>OY986041.1:4126478-4563978 GCA_963920215.1 Nineta flava
CGTTGGTCAATGAGAAGCCTAAGATATCCAAAGCAAAGCGTCAGTGATTCGCAAAGCGAGAATTTAAGCGAATCGTTAACCAACGCAAAGCGTTCACCAACATAAAACGTAAGCCAAACTGAACCGTAAATCACCCAACGCGAAGCGTAGATCAATAGAAAGCGTTAGGTCAACGCGAAGCGATAGACAATCTACGCAAAGCGTTGTAAACGCTAACGCGAAACGTAAGCTTAAGAGAACCACAAGTTAGCCAACGCGAAGCGTTGATCAATTAGAAGTGTTTAGTCAACGCGAAGCGTAAGCAAAGCGAACCGTAAGCCAGCCAACGCGAAGCGTTGGTTAATGAGAAGCGTTAGTTATTTAAAGCGAAGCGTTAGTGATTCGCAAAGCGTGATTTCACGCGAATCGTTAACTAACGCGAAGTGTTAACCAACGCGAACCGTAAGCTCAAGCAAGCCTTAAGTCAGCCAACGCGAAGCGTTGGCCAATGAGAAGCGTCAGTTATATATGAAATCACGCTTCGCGAATCACCAACGTTTCGTTTTGAATAACTTACGTTTCTCAGTAACCAACGCTTCGCGTTGGCTGACTTACGGTTCGCTTTAGTTAACGTTTCGCGTTGGCAAACGCTCTGCGTTTTCCAACGCTTCGCGTTGATTTAATAACGCTTCGCGTTGACTTAACACTTTCTATTGACTAACGATTTTTATTGACCAACGCTTCGCGTTGGCAGACTTACGGCTCGCTTAAGCTTACGGTTGGCGTTGGTTAACGCTTTGCATTTACCAACGCTATGCGTTGATTAACTAGCTCTTCGCGTTAACTTGCTTACGCTCAGCGTTATCTTGCTAACGCTCAGCGTTAACTTGCTTCCGCTCCGCGTTAACTTCCTCTCGTTATCTAGTGTATCGACAGACGCTTCGCGTCAGCTAACTCTTCGCGTAATATAGCTTACGCGTGCTTTCGCTTCGCGTTAACTATCGCTATGATTTAACTAACTTTTCACGTTACCTTAAGCATTGACGATTCGCGTGAAATCACTTTCTATTGACTCACGCTTCTCATTGTCCAACGCTTCGCGTTGGCTGACTTACGGCTCGCTTGAACTTACGGTTCGCGTTGGTTAACGGTTTGCGTTAATTAACGATTCGCGTGAAATCACGCAGCACGAATCACCAACGTTTCGCTTTGAAAAACTAACGATTCTCATTAACCAACGCTTCGCGTTGGCTGATTTAAGGTTCGCTTTAGCTTACGTTTGGCGTTGGTTAACGCTTTGCGTTGGTTAACGGTTCGCTTAAATTCTCGCTTCGCGAATCACTGACGCTTCGCTTTGCATAACTAACGCTTCTCATTGACCAACGCTTCGCGTTGGCTGACTTACGGTCCGCTTTAGACTACGTTACGCGTTGACCTAACACTTCCTATTGACTGACGCTTCTCATAAACCAACGCTTCGCGTTGGCTGACTTACGGTTCGCTTTCGCTAACGTTTCGCAAAGTTGGTAAACACAAAGCGTTTACCAACACTTCGCGTTGACTTAACACTTCTAATTGACTAACGCTTCTCATTGACCAACGCTTCGCGTTGGCTAACTTGTGGTCCTCTTCAGCTTACGTTTCGCGTTGGTAAACTCAAAGCGTTGCTTAACGATTTACTATCGCTTCGCGTTGTATAACTTACGGTTGCTAACGCTTCGCGTTGTATAACTTACGTATATTAACGCTTCGCGTTAACTAACACTACGATTTGACTAACTTTTCACGCTTACTTTAAGCGTTAACGATTCGCGTGAAATCGAGCATCGCGTTGAATCACTGCCGATTCTCTTTGAATAACTAACGCTTCTCATTGACCAACTCTTCGCGTTGGCTGACTTACGGTTCGCTTTAGCTTACGTTTTGCGTTGGTTAACGCTTTGCGTTGGTTAACGGTTCGCTTAAATTCTCGCTTCGCGAATCACTGACGCTTCGCTTTGCATAACTAACGCTTCTCATTGACCGACGCTTCGCGTTGGCTGACTTACGGTCCGCTTTAGACTACGTTACGCGTTGACCTAACACTTCCTATTGACTAACGCTTCTCATAAACCAACGCTTCGCGTTGGCTGACTTACGGTTCGCTTTCGCTAACGTTTCGCAAAGTTGGTAAACACAAAGCGTTTACCAACACTTCGCGTTGACTTAACACTTCTAATTGACTAACGCTTCTCATTGACCAACGCTTCGCGTTGGCTAACTTGTGGTCCTCTTCAGCTTACGTTTCGCGTTGGCAAACTCAAAGTGTTGCTAAACGATTTACTATCGCTTCGCGTCGTATAACTTACGATTGCTAACGCTTCGCGTTGTATAACTTACGCTTATTAACGCTTCGCGTTAACTAACCCTACGATTTGACTAACTTTTCACGCTTACTTTAAGCGCTAACGATTCGCGTGAAATCGAGCATCGCGTTGAATTACTGCCGATTCTCTTTGAATAACTAACGCTTCTCATTGACCAACTCTTCGCGTTGGCTGACTTACAGTTCGCTTTAGCTTACGTTTCGCGTTGGTTAACGCTTTGCGTTGGTTAACGGTTCGCTTAAATTCTCGCTTCGCGAATCACTGACGCTTCGCTTTGCATAACTAACGCTTCTCATTGACCAACGCTTCGCGTTGGCTGACTTACGGTCCGCTTTAGACTACGTTACGCGTTGACCTAACACTTCCTATTGACTAACGCTTCTCATAAACCAACGCTTCGCGTTGGCTGACTTACGATTCGCTTTCGCTAACGTTTCGCAAAGTTGGTAAACACAAAGCGTTTACCAACACTTCGCGTTGACTTAACACTTCTAATTGACTAACGCTTCTCATTGACCAACGCTTCGCGTTGGCTAACTTGAGGTCCTCTTCAGCTTACGTTTCGCGTTGGTAAACTCAAAGCGTTGCTAAACGATTTACTATCGCTTCGCGTTGTATAACTTACGGTTGCTAACGCTTCGCGTTGTATAACTTACGCTTGTTAACGCTTCGCGTTAACTAACCCTACGATTTGACTAACTTTTCACGCTTACCTTAAGCGTTAACGATTCGCGTGAAATCGAGCATCGCGTGGAATCACTGCCGATTCTCTTTGAATAACTAACGCTTCTCATTAACCAACTCTTCGCGTTGGCTGACTTACAGTTCGCTTTAGCTTACGTTTCGCGTTGGTTAACGCTTTGCGTTTACCAAAGCTTTCCGTTGATTTTCTTAAGCTCCGCATTGACTAACTTTTCGCGTCGCCTAACGGCTGGCGTTGACCAACGCCTTGCGTTAACAGTCGCTTCGCGTTGATTTACTCAATTATATAACTCAATATTTAAATATATAAAAATCGCAAGAAAATTAATATAAATTTTTATAAATGCAAGAAAATTTTACTGTTTCCATATTAATTATTAACACAAAACAAACATTTACAAATAATTCATATTTTATAAACATTGAATAGGCAGAAATATTAACAATTCAAATATTGATATACAACTCAGTATATACTGGGTATTCAAACAATTAACTCAGTTAGTTGTTACATTACTTGTTTTTTTTTAATTTAAAAAATAATTTTCAATTTAAAAATAAAAAAAATGTTTTAAAAAACTATTTTTTTTTTAAATTTATATTTGGTTAAATAATATGAACAAAAATCATTCCGTTCGACAACAACAAAAAATGCATTTCTACTATCAGGGATAAACAAACAAATTACAGAACAATATTCAAAATATTGGTAAACAAGTAATGTAACAACTAACTGAGTTAATTGTTTGAATACCCAGTATATACTGAGTTGTATATCAATATTTGAATTGTTAATATTTCTGCCTATTCAATGTTTATAAAATATGAATTATTTGTAAATGTTTGTTTTGTGTTAATAATTAATATGGAAACAGTAAAATTTTCTTGCATTTATAAAAATTTATATTAATTTTCTTGCGATTTTTATATATTTAAATATTGAGTTATATAATTGAGTAAATCAACGCGAAGCGACTGTTAACGCAAGGCGTTGGTCAACGCCAGCCGTTAGGCGACGCGAAAAGTTAGTCAATGCGGAGCTTAAGAAAATCAACGGAAAGCTTTGGTAAACGCAAAGCGTTAACCAACGCGAAACGTAAGCTAAAGCGAACTGTAAGTCAGCCAACGCGAAGAGTTGGTTAATGAGAAGCGTTAGTTATTCAAAGAGAATCGGCAGTGATTCCACGCGATGCTCGATTTCACGCGAATCGTTAACGCTTAAGGTAAGCGTGAAAAGTTAGTCAAATCGTAGGGTTAGTTAACGCGAAGCGTTAACAAGCGTAAGTTATACAACGCGAAGCGTTAGCAACCGTAAGTTATACAACGCGAAGCGATAGTAAATCGTTTAGCAACGCTTTGAGTTTACCAACGCGAAACGTAAGCTGAAGAGGACCTCAAGTTAGCCAACGCGAAGCGTTGGTCAATGAGAAGCGTTAGTCAATTAGAAGTGTTAAGTCAACGCGAAGTGTTGGTAAACGCTTTGTGTTTACCAACTTTGCGAAACGTTAGCGAAAGCGAATCGTAAGTCAGCCAACGCGAAGCGTTGGTTTATGAGAAGCGTTAGTCAATAGGAAGTGTTAGGTCAACGCGTAACGTAGTCTAAAGCGGACCGTAAGTCAGCCAACGCGAAGCGTTGGTCAATGAGAAGCGTTAGTTATGCAAAGCGAAGCGTCAGTGATTCGCGAAGCGAGAATTTAAGCGAACCGTTAACCAACGCAAAGCGTTAACCAACGCGAAACGTAAGCTAAAGCGAACTGTAAGTCAGCCAACGCGAAGAGTTGGTCAATGAGAAGCGTTAGTTATTCAAAGAGAATCGGCAGTAATTCAACGCGATGCTCGATTTCACGCGAATCGTTAGCGCTTAAAGTAAGCGTGAAAAGTTAGTCAAATCGTAGGGTTAGTTAACGCGAAGCGTTAATAAGCGTAAGTTATACAACGCGAAGCGTTAGCAATCGTAAGTTATACGACGCGAAGCGATAGTAAATCGTTTAGCAACACTTTGAGTTTGCCAACGCGAAACGTAAGCTGAAGAGGACCACAAGTTAGCCAACGCGAAGCGTTGGTCAATGAGAAGCGTTAGTCAATTAGAAGTGTTAAGTCAACGCGAAGTGTTGGTAAACGCTTTGTGTTTACCAACTTTGCGAAACGTTAGCGAAAGCGAACCGTAAGTCAGCCAACGCGAAGCGTTGGTTTATGAGAAGCGTTAGTCAATAGGAAGTGTTAGGTCAACGCGTAACGTAGTCTAAAGCGGACCGTAAGTCAGCCAACGCGAAGCGTCGGTCAATGAGAAGCGTTAGTTATGCAAAGCGAAGCGTCAGTGATTCGCGAAGCGAGAATTTAAGCGAACCGTTAACCAACGCAAAGCGTTAACCAACGCAAAACGTAAGCTAAAGCGAACCGTAAGTCAGCCAACGCGAAGAGTTGGTCAATGAGAAGCGTTAGTTATTCAAAGAGAATCGGCAGTGATTCAACGCGATGCTCGATTTCACGCAAATCGTTAACGCTTAAAGTAAGCGTGAAAAGTTAGTCAAATCGTAGTGTTAGTTAACGCGAAGCGTTAATATACGTAAGTTATACAACGCGAAGCGTTAGCAACCGTAAGTTATACAACGCGAAGCGATAGTAAATCGTTAAGCAACGCTTTGAGTTTACCAACGCGAAACGTAAGCTGAAGAGGACCACAAGTTAGCCAACGCGAAGCGTTGGTCAATGAGAAGCGTTAGTCAATTAGAAGTGTTAAGTCAACGCGAAGTGTTGGTAAACGCTTTGTGTTTACCAACTTTGCGAAACGTTAGCGAAAGCGAACCGTAAGTCAGCCAACGCGAAGCGTTGGTTTATGAGAAGCGTCAGTCAATAGGAAGTGTTAGGTCAACGCGTAACGTAGTCTAAAGCGGACCGTAAGTCAGCCAACGCGAAGCGTTGGTCAATGAGAAGCGTTAGTTATGCAAAGCGAAGCGTCAGTGATTCGCGAAGCGAGAATTTAAGCGAACCGATAACCAACGCAAAGCGTTAACCAACGCCAAACGTAAGCTAAAGCGAACCTTAAATCAGCCAACGCGAAGCGTTGGTTAATGAGAATCGTTAGTTTTTCAAAGCGAAACGTTGGTGATTCGTGCTGCGTGATTTCACGCGAATCGTTAATTAACGCAAACCGTTAACCAACGCGAACCGTAAGTTCAAGCGAGCCGTAAGTCAGCCAACGCGAAGCGTTGGACAATGAGAAGCGTGAGTCAATAGAAAGTGATTTCACGCGAATCGTCAATGCTTAAGGTAACGTGAAAAGTTAGTTAAATCATAGCGATAGTTAACGCGAAGCGAAAGCACGCGTAAGCTATATTACGCGAAGAGTTAGCTGACGCGAAGCGTCTGTCGATACACTAGATAACGAGAGGAAGTTAACGCGGAGCGGAAGCAAGTTAACGCTGAGCGTTAGCAAGATAACGCTGAGCGTAAGCAAGTTAACGCGAAGAGCTAGTTAATCAACGCATAGCGTTGGTAAATGCAAAGCGTTAACCAACGCCAACCGTAAGCTTAAGCGAGCCGTAAGTCTGCCAACGCGAAGCGTTGGTCAATAAAAATCGTTAGTCAATAGAAAGTGTTAAGTCAACGCGAAGCGTTATTAAATCAACGCGAAGCGTTGGAAAACGCAGAGCGTTTGCCAACGCGAAACGTTAACTAAAGCGAACCGTAAGTCAGCCAACGCGAAGCGTTGGTTACTGAGAAACGTAAGTTATTCAAAACGAAACGTTGGTGATTCGCGAAGCGTGATTTCATATATAACTGACGCTTCTCATTGGCCAACGCTTCGCGTTGGCTGACTTAAGGCTTGCTTGAGCTTACGGTTCGCGTTGGTTAACACTTCGCGTTAGTTAACGATTCGCGTGAAATCACGCTTTGCGAATCACTAACGCTTCGCTTTAAATAACTAACGCTTCTCATTAACCAACGCTTCGCGTTGGCTGGCTTACGGTTCGCTTTGCTTACGCTTCGCGTTGACTAAACACTTCTAATTGATCAACGCTTCGCGTTGGCTAACTTGTGGTTCTCTTAAGCTTACGTTTCGCGTTAGCGTTTACAACGCTTTGCGTAGATTGTCTATCGCTTCGCGTTGACCTAACGCTTTCTATTGATCTACGCTTCGCGTTGGGTGATTTACGGTTCAGTTTGGCTTACGTTTTATGTTGGTGAACGCTTTGCGTTGGTTAACGATTCGCTTAAATTCTCGCTTTGCGAATCACTGACGCTTTGCTTTGGATATCTTATGCTTCTCATTGACCAACGCTTCGCGTTGGCGACTTACGGCTCGCTTGAGCTTACGGTTCGCGTTGGTTAACACTTCGCGTTAATTAACGATTCGCGTGAAATCACGCTTTGCGAATCACCAACGCTTCGCTTTAAATAACTAACGCTTCTCATTAACCAACGCTTCGCGTTGGCTGACTTACGGTTCGCTTTCGCTTACGTTTCGCTTCCGCTTACGTTTCGCTTCCGCTTTGCGTTTACCAGCGCTTCGCGTTGGTTTACTAACGCTTCGCGTTGACTTAACACTTCTAATTGACTAACGCTCCTCATTGACCAACGCTTCGCGTTGGCTCACTTGTGGATTTCTTCAGCTTACGTTTCGCGTTGGTAAACGCAAAGCGTTTAGCAATGCTTTACGTTGATTTACTAACGCTTTGCATTGACCTAACGTAGGTCAATAGACCTACGCTTCGCGTTGGGTGATTTACGGTTCGGTTTAGCTTACGTTTCGCGTTGGTTAACGCGTTAACAGTCGCTTCGCGTTGATTAACTCAATTATATAACTCAATATTTAAATATATAAAAATCGCAAGAACAAAAATATAAATTTTTTTTAATGCAAGAACATTTATACTGTTTCAATATTAATTATTAACACAAAACAAACATTTACAAATAATTCATATTTTATAAACATTGAATAGGCAGAAATATGAGCAATTCAAACATTTATATACAACTCAGTATATACTGGGTATTCAAACAATTAACTCAGTTAGTTGTTACATTACTTGCGAAGCGTTGGTCAAAGTGAAGCGTGAGTTATGCAAAGCGAAGCGCCAGAGTTTAGCGAAGGGAGATTTCAAGCGAATCGTTAATCAACGCAAAGCATTTACCAACGCTAAACGTAAGCTAAAGCGAACCGTAAGTCAGCCAACGCGAAGCGTTGGTCAATGAGAATCGTTAGTCAATAGGAAGTGTTAAGTCAACGCGGAGCGTTATTAAATCAACGCGAAACGTAAGCTAAAGCGATCCGTAAGTCAGCCAACGCGAAGCGTTGTTTAATGAGTTATTCATAGCGTAAGTTATTCATAGCGAAACGTTGGTGATTCAAACGTTGGTTAATTAACGCAAAGCGTTAACCAACGCGAAGCGTTGGTCGATCAGAAGCGTTAGTCAATAGGAAGTGTCAGGTCAACGCGAAGCGTTAGTAAATCGACGCGAAACGTAAGCTAAAGCGAACCGTAAGTCAGCCAACGCGAAGCGTTGGTTAATGAGAATCGTTAGTTATTCAAAGCGAAGCGTCGATCATTCGCGAAGCGTGATTTCACACGAATCGTTAATCATCGCAAAGCGCTAACCAACGCGAATCGTAAACTTAAGCGAGCCGTAAGTCAGCCAACGCGAAGCGTTAGTCAATGTGAAGCGTTAGTCAATAGGAAGTGTTAGGTCAACGCGAAGCGTTGGTAAACGCAAAGCGAAACGAAAGTCAAAGCGATAAACGAAAGTCAATAAAAATCGTTAGTCAATAGAAAGTGTTAAGTCAACGCGAAGCGTTATTAAATCAACGCGAAGCGTTGGAAAACGCAGAGCGTTTGCCAACGCGAAACGTTAACTAAAGCGAACCGTAAGTCAGCCAACGCGAAGCGTTGGTTACTGAGAAACGTAAGTTATTCAAAACGAAACGTTGGTGATTCGCGAAGCGTGATTTCATATATAACTGACGCTTCTCATTGGCCAACGCTTCGCGTTGGCTGACTTAAGGCTTGCTTGAGCTTACGGTTCGCGTTGGTTAACACTTCGCGTTAGTTAACGATTCGCGTGAAATCACGCTTTGCGAATCACTAACGCTTCGCTTTAAATAACTAACGCTTCTCATTAACCAACGCTTCGCGTTGGCTGGCTTACGGTTCGCTTTGCTTACGCTTCGCGTTGACTAAACACTTCTAATTGATCAACGCTTCGCGTTGGCTAACTTGTGGTTCTCTTAAGCTTACGTTTCGCGTTAGCGTTTACAACGCTTTGCGTAGATTGTCTATCGCTTCGCGTTGACCTAACGCTTTCTATTGATCTACGCTTCGCGTTGGGTGATTTACGGTTCAGTTTGGCTTACGTTTTATGTTGGTGAACGCTTTGCGTTGGTTAACGATTCGCTTAAATTCTCGCTTTGCGAATCACTGACGCTATTGCTTTGAATATCTTATGCTTCTCATTGACCAACGCTTCGCGTTGGCGACTTACGGCTCGCTTGAGCTTACGGTTCGCGTTGGTTAACACTTCGCGTTAATTAACGATTCGCGTGAAATCACGCTTTGCGAATCACCAACGCTTCGCTTTAAATAACTAACGCTTCTCATTAACCAACGCTTCGCGTTGGCTGACTTACGGTTCGCTTTCGCTTACGTTTCGCTTCCGCTTACGTTTCGCTTCCGCTTTGCGTTTACCAGCGCTTCGCGTTGGTTTACTAACGCTTCGCGTTGACTTAACACTTCTAATTGACTAACGCTCCTCATTGACCAACGCTTCGCGTTGGCTCACTTGTGGATTTCTTCAGCTTACGTTTCGCGTTGGTAAACGCAAAGCGTTTAGCAATGCTTTACGTTGATTTACTAACGCTTTGCATTGACCTAACGTAGGTCAATAGACCTACGCTTCGCGTTGGGTGATTTACGGTTCGGTTTAGCTTACGTTTCGCGTTGGTTAACGCGTTAACAGTCGCTTCGCGTTGATTAACTCAATTATATAACTCAATATTTAAATATATAAAAATCGCAAGAACAATAATATAAATTTTTTTTAATGCAAGAACATTTATACTGTTTCAATATTAATTATTAACACAAAACAAACATTTACAAATAATTCATATTTTATAAACATTGAATAGGCAGAAATATGAGCAATTCAAACATTGATATACAACTCAGTATATACTGGGTATTCAAACAATTAACTCAGTTAGTTGTTACATTACTTGCGAAGCGTTGGTCAAAGTGAAGCGTGAGTTATGCAAAGCGAAGCGCCAGAGTTTAGCGAAGGGAGATTTCAAGCGAATCGTTAATCAACGCAAAGCATTTACCAACGCTAAACGTAAGCTAAAGCGAACCGTAAGTCAGCCAACGCGAAACGTTGGTCAATGAGAATCGTTAGTCAATAGGAAGTGTTAAGTCAACGCGGAGCGTTATTAAATCAACGCGAAACGTAAGCTAAAGCGATCCGTAAGTCAGCCAACGCGAAGCGTTGTTTAATGAGTTATTCATAGCGTAAGTTATTCATAGCGAAACGTTGGTGATTCAAACGTTGGTTAATTAACGCAAAGCGTTAACCAACGCGAAGCGTTGGTCGATCAGAAGCGTTAGTCAATAGGAAGTGTCAGGTCAACGCGAAGCGTTAGTAAATCGACGCGAAACGTAAGCTAAAGCGAACCGTAAGTCAGCCAACGCGAAGCGTTGGTTAATGAGAATCGTTAGTTATTCAAAGCGAAGCGTCGATCATTCGCGAAGCGTGATTTCACACGAATCGTTAATCATCGCAAAGCGCTAACCAACGCGAATCGTAAGCTTAAGCGAGCCGTAAGTCAGCCAACGCGAAGCGTTAGTCAATGTGAAGCGTTAGTCAATAGGAAGTGTTAGGTCAACGCGAAGCGTTGGTAAACGCAAAGCGAAACGAAAGTCAAAGCGAACCGTAAGATAGCCAACGCGAAACGTTGGTTAGTGAGAAGTGTTAGTTATTCAAAACGAAGCGTGGGTAATTTGCGAAGCGTAATTTTACGAGAATCGTTAAACAACGCAATGCGTTAACCATTGCGAAAAGTAAGCTAAAGTAAGTTAGCCAACGCGAAGCGTTAGTTAACAGGAAGTGGTAGGTAAACGCGAAGCGCCAGAGTTTAGCGAAGGGAGATTTCAAGCGAATCGTTAATCAACGCAAAGCATTTACCAACGCGAAACGTACGCTAAAGTGAACCGTTAGTTAGCCAACGCGAAGCGTTGGCCATTGATAAGCGTTAGCTATCCAAAGCAAAGTGATTCGCGAAGCGTGATTTCACGCGAATCGTTACCCAACGAAAAGCATGAATCAACTCGAAACGTAAGTTAACGCGAACCGTGTATCAGCCAACGCAAAGTTTTAGTAAATCAACGCATAGCGTTGGTAAACGCAAGGCGTTAACCAACGCGACACGCAAGCTAAAGCGAACCGTAAGTCTCCCAAAGCGTAAGTCCTAGTCCCAAACCGTAAGTCTCCCGCGAAGCGTAGGTCAATGAGAACCGTTGGTCAATAGGAAGCGTTAGGTCAACTCGAAGCGTCAATCAACACGAAGCACTAATTAACGCGAAGAGAAAGTTAACGCGGAACGTAAGCATCTCAATGCTTAGCGTTGTTACCTTAAAGCGTAGCGTAAGCTTAAGCGAACCGTAAGTCAGTAAACGCGAAACGTTAGTCATTGTGAAACGTTAGTGCATGGGAAGCGTTAGGCGATGTTAGTCACGCGAAGTGGTGATTACTCAACTTGAAGCGATGGTTTGGCTGCGTTAGTTATTCAACGCGATCGTTTTTAAACGCTAAGCGTTAAAATAAGGCGACGTGAAGCGTAAAGCCATCAACGCGAATCAATAGCCGATGCTGCGTTAGAAAGTCGCGTAAGTAGCGATATATATCGATATGTATATATATATATATATATATATATATATATATATATATATATATATATATATATATATATATATATATAGATATATTTATATATTTACAAATATACTGGGTATAACAATACTATTTGATGTATATTATGATTGCACATGTGCCCGTCATCGATCGACTCATTTTCAACTTTAAGCACAAATTTTGAGAAAACGGTTGACTTTATGAAAAAAGTTTTCAAACAAAAGTTGTTTATTTTAAAGAGAAGAAGATTTTTGTTAACAAATTTTTTTTCGATCTCCTACAGTTTCGAACACATAATTTTTCCCCCCTGGCCAGGGGAAACACGTTCCGATTTTGCCCATTAACGAACTTGACCTTACTTTTTTGGTCTAGAACACACACAAAAATTTTCAGCTCGTTATCTCTTTTCGTTCTTCAGTTATCGTGTTCACAGACGGACGGACAGACGAATAAGGCCGAATTAGGCCATTTTATGAATACCTTTGTGAAGCATTTTTATCAAGGATTAATATTTTCAAGCGTTACAAAGACGGGACTTAATATAATATACCTTGTATATTTACATATACAGGATATAAAAATAGTATGTGTAGTTGTTATGTATACCTACGGGTCCATGGAGACCATGCCTTCATTCGCCTGTCATTTGTATTTCTCATTTTTTTCAACTTTGAGGACTAATTTTGATAAAACTATTGAGTTTATGAAAAAAGTTTTCAAACAAAAGTTGTTTGTTTCAAAGAGAAGAAGATTTTTTGTTAACAAATTTTTTTTCTATCTCCTACGGTTTCAAAGATATAATTTTTCCCCCCTAGCGGGGGGAAACACGTTCCGATTTTGCCCAATAACGAACTTGACCTTACTTTTTTGGTCAAGAATACACAAAAAAATTTTCAGCTCGATATCTCTTTTCGTTTTTGAGTAATCGGCTTCACAGACGGACAGACGGACAGACGGACAGACGGACGGACGGACATGTGAAAAAGGCCGAATTAGGCCATTTTATGAATACCTATGTGAAGCATTTTTGTCAAGGATTAATATTTTCAAGCGTTACAAAGTCGGGACTAAACTTAATATACCTTGTATATTTACAAATATACTGGGTATAAAAATAAGTGAAGATAATAGTTTATTATACCCAGTATATTTGTAAATATACAAGGTATATTAAGTTTAGTCCCGACTTTGTAACGCCTGAAAATATTAATCCTTGACAAAAATGCTTCACAAAGGTATTCATAAAATGGCCTAATTCGGCCTTTTTCACATGTCCGTCTGTCCGTCTGTCCGTCTGTGAAGCCGATAACTCAAGAACGAAAAGAGATAACGGCCATTAGGCCATTTTATGAATACCTTTGTGAAGCATTTTTATCAAGGATTAATATTTTCAAGCGTTACAAAGACGGGACTTAATATAATATACCTTGTATATTTACATATACAGGATATAAAAATAGTATGTGTAGTTGTTATGTATACCTACGGGTCCATGGAGACCATGCCTTCATTCGCCTGTCATTTGTATTTCTCATTTTTTTCAACTTTGAGGACTAATTTTGATAAAACTATTGAGTTTATGAAAAAAGTTTTCAAACAAAAGTTGTTTGTTTCAAAGAGAAGAAGATTTTTTGTTAACAAATTTTTTTTCTATCTCCTACGGTTTCAAAGATATAATTTTTCCCCCCTAGCGGGGGGAAACGCGTTCCGATTTTGCCCAATAACGAACTTGACCTTACTTTTTTGGTCAAGAATACACAAAAAAATTTTCAGCTCGATATCTCTTTTCGTTTTTGAGTAATCGGCTTCACAGACGGACAAACGGACAGACGGACAGACGGACAGACGGACAGACGGACAGACGGACAGACGGACGGACGGACATGTGAAAAAGGCCGAATTAGGCCATTTTATGAATACCTATGTGAAGCATTTTTGTCAAGGATTAATATTTTCAAGCGTTACAAAGTCGGGACTAAACTTAATATACCTTGTATATTTACAAATATACTGGGTATAAAAATAAGTGAAGATAATAGTTTATTATACCCAGTATATTTGTAAATATACAAGGTATATTAAGTTTAGTCCCGACTTTGTAACGCCTGAAAATATTAATCCTTGACAAAAATGCTTCACGCGAAGAGAAAGTTAACGCGGAACGTAAGCATCTCAATGCTTAGCGTTGTTACCTTAAAGCGTAGCGTAAGCTTAAGCGAACCGTAAGTCAGTAAACGCGAAACGTTAGTCATTGTGAAACGTTAGTGCATGGGAAGCGTTAGGCGATGTTAGTCACGCGAAGTGGTGATTACTCAACTTGAAGCGATGGTTTGGCTGCGTTAGTTATTCAACGCGATCGTTTTTAAACGCTAAGCGTTAAAATAAGGCGACGTGAAGCGTAAAGCCATCAACGCGAATCAATAGCCGATGCTGCGTTAGAAAGTCGCGTAAGTAGCGATATATATCGATATGTATATATATATATATATATATATATATATATATATATATATATATATATATATATATATATATATATATATAGATATATTTATATATTTACAAATATACTGGGTATAACAATACTATTTGATGTATATTATGATTGCACATGTGCCCGTCATCGATCGACTCATTTTCAACTTTAAGCACAAATTTTGAGAAAACGGTTGACTTTATGAAAAAAGTTTTCAAACAAAAGTTGTTTATTTTAAAGAGAAGAAGATTTTTGTTAACAAATTTTTTTTCGATCTCCTACAGTTTCGAACACATAATTTTTCCCCCCTGGCCAGGGGAAACACGTTCCGATTTTGCCCATTAACGAACTTGACCTTACTTTTTTGGTCTAGAACACACACAAAAATTTTCAGCTCGTTATCTCTTTTCGTTCTTCAGTTATCGTGTTCACAGACGGACGGACAGACGAATAAGGCCGAATTAGGCCATTTTATGAATACCTTTGTGAAGCATTTTTATCAAGGATTAATATTTTCAAGCGTTACAAAGACGGGACTTAATATAATATACCTTGTATATTTACATATACAGGATATAAAAATAGTATGTGTAGTTGTTATGTATACCTACGGGTCCATGGAGACCATGCCTTCATTCGCCTGTCATTTGTATTTCTCATTTTTTTCAACTTTGAGGACTAATTTTGATAAAACTATTGAGTTTATGAAAAAAGTTTTCAAACAAAAGTTGTTTGTTTCAAAGAGAAGAAGATTTTTTGTTAACAAATTTTTTTTCTATCTCCTACGGTTTCAAAGATATAATTTTTCCCCCCTAGCGGGGGGAAACACGTTCCGATTTTGCCCAATAACGAACTTGACCTTACTTTTTTGGTCAAGAATACACAAAAAAATTTTCAGCTCGATATCTCTTTTCGTTTTTGAGTAATCGGCTTCACAGACGGACAGACGGACAGACGGACAGACGGACGGACGGACATGTGAAAAAGGCCGAATTAGGCCATTTTATGAATACCTATGTGAAGCATTTTTGTCAAGGATTAATATTTTCAAGCGTTACAAAGTCGGGACTAAACTTAATATACCTTGTATATTTACAAATATACTGGGTATAAAAATAATATACCTTGTATATTTACAAATATACTGGGTATAAAAATAAGTGAAGATAATAGTTTATTATACCCAGTATATTTGTAAATATACAAGGTATATTAAGTTTAGTCCCGACTTTGTAACGCCTGAAAATATTAATCCTTGACAAAAATGCTTCACAAAGGTATTCATAAAATGGCCTAATTCGGCCTTTTTCACATGTCCGTCTGTCCGTCTGTCCGTCTGTGAAGCCGATAACTCAAGAACGAAAAGAGATAACGGCCATTAGGCCATTTTATGAATACCTTTGTGAAGCATTTTTATCAAGGATTAATATTTTCAAGCGTTACAAAGACGGGACTTAATATAATATACCTTGTATATTTACATATACAGGATATAAAAATAGTATGTGTAGTTGTTATGTATACCTACGGGTCCATGGAGACCATGCCTTCATTCGCCTGTCATTTGTATTTCTCATTTTTTTCAACTTTGAGGACTAATTTTGATAAAACTATTGAGTTTATGAAAAAAGTTTTCAAACAAAAGTTGTTTGTTTCAAAGAGAAGAAGATTTTTTGTTAACAAATTTTTTTTCTATCTCCTACGGTTTCAAAGATATAATTTTTCCCCCCTAGCGGGGGGAAACGCGTTCCGATTTTGCCCAATAACGAACTTGACCTTACTTTTTTGGTCAAGAATACACAAAAAAATTTTCAGCTCGATATCTCTTTTCGTTTTTGAGTAATCGGCTTCACAGACGGACAAACGGACAGACGGACAGACGGACAGACGGACAGACGGACGGACGGACATGTGAAAAAGGCCGAATTAGGCCATTTTATGAATACCTATGTGAAGCATTTTTGTCAAGGATTAATATTTTCAAGCGTTACAAAGTCGGGACTAAACTTAATATACCTTGTATATTTACAAATATACTGGGTATAAAAATAAGTGAAGATAATAGTTTATTATACCCAGTATATTTGTAAATATACAAGGTATATTAAGTTTAGTCCCGACTTTGTAACGCCTGAAAATATTAATCCTTGACAAAAATGCTTCACGCGAAGAGAAAGTTAACGCGGAACGTAAGCATCTCAATGCTTAGCGTTGTTACCTTAAAGCGTAGCGTAAGCTTAAGCGAACCGTAAGTCAGTAAACGCGAAACGTTAGTCATTGTGAAACGTTAGTGCATGGGAAGCGTTAGGCGATGTTAGTCACGCGAAGTGGTGATTACTCAACTTGAAGCGATGGTTTGGCTGCGTTAGTTATTCAACGCGATCGTTTTTAAACGCTAAGCGTTAAAATAAGGCGACGTGAAGCGTAAAGCCATCAACGCGAATCAATAGCCGATGCTGCGTTAGAAAGTCGCGTAAGTAGCGATATATATCGATATGTATATATATATATATATATATATATATATATATATATATATATATATATATATATATATATATATATATAGATATATTTATATATTTACAAATATACTGGGTATAACAATACTATTTGATGTATATTATGATTGCACATGTGCCCGTCATCGATCGACTCATTTTCAACTTTAAGCACAAATTTTGAGAAAACGGTTGACTTTATGAAAAAAGTTTTCAAACAAAAGTTGTTTATTTTAAAGAGAAGAAGATTTTTGTTAACAAATTTTTTTTCGATCTCCTACAGTTTCGAACACATAATTTTTCCCCCCTGGCCAGGGGAAACACGTTCCGATTTTGCCCATTAACGAACTTGACCTTACTTTTTTGGTCTAGAACACACACAAAAATTTTCAGCTCGTTATCTCTTTTCGTTCTTCAGTTATCGTGTTCACAGACGGACGGACAGACGAATAAGGCCGAATTAGGCCATTTTATGAATACCTTTGTGAAGCATTTTTATCAAGGATTAATATTTTCAAGCGTTACAAAGACGGGACTTAATATAATATACCTTGTATATTTACATATACAGGATATAAAAATAGTATGTGTAGTTGTTATGTATACCTACGGGTCCATGGAGACCATGCCTTCATTCGCCTGTCATTTGTATTTCTCATTTTTTTCAACTTTGAGGACTAATTTTGATAAAACTATTGAGTTTATGAAAAAAGTTTTCAAACAAAAGTTGTTTGTTTCAAAGAGAAGAAGATTTTTTGTTAACAAATTTTTTTTCTATCTCCTACGGTTTCAAAGATATAATTTTTCCCCCCTAGCGGGGGGAAACACGTTCCGATTTTGCCCAATAACGAACTTGACCTTACTTTTTTGGTCAAGAATACACAAAAAAATTTTCAGCTCGATATCTCTTTTCGTTTTTGAGTAATCGGCTTCACAGACGGACAGACGGACAGACGGACAGACGGACGGACGGACATGTGAAAAAGGCCGAATTAGGCCATTTTATGAATACCTATGTGAAGCATTTTTGTCAAGGATTAATATTTTCAAGCGTTACAAAGTCGGGACTAAACTTAATATACCTTGTATATTTACAAATATACTGGGTATAAAAAGACGAGAAAATTAACAGCTAGGTGCTGCTAAAATAAATTCTTTGCCGCCTTCTTCGCGACAATTTACCAAAACCAACCTAAAGCAAATATATTTAAGTGACTAAAAAAAAACAAGCGAGAAAGTATGTCGAATTTAGTTGCCTACCTCAAAACTGTTCCATAATCATTTTTTTATTCAAACATAAGTAAATAAAAAATATATAAATCTTAGCAGTTATAATTATCAGTATTACAATTCCATATCCATCCATATATAATTACCTTTTTGTTTGTAAAATACATTCACCAAACTTTCGCATCGTTTCTTGCGGATGCGAATGTCAAAAAATATGCGACTATTTGCGAATGCGAATGCGAAAATTCGTTACATCACTAATATCCAGCTACCTTATAGCCTATATAAAACCAGTCATGCACCAATAAACAATTTAGGACCAAATAAATTAAATTAAAAGTGATAAATAAGGTTGTTATCATATTCTACATACCTTCTGCGCACTTGTACTTTCTCACCATTTTCAAAAGGCATTTTTGAACAGATGATTAAAAATATGCAAAAACAAAAACACAAAAAATCACAAACACAAATGCACAACTACAAACGGTCACAAACACTTTTAAAAATTTAAGACAGATCCGCTCGCAAGACGAGTTGAGAATGACTTCAAATTGAAAATTGATGAACATCCACAAAACCCATCGATAACCCCCACTCCATTTTATTTATTTGGGTTTTTTTTTTATGATTATCCCTTTTGTATGGTAAGTAAAACCTTTTTAATCTCAAACGAACAAACTATATGGGTTAAATCGCGGGCGTAGCTATAGTCAATAGAATCCTCATAGGAGGGGTCCTGCAATGCACAAAGGTAAACTATAATTTTTGCATCGCTTTACTATGGGCGCATTTTCATGTTTACAATCTACTATAGTCATTTAAATCCTGAACTTTAGACTAAATACAAAAGTGCCAAAGAATTTTTCTTTAACGATTAAATTTTAAAACTCGGAAAGATTGGATCCAGCGTCGAGGTGGCGTTTGCCGCCTGGCTTGCGGGCTTTGCCACAAGTCAAGCGATACGAACGAAAAGGGGCCCGCGTAGTTAGAGCCCCCAGCTCTTGCGTCCCACATGTAAAGTAGATAGTTCATACATACTTAGAAATGAAACAGAAAAATTACAATTTGTTTTGGAAATTTCTGAACGGCGATAACTTTCGAACGAATCAATCGATCTTGACGTGTATTATAATACACGACATTTGACATTGTTTAAGAGATGCATTATATCGTAATCGAATCGAATCGAATATCTATCTAATCTATTCATAAAATTATTTATGTTTTGAACTGTCTAAAATTCTTTGGGATGAGCACGTTCCACCTGGGCAGCAAGACATGATTGACTCAGATTCTCAGAGTGAGGAAAAAGACGACGAAGATGTCTTAGACCAAACTGCAAAAGAAGCCACGTGTTTTTCCCGAAGCGGTTCGGACGTCTGCCAAAGATGCATACCATGTGCATTTAAACTTTTATCACAATATAATATAAAAATTATAAAAATATATACAATATAAAAATATATACATCAGCACGTACACCATCTTATATGTTGCATATTGTGTAATTCTCACAATAGGGAATATGCATGAAAATTTTTTTTCACATTTATCTTCAGAATATGAAATTACTGTTAATACTGTAATAATATTTAAAAACGATATTAAAATCCGACAAATATCAAGGAAGCTATAAGCTATTAAAGATTATTATCTGTCTCTTTCTTGCAAAAATACTCAAAACGGAGTTTTACGTGTGTTTTAAATGTTGAAAGTGTAATATGACGTCACCTAACATATCAAGAGGGCTATCACCCTCTTTGTCTAATCGGGAATTTCAATCATTCATATCTCGCTTGTTTTTAAAGTTATTTAAAAAGTAATTTTACCTTGATATTTGTCAAGTAAACATGCTTCAATTCAAGTGAACAAAAATTTTCATGCATATTCCCTATTTCGTTCACGCAAATGACTTGTATGAGACGATTTTCAGCGCTGGAGCGCATTAAAAACGTGGCTTCGCTCTCTATTGGGGCAAGAAATGTTGGATTCGATGATTATATTAAACACAGAATCGGATCTTATCAAGGATGATGAGAGTAGCAGCTTTTACGATCGAGTTATTGACAGCTTACCTAATATATATATATATATATATATATATATATATATATATATATATATATATATATATATATATATATATATAAATATATATATATATATATATATATGTATATTTATATATATATATTAATTAATAATTATTAATAATTTGTATTATTTTCCGATAATATCCCATCAACCATAATCCCGTTCCGGGTTCCGAACTTGTGAGGAGCCACCTGGGGCCATTTGGCCCAGTCCGACCCTGATTGGATCTATTTCAAAAAACTATAGTAAATCACTAATATTATAAAATTGTAAATGCCTGTTAATTTGGCTTACGGGCTACACTTCTCCCATAAGGTCCATTGTGATGCCTAAGGATATGAGGATGTGAGTGAAGTGGTAGGAATTTGTGGGTAGATTAGGAATTGGTAAGATATGCGGCTGCAGCCAACTCTGATAGGAACTATGCCGATATTCATCTGGAGTTCGATAAATTTGTTTGTTTGCTGGAGCATCACGCAAAAACCACTGGATCGATTTTGATGAAACTTTTTTTTAAAAAGTTTATGATAAAACTTAAAAACTGGTATTTGATCTCGCTACGAGAAATAGAATACGAAAATATTAGCTGAAATAGAAATTTGGTAGAAGTGTCGATAAATGTTTGAAGTAGTGGAAGCAATGGGAAATTAAATTGAGATTTTTAGTCCTTTAACAACGGAAACCAGATATGTACCAATAAAACGCAAGCGGAGTAATGAATATAAGCTTGTTGTCAAATAAACTTGATTCTCATTTTTAAATTTGATTGCCAATTATAAATTTTACTATGAATCTTTTATAAAAACTTGTATCGATACAAGTCTTTAAGATTCTTTTTAGTAAATTTTCTTTTATGTTTATTTAATTGTAGAGTTTCTGAATGAACAATGTCACATTGTAAGTTAAATACGACGTGAGTTTAGTTCTACAGTAAATTTTTGAATAATGTCATTATGGCTCACTGGTAGTATGCGCCCATAGTAATTTATACTGAAAATTTTTCACCGTGTATTATTTTGTAGCACGGATATATCCCGACCCCCTTAACACCCCCTAATATACGTCCCTGAGTTAAATATTTTTGTATTTTTGCATAAAATTATGATTATTTGTGTCAATTTCAAAAAATGTAACTGATCAAATAACTTTGTTAGCCAATACCCGACAATATTCAAGGAATTACCTGCATAGCACTAATAAAATTACCCCTACCTAATAAAATAATGGTTAATTTTAATATATTTGTTCAAATATTAATCCTGTTGTAAACAAGCTGACCCAAAAGTTATTGGATTATTTTTAAATGTTTTACAAATTTTTGAAAGAAAAAAACATTAGGAAAAACCGAAAAAATACAGATTAATGTCTCCACAAATATTTTACAACGATTTTGTATCACACATAAAATCTAAAAAAGGTTAAAATAGTTTTCCTAAAAACAAGAGTAACGCAAAATAAATTTTAAGAATACAAATTCGAATTCATAGTAATTATTGTAGACTGATAAACATGAGCTTTTTTTGCGAATTCCACTTCGCCTTCTCTGAAAAATATGACCAGGGTATCATTCGATTCGTAATTGCATCTAGAAAGTTTTTGAAAAAATTGAAGTCCCGCGTAATTAAATTGCAAAAGTGATAAACAATTTTGTAAAAGGTTTCGTTTTTTGCAAATATTTTAAAAACTCTTATAGAAAAAGATTCTTAAATAGCCTTAAAAAATTCCCTTAAAAAAAGTCTGAACTCACGGAACTGTACGACTAATATTTATAATTTTAATTGAGAGAAGATAAAACTATTTAACGAAAAATAGAACCGACGAAAGAAGAAATCAACAGAAAAGCAAAAAATTATAACTTTGTAACAAAAAACTAAACCTAGGAAAAAAGAAAGAAAAAAAGTTACTTTTTAGTCTAAGTCCTACACTAATGTAAATACCTAAATAATTTTGAAAAAGTTCTCGATGATTCCATGTTTAAATTAAAATACTTCTTACATTTTACGAATTTTCTTAAAAAACAATCGTTCTCGCATAAGAAATCAATGGAAATATCTGTTATTTTTTGCTCTGATCACAAAAAATATGCATTAAAAACAATTTTTTTTCAGATAAAAGTAATCTTTTTACCCCCCTAAAATACAAATCACTTAAAAAAATATAGGGTTCAATTTGAAAAAATGAAATTGACCACCATTTAACCAAGATCTAGAACCTAACCACCTAAAAATAAACATGCGTTTGGAATGGATCGAGGCTTTCAAATGAGCAAACTTTTGTTTGAAATAATTTTTTGTATTAAACTTATTTATTAATTTTTTTGCAAATGTCAAATTAAAAAAAAATTCGTTACGCTGGAGCTGCGTAGACTTAGCGAATTTTCTTAGAATACATAAATCACTCTCTAGCGGTCATAATTTTAGTGTGATCAAAATGAAATATAATGTCTGATATGACTTTAGTATTTGCAAAAATTAACTTTATTAATAACCAAAATAAATCGGTATAACGATTATAGTTTATAGTTACAATGGAAACGACAATCAAAATATTTTACAAAAAAATATATTTCATATATTTGTGTCAAACAAACACAAAATATTAAATACCTTTCTTAAT
Organism: Nineta flava; assembly: GCA_963920215.1. Taxonomy (NCBI): domain Eukaryota; kingdom Metazoa; phylum Arthropoda; class Insecta; order Neuroptera; family Chrysopidae; genus Nineta; species Nineta flava. Next base: position 4,149,353 of record OY986041.1, read on the forward strand.
ATTAGAATAATCGAAAAATGTATAAGGAGTAAAATTGTAGAAAATCAAGTTTGCTACAATTCATTACTTGATCATTTTTCTCAAACTCTAATGTGAACAGAGATATTTAGAATTTTAACTTTCAATCTTTTATTGTAAATATTTCTGTTAATATTAGTGTAACAGAAAAATGATAAGAAACAAAATTACCGTAAAACTAAGTACCTACAACTTAACTCCTGATAAATTTTTCGATTTTTCAAATATTAAGGGAGATAGTCAAATTTTGTGTTTTCCCCTCCCTCTAAACCCCCTTTCCAATCGCCCGATTTTACCCATTAACGAACTTGAACTTTAGAATACCAAAAGCTACTAGCGATCACAATTTTATTTCCATTGTAATGAAATTTGGTATTTGAGTAGCTTTTGGTATTCTAAAGGTCAAGTTCGTTAATGGGTAAAATCGGGCGATTGGAATATATATGTATATATATATATATATATATACAAATTTTAGCGATAGTGATTTTTAACATCTAATAGGTAGGATCGATGGACATTTGAAAAAAAATTTTCGAAATTCCAACATTGATGCAAAAACAATAGCTGCATTTCCTTTGGAGGAAATTCGCTAAAAACACCTGGTATATATATATATATATATATATATATATATATATATATATATATATATATATATATATATATATATATATATATATATATATATATATATATATATATATATAATTTTAACGATAATGATTTTTATCAGCTAGTAAATCCATCTCAACATTTGAAATCTCATTTCAAATACATGGAGTTTTCTTTGAGTGACCTATACAAAATGTCCGCTCTAAACAAATTAACAAACACCGAATAATTAAAAATATTCGTTTTCAATTCTTTTCATATAACTCGACTTTGTGTAAACAGATATATTTAAAAAATAAATTTTGTCAGCTGTCTCTGCGTGTTACAACTAATCTTCCAAATGGTGCAAAGTAATGGACATCTTTCATAATCCTTACATTTATATTAATTACAATATAATTATGTAAGTTTTATGATTGACGCTGCCTGCAAAAACAGCACTCAAAAAAATTATTATTTACATTCGTAAAATTAATAGTTCTGTGGTTTACCCTTGTTTTAACGCAAATTATAACACAGCTTTCTTATCTTTTCTCGTCAATCAGTCACAGCTGCTTGAAACCTTTTTATATTTTCAGCGAATTTCCTGAAAGGAAATAGTGCTATTGGTCCCGTACCGAAGTCAAAATTTCGAAAAAATTTCATCAAATGTCCATCGAATTAAAGAAAACTAATTAAATGTTTGAATGGCCAATTTTTACAACTGGAAATAAAATTTTATTGAAGTTTAAAAAGTAAATAAATATAATGAAAACAAAAGTTTATAAAGAACTTTAAGATATCAATATTCGAATAATTGCTAAAGATAATTTTATTCAATTGATAATTGAATTAATTTTCTTCAGGTAGTTATTTTGATTATTAATTTTTTTTAAATATCGTTGAAAATTATTTTGAATAATTAGTTAAACTTCTATCAAATCAACCAGAATTATCAATAACCACTTGGAAAATATTTGGTACTCATCAGTTGATAAAGATTGATTGAACAGTAGCATTTTTTCATTAGTAATAAATTACGTAACTTATTTATGGACGTGAGCGTTATTTTGTGGAATTCCAAGTTAATAACAAAGTTTTATTTTATTTTGCGGTTCCTCGTTTCTATTATTTTGTATGTTACAAAATTATATTATGAGTTGACACATGTTTCGATTGTTACATCATCTTCAGAACTGTGTCTGGCAATTTACCTAGTAGAAAAATCATCAGCTGTAAAATTTATATATATATATATATATATATATATATATATATATATATATATATATTACATATATATATATATATATTAAATATATATATATATATTAAATATATATATATATATATTAAATATGTATATATATATATATATATATATATATATATATATATATATATATATATATATACATATGTATATATATATATATGTCTCTGTAATCACTCTGGCGGTCACAATTTTAATCTGATTGTAATGAAATTTGGTATTTGAGGCGCTTTTGGTATTCAAAAGGTCAAGTTCGTTAGTGGGTTAAATCGGACAAGTGTAAAGGGGAGTGGGGGGGTGGGTTTAAAGACAGGGAGAAACACAAAATTTGACATATCTCCCTTAATATTTGAAAAATCGAAAAATTTATAAGAAATAAAGTTGTAGGTACTAAGTTTTACTGTAATTTTGTTTCTAATCATTTTTTTCGTTACACGAATATTTACAGAAATATTGACGGTTTAAGGTTGAAAATTAAATTCCTCACTATCTCTGTACACATTAGAGTTTAAGCAAAAATGATAAGGTGATGAATTGTAGCAAATTTGGTTTTCTACAACTTTATTCCTAACGCGATTTTCGATTATTCTAATAAAATTGGACATGCAAATATTAAAATCAGATACGACATTTCATTTCGATCAGACTAAAATTGTGACCGCTAGAAAGTGATTTATGTATTCTAAGGAAATTCGCTAAGTTGAAGCAGCCCCTGCGTAACGAATTTTTTATACATAATTTTGAAAAAATTTTCATTTTAAATAACAGCGTAAAACCGGTGGAAGCGTATTTTCAAAAACTTTCACAATTGTATCTCGGAAAATAGTGGGTTTCACAACAAAAAAGAAAACATTTTTTGCTTGAAAGCAATCAAAGTACTAGAAAAAAATGCCAATAGAATATCATTTTCTTATTTGTTTATGACAATTAATTGTCTCATTATACAGCCAAGTATCTTCGAAAATCGTGTTCAACAGATTTAAATTACATTTGGAAAAAATTTTGTTGCAGCGTTGAATCTCATCAATCGGCAACGAAAAATTGTCTTAGTCACCGGAGAACACTTAAAATGTTTAAAATTGGGAGAAGCCGCAGGCCTAAAAGCATAGTTGTTTTGTTAAAAGTGCAATAAAAGTTAATAATGTTGCATAATTTTGTTATCGTCATTTTGTTGCTGATTAGTTTAAAGCTGACCAACGCTTGTGGATTCATTCCTCAGTCCGCATTAAACTGAGCCGGGTCAGTTCGTTTAAATGATTGTATTCTCAAGTATTCATTCAGTTAAATAATTTTTATTTAATATTTATTGAATACATTCTACAAATAGAATTTCAACATAATAAGAAAACAATTATTTAATATCCTGTAAATAAAATATGCGACTTCAATTAAAACGTGGAAGTGATAAAGGGCAACTTAAAACGAACCCAAATAAAATGAACCAAAAAGGAACGACCCTTCTACATATTGTTTTGTGTTTATTGTAAAAAAATTAGTCCAGCATCAATGAAATCACCAAAATTGACTGCAGGTGCAAATCACAACTCAAAATGGTGTCTGGCAATTCAACAGAGAGATTGTAGTGGAAGGAAATGTCCCTATTTTTATTTAAAACTATTAGCCATTGATACAAAGGCAGTAGAAGCGAGCTTTAATTTTTCTAAAATAAATGACCAAGGAGAGAAAACGCAGACCATGGAACAACAGGCGCAAAAAAATTTGAACAAGGAATGCAATACGGTAAGAATTATTATATCGAAATGACTAAAATACTTCTTCAAGACAGACTTGGATTACTTTCTGATGATAAACTTACCATATTTTGTGCAGTCACTGTGATAAGTGACAAGCGCGGATCCAGGAGGCGGGTCATGGGGAGTCATGACCCCCCTCCCAAATATTATTATTTTGTAATTATAATTTTGTTGCTTCTTACACAAATCTTACATTATGATAATTAAATGGTGGGAATGAAATCTAGAATGTTATGTAATTTAATAACTAAGTTTTATTTTGTTTTGCGATTCCACGTTTTCTTATTATTTTGTATGTTACAAAATTATATTATGAGTTGACATGTTTCGATTGTTATATCATCATCAGAAAAGTTCTGAAGATGATGTAACAATCGAAACATGTGTCATAATATATTCATAATATGATTTTGTAACATACAAAATAACAAAAAACGTGGAATCGCAAAATAAAATAAAACTTTGTTATTAATATTGAATTCCACAAAATAACGCTCACGTCCATAAATAAGTTACGTAATTTATTACTAATGAAAAAATGCTACTGTTCAATCAATCTTTATCAACTGATGAGTACCAAATATTTTCCAATTGGTTATTGATAATTCTGGTTGATTTGATAGAAGTTTAAGTAATTATTCAAAATTATTTTCAACGATCTTTTTTTTTAAATGAATAATCAAAATAACTACCTGAAGAAAATTAATTCAATTATCAATTGAATAAAATTATCTTTAGCAATTATTCGAATATTGATATCTTAAAGTTCTTTATAAACTTTTGTTTTCATTATATTTATTTATTTTTTAAACTTCAATAAAACTTTATTTCCAGTTGTAAAAATTGGCCATTCAAATATTTAATTATTATACCCAGTATATTTGTAAATATACAAGGTATATTAAGTTTAGTCCCGACTTTGTAACGCTTGAAAATATTAATCCTTGACAAAAATGCTTCACATAGGTATTCATATAATGGCCTAATTTGGCCTTTTTCACATGTCCGTCCGTCCGTCTGTCCGTCTGTCCGTCTGTCCGTCTGTCCGTCTGTGAAGCCGATTACTCAAAAACGAAAAGAGATATCGAGCTGAAAATTTTTTTGTGTATTCTTGACCAAAAAAGTAAGGTCAAGTTCGTTATTGGGCAAAATCGGAACGTGTTTCCCCCCGCTAGGGGGGAAAAATTATATCTTTGAAACCGTAGGAGATAAAAAAAAAATTTGTTAACAAAAAATCTTCTTCTCTTTGAAACAAACAACTTTTGTTTGAAAACTTTTTTCATAAACTCAATAGTTTTATCAAAATTAGTCCTCAAAGTTGAAAAAAATGAGAAATACAAATGACAGGCGAATGAAGGCATGGTCTCCATGGACCCGTAGGTATACATAACAACTACACATACTATTTTTATATCCTGTATATGTAAATATACAAGGTATATTATATTAAGTCCCGTCTTTGTAACGCTTGAAAATATTAATCCTTGATAAAAATGCTTCACAAAGGTATTCATAAAATGGCCTAATTCGGCCTTATTCGTCTGTCCGTCCGTCTGTGAACACGATAACTGAAGAACGAAAAGAGATAACGAGCTGAAAATTTTTGTGTGTGTTCTAGACCAAAAAAGTAAGGTCAAGTTCGTTAATGGGCAAAATCGGAACGTGTTTCCCCTGGCCAGGGGGGAAAAATTATGTGTTCGAAACTGTAGGAGATCGAAAAAAAATTTGTTAACAAAAAATCTTCTTCTCTTTAAAATAAACAACTTTTGTTTGAAAACTTTTTTCATAAAGTCAACCGTTTTCTCAAAATTTGTGCTTAAAGTTGAAAATGAGTCGATCGATGACGGGCACATGTGCAATCATAATATACATCAAATAGTATTGTTATACCCAGTATATTTGTAAATATACAAGGTATATTAAGTTTAGTCCCGACTTTGTAACGCCTGAAAATATTAATCCTTGACAAAAATGCTTCACAAAGGTATTCATAAAATGGCCTAATTCGGCCTTTTTCACATGTCCGTCCGTCCGTCTGTCCGTCTGTCCGTCTGTCCGTCTGTGAAGCCGATAACTCAAAAACGAAAAGAGATATCGAGTTGAAAATTTTTGTGTGTATTCTTGACCAAAAAAGTAAGGTCAAGTTCGTTAATGGGCAAAATCGGAACGTGTTTCCCCCCACTAGGGGGGAAAAATTATATCTTTGAAACCGTAGGAGATAGAAAAAAAATTTGTAAGCCAAAAATCTTCTTCTCTTTGAAATAAACAACTTTTGTTTGAAAACTTTTTTCATAAACTCAACAGTTTTATCAAAATTTGTCCTCAAAGTTGAAAAAAATGAGAAATTCAATTGACAGGCGAATGAAGGCATGGTCTCCATGGACCCGTAGGTATACATAACAACCATACATACTATTTTTGTACCCAGTATATTTGTAAATATACAAGGTATATTAAGTTTAGTTACGACTTTGTAATGCTTGAAAATATTAATCCTTGACAAAAATGCTTTACAAAGATATTCATAAAATGGCCTAATTCGGCCATCTGTCTGTCTGTGAAGTCGATAACTCAAAAACGAGAAGAGATAGCGAGCTGAAAATTTTTGTATGTGTTCTAGACCAAAAAATTAAGGTCAAATTCGTTAATGGGCAAAATCGGAAAGTAATTCCCCCCGCCAGGGTGGAAAAAATATATCTTTGAAACCGTAAGAGGTAAACAAAAATTTTATTGACAAAAAATTTTCTTCTCTTTAAAATAAACAACTTTTGTTTGCAAAAATTTTTCATAAACTCAATAGTTTTCTCAAAATTTGTCCTCACATGTACAAACATAACATACATCAAATAGTATTGTTTTTATGTTTATTTCAGTTTTTTCAACCAGGTGTGTATATAAGTTTTTTTGTACAAAATTTTGCAAATAGTTTATTCAAAGGTCCATCGATCCTATCAAAAATTATCTATATATAATGTATATATATATATATATATATATATATATATATATATATATATATATTTAAATATATATATATATATATATATATATATATACATATATTTACATATATATATATATATATATATATATATATATATATATATATATATATATATATATATATATATATATATATATATATATATATATATATATAATATAACGCTTCGTGTGGACCTTACACTTCTCATTGACATAACTAACGCTTCTTATTGACCAACGCCTCGCGTTGGCAGACTTATGGTTCGCTGCAGCTAACGTTCCGCGTTAGTAAACGCTTTGCTAACAGTTGGCGTTTACTAACGCTTCGCGTTGACCTTACGCTTCCTTTTGACTTACACTTCTCATTAAGCTACACTTCGCGTTGGGTGATTTACGGTTTGCTTTAGCTTTCATTTCGCTTTGCGTTTACAAACGCTTTGCGTTGATAAACTGAAGTTTCGCATTGATTAACAATCGCTTGGCGTTGATTAACTAACGCTTCGCGTTGATTAACTAACGTTTCGCAATGATTAACTATCGCTTGGCGTTGATTAACTAACGCTTCGCGTTGATTAACTAACGCATCGCGTTGTTAAACAAACGCTTCGCGTTGATTAACTAACGCTTCGCGTTGACTAATTAACGCTTCGCGTTGATTAACTAACGCTTCGCGTTCTTTATACAACGCTTCGCGTTGATTAACTAACGCTTCACGTTGATTAACTAACACTTCGCGTTGATTAACTAACGCTTCGCGTTGATTATCCAACGCTTCGCGTTGACTAACTAACGCTTCGCGTTGATTAACTAACGCTTCGCGTTGTTTATCATACGCTTCGCGTTGATTTACTAACGCTTCGCGTTGATTAACTAACGCTTCGCGTTGATTAACTACGCTTCGCGTTGACTAACTAATGCTTCGCGTTGATTATCCAACGGTTCGCGTTGATTAACTAACGCTGTGCGCTGACTAACGCTTCGCGTTGATTGACTAAGGCTTCGCGTTGATAAACAAACGCTTCGCGTTGATTAACCAACGCTTCGCGTTGATTAACTAACGCTTCGCGCTGATTAACTAACGCTTCGCGTTGATAAACTAACGCTTCACGTTTATTAACTAACGCTTCGCGTTGATTAACTAACGCTTCGTGTTATTTAACTAACGCTTCGTGTTGATTAACTAACGCTTCGTGTTGATTAACTAACGCTTCGCGATGATTATCCAACGCTTCGCGTTGACTAACTAACGCTTCGCGTTGACTAAGTTACGCTTCGCGTTGTTTATCTAACGCTTCGCGTTGATTTACTAACGCTTCGCGTTGATTAACTAACGCTTCGCGTTGATTAACTAACGCTTCGCGTTGACTAACTAACGCTTCGCGTTGATTAACTAACACTTCGCGTTGATTAACTAACGCTTCACGTTGATTAACTAACGCTTCGCGTTGATGCACTAACGCTTCGCGTTGATTATCCAACGCTTCGCGTTGACTAACTAACGCTTCGCGTTGATTAACTAACGCTTCGCGTTGTTTATCTTACCCTTCGCGTTGATTTACTAACGCTTCGCGTTGATTAACAAACGCTTCGCGTTGATTAATTAGCGCTTCACGTTGATTAACTAATGCTTCGCGTTGATTAACTAACGCTTCGCGTTGATTATCCAACGGTTCGCGTTGATTAACTAACGCTTCGCGTTGACTAACGCTTTGCGTTGATTGACTAAGGCTTCGCGTTGATAAACTAACGCTTCGCGTTGATTAACTAACGCTTCGCGCTGATTAACTAACGCTTCGCGTTGATTAACTAACGCTTCGCGTTGATAAACTAACGCTTCACGTTGATTAACTAACGCTTCGCGTTGATTAACTAACGCTTCGTGTTGATTAACAAACGCTTGGCGTTGATTATCCAACGATTCGCGTTGACTAACTAACGCTTCGCGTTGACTAAACAACGCTTCGCGTTGACTAACTAACGCTTCGCGTTGTTTATCTAACGCTTCGCGATGATTTACTAACGCTTCGCGTTGATTAACTAACGCTTCGCTTTGATTAACTAACGCTTCAAGTTGACTAACTAACGCTTCACGTTGATTTACTAACGCTTTACGTTGATTAACTAACGCTTCGTGTTGATTAACTAAAGCTTCGTGTTGATTAACAAACGCTTCGCGTTGATTAACCAACGATTCGCGCTGACTAACTAACGCTTCGCGTTGACTAACTAACGCTTCGCGTTGTTTATATAACGCTTCGCGTTGATTTACTAACGCTTCGCGTTGATTAACTAACGCTTCGCGTTGATTAACTAACGCTTCGCGTTGATTAACTAACCCTTCGCGTTGATTAACTAACGCTTCACGTTGATTAACTAACGCTTCGCGTTGATTAACTAACGCTTCGCGTTGATAATCCAACGCTTCGCGTTGACTAACTAACGCTTCGCGTTCATTAACTAACGCTTCGCGTTGTTTATCTTACGCTTCGCGTTGATTAACTATCGCTTCGCGTTGATAGACTAACGCTTCGCGATGATTAACTAATGATTTGTGTTGATTAACAAACGCTTCGCGTTGATTAACTAACGCTTCGCGTTTACCTTACGCTTTCTATTGACTAACGCTTCTCATGACCAACGCTTCGCTGACCAACGCTTGGATGACTTACGGTTTACTTAAGCTTACGTTTCGCGTGGGTTAACGCTTATCGTTTACCAACGATAATTTTACGATTTGCGTAAAATCACGCTTCGCGAATCACCAAAGCGACTCTCCGGCGCTTCGCTTTGACTAACTAACGCGTCTCTTTAACCAACGCTTCGCGTTGGCTTACTTATGGTTCAATTAAGCTTACGTTTCTCGTTGGTTAACGATTCGCGTGAAATCACGCTTCGCGAATCTTTGACGCTCCGCTTTGGATAACTAACGCTTCTCATTGACCAACTCTTCCGTTTACCAACGCTTTACGTTTACCAACACTTTCCGTTAATTTTCTAAATCTTCGCGTTGTCTACCTTTTCGCGTCGCCTAAAGGCTCGCGATGACCAACGCTTTGCTTCGCGTTGATTAACTAACGCTTCGCGTTGTTTAACTAACGCTTCGCGTTGTTTATCTTACCCTTCGCGTTGATTTACTAACGCTTCGCGTTGATTAACTAACGCTTCGCGTTGATTAACTAGCGCTTCACGTTGATTCACTAATGCTTCGCGTTGATTAACTAACGCTTCGCGTTGATTATCCAACGGTTCGCGTTGATTAACTAACGCTTCGCGTTGACTAACGCTTCGCGTTGATTGACTAAGGCTTCGCGTTTATAAACTAACGCTTCGCGTTGATTAACTAACGCTTCGCGCTGATTAACTAACGCTTCACGTTGATTAACTAACGCTTCGCGTTGATAAACTAACGCTTCACGTTGATTTACTAACGCTTCGCGTTGATTAACTAACTCTTCGTGTTGATTAACAATCGCTTCGCGTTGATTATCCAACGATTCGCGTTGACAAACTAACGCTTCGCGTTGACTAACTAACGCTTCGCGTTGACTTACTAACGCTTCGCGTTGACTAACTAACGCTTCGCGTTGTTTATCTAACGCTTCGCGTTGATTTACTAACGCTTCGCGTTGATTAACTAACGCTTCGCGTTGATAATCCAACGCTTCGCGTTGACTAACTAACGCTTCGCGTTCATTAACTAACGCTTCGCGTTGTTTATCTTACGCTTCGCGTTGATTAACTAACGCTTCGCGTTGATAAACTAACGCTTCGCGATGATTAACTAATGCTTTGTGTTGATTAACTAACGCTTCGCGTTGATTAACTAACGCTTTGCGTTTACCTTACGCTTTCTATTGACTAACGCTTCTCATGACCAACGCTTCGCTGACCAACGCTTGGATGATTTACGGTTTACTTAAGCTTACGTTTCGCGTGGGTTAACGCTTATCGTTTACCAACGATAATTTTACGATTTGCGTAAAATCACGCTTCACGTTGATTAACTAATGCTTCACGTTGATTAACTAACGCTTCGCGTTGATTGACTAAGGCTTCGCGTTTATAAACTAACGCTTCGCGTTGATTAACTAACGCTTCGCGCTGATTAACTAACGCTTCGCGTTGATTAACTAACGCTTCGCGTTGATAAACTAACGCTTCACGTTGATTAACTAACGCTTCGCGTTGATTAACTAACTCTTCGTGTTGATTAACAAACGCTTCGCGTTGATTATCCAACGATTCGCGTTGACAAACTAACGCTTCGCGTTGACTAACTAACGCTTCGCGTTGACTAACTAACGCTTCGCGTTGTTTATCTAACGCTTCGCGTTGATTTACTAACGCTTCGCGTTGATTAACTAACGCTTCGCGTTGATAATCCAACGCTTCGCGTTGACTAACTAACGCTTCGCGTTCATTAACTAACGCTTCGCGTTGTTTATCTTACGCTTCGCGTTGATTAACTAACGCTTCGCGTTGATAAAATAACGCTTCGCGATGATTAACTAATGCTTTGTGTTGATTAACAAACGCTTCGCGTTGATTAACTAACGCTTCGCGTTTACCTTACGCTTTCTATTGACTAACGCTTCTCATGACCAACGCTTCGCTGACCAACGCTTGGATGACTTACGGTTTACATGAGCTTACGTTTCGCGTGGGTTAACGCTTATCGTTTACCAACGATAATTTTACGATTTGCGTAAAATCACGCTTCGCGAATCACCAAAGCGACTCTCCGGCGCTTCGCTTTGACTAACTAACGCGTCTCTTTAACCAACGCTTCGCGTTGGCTTACTTATGGTTCAATTAAGCTTACGTTTCTCGTTGGTTAACGATTCGCGTGAAATCACGCTTCGCGAATCTTTGACGCTCCGCTTTGGATAACTAACGCTTCTCATTGACCAACTCTTCCGTTTACCAACGCTTTACGTTTACCAACACTTTCCGTTAATTTTCTAAATCTTCGCGTTGTCTACCTTTTCGCGTCGCCTAAAGGCTCGCGATGACCAACGCTTTGCTTCGCGTTGATTAACTAACGCTTCGCGTTGTTTATCTTACCCTTCGCGTTGATTTACTAACGCTTCGCGTTGATTAACTAACGCTTCGCGTTGATTAACTAGCGCTTCACGTTGATTAACTAATGCTTCGCGTTGATTAACTAACGCTTCGCGTTGATTATCCAACGGTTCGCGTTGATTAACTAACGCTTCGCGTTGACTAACGCTTGCGTTGATTGACTAAGGCTTCGCGTTGATAAAATAACGCGTCGCGTTGATTAACTAACGCTTCGCGCTGATTAACTAACGCTTCGCGTTGATTAACTAACGCTTCGCGTTGATAAACTAACGCTTCACGTTGATTAACTAACGCTTCGCGTTAGTTAACTAACTCTTCGTGTTGATTAACAAACGCTTCGCGTTGATTATCCAACGATTCGCGTTGACTAACTAACGCTTCGCGTTGACTAACTAACGCTTCGCGTTGACTTACTAACGCTTCGCGTTGACTAACTAACGCTTCGCGTTGTTTATCTAACGCTTCGCGTTTATTTACTAACGCTTCGCGTTGATTAACTAACGCTTCAAGTTGACTAACTAACGCTTCACGTTGATTTACTAACGCTTCGCGTTGATTAACTAACGCTTCGTGTTGATTAACTAAAGCTTCGTGTTGATTAACAAACGCTTCGTGTTGATTAACTAAAGCTTCGTGTTGATTAACAAACGCTTCGCGTTTATTAACCAACGATTCGCGCTGACTAACTTACGCTTCGCGTTGACTAACTAACGCTTCGCGTTGTTTATATAACGCGTCGTGTTGATTTACTAACGCTTCGCGTTGATTAACTAACGCTTCGCGTTTATTAACTAACGCTTCGCGTTGATTAACTAACCTTTCGCGTTGATTAACTAACGCTTCACGTTGATTAACTAACGCTTCGCGTTGATTAATTAACGCTTCGCGTTGATAATCCAACGCTTCGCGTTGACTAACTAACGCTTCGCGTTTATTACCTAACGCTTCGCGTTGTTTATCTTACGCTTCGCGTTGATTAACTAACGCTTCGCGTTGATAAACTAACGCTTCGTGATGATTAACTAATGCTTTGTGTTGATTAACAAACGCTTCGCGTTGATTAACTAACGCTTCGCGTTTACCTTACGCTTTCTATTGACTAACGCTTCTCATGACCAACGCTTCGCTGACCAACGCTTGGATGACTTACGGTTTACTTAAGCTTACGTTTCGCGTGGGTTAACGCTTATCGTTTACCAACGATAATTTTACGATTTGCGTAAAATCACGCTTCGCGAATCACCAAAGCGACTCTCCGGCGCTTCGCTTTGACTAACTAACGCTTCTCTTTAACCAACGCTTCGCGTTGGCTTACTTATGGTTCAATTAAGCTTACGTTTCTCGTTGGTTAACGATTCGCGTGAAATCACGCTTCGCAAATCTTTGACGCTCCGCTTTGGATAACTAACGCTTCTCATTGACCAACTCTTCCGTTTACCAACGCTTTACGTTTACCAACGCTTTCCGTTAATTTTCTAAATCTTCGCGTTGACTACCTTTTCGCGTCGCCTAAAGGCTCGCGATGACCAACGCTTTGCGTTAACAGACGGTCGCGTTGTATAACTCAATTATATAACTCAATATTTAAATATATAAAAATCGCAAGAACATTAATATCAAATTTTTTAAATGCATGAACATTTTTACTGTTTCAATATTAATTATTAATACAAAACAAACATTTACAAATCTAGAGCACGGTAGAGCGCAAGGCCGAGTTTAAGGGACATTTGACATTCTCACTTACAGTGCTATTACTACAGGAAATATCATAGATAATTTGACCCCGAAATATCTTCTGAACGAAACCAGCAACAGTGCTGATTTTTTGATAATTCATAATTTATAAACATTAGATAGGCAGAAATATTAACAATACTAAGTATATACAACTCAGTATATACTGGGTATTCAAACAATTAACTCAGTTAGTTGTTACATTACTTGGTTTTCTTTAATTCTAATTCTTAATTTGAAACTTTTTCAAGAATAATAATAAAAAATCTTATCCCAAGATTAATACTCTTTCCTAGTGCTTTAGTAATTGAAATAATACGAATTTCGTAATCGAAAAATTTTTTCAATGAATAATTTATTACAATTTTTAAGAAAATAAAATTTTTTTACTTATTCTAAATAATTTTTTTTAGGCTGTGAATTGAACTCTAGATCCGCGCCTGATAGGTGACTTCTAGAATGACCCATCAACTCAATTGAAAGTGCCAGCATCTCGTTTACCTCGAGAGTTTGGTTCACATTATCAGTTGCTGGTAAAGAGCCGCATGTCCATAAATTCATACCATCAGCACGTAGTGTTGTGTTCGAAGCGATGTCCAACCATGACTTGGAGGATCGTAAATATAATCCTGTTGATGTAATTGATGTTGACTATGAAGTGTTACGTGAAATACTACGATTCATAAACACAGGATAAGCGGAAAATTTACATGTGATGGCTGCTGATATCTTAACTGCAGCTGATAAATATGCGCTAGACAGATTAAAAATGAAATGTAAAGAATTTATGTAATGAAAATGTAATGGACATATTAGCATTAGCGGACCTTCATGATCAATGATCAATTAAAACCATCAAGCCATGGATTTGATTATGAGAATGAATTTGATTGAGCCACCTAGAAAAACTCAAGAAGAAAATGTTCTGTGCACCAGTTTTGTTATCATGAAAGGAAATGCAACTATTGTTTTTGTACCGATGATGGAATTTCGTAAACATTTCTTCAAATGTCCATCGATCCTACGTACCTAGGTACTAGATGTTAAAAATGACCATCGTTAAAATTTATATATATATATATATATATATATATATATATATATATACGTTTATGTGTTTCTGCACTCTTGCGGGGATCTGGCAAGGGGAGGAGAAGGGAGGTTTAGAGAAGGGGTAAACACAAAATTTAGCATATCTCCCTTAATAATCGAAATATCGAAAAATCTAAGGATTGAAAGTTAAAATTCTAAATATCTCTGTTCACATTAGAGTTTGAAAAAAATTATCTGATAATGAATTGTAGCAAACTCGATTTTCTACAACTTTACTTTTCATACATTTTTCGATAATTGTTCTGATATTGAGAGAGACATTTTATATTTTGTGTTTTCTTCTTTCTCTATGCCCCTTTTCCTCCTTGGCGTATGCCATTTATTAATAAACTTGGCCTCCAAAATCATATCAGGTATGGTTTCATTTTGATTAGACTATAATTGTGACTTCTAGAGGGTAATTTATATATTTTAAGGATATTCGCTAATGTTGTCCTCATATTCTACATACCTTGTACTGCATTCAACTCTTGCAGCGCCTCAACCCGAACAACAGCAGAAATTTGCTTTGCTCGTCAAGGTCCTCCCTGACCTCTACGGTTGTGGAGGTTGTTCTCTTTTCGCATTTTTTTTTTTTTTTGAAACCCGAATCCGAAGGCTAGAAATAACGTAAAATTGATTATTGTACCAATAGATAATATCACAATAGAGCCATAAAACTCGTTTAATCATTAAAATCAATAAATTTTCACTATACCAAATAAATTCAATTCAAAATGTTACAAAATTTTGGTCTCATATTCTACATACCTTGTAGGCCTCCTTGTAACCCGAACAACAGCAAAAACTTGCTTTGCTCGTCAAGGTCCTTCCTGACCTCTACGGTTGTGGAGGTTGTTCTCTTTTCGCATTCTTTTTTTTTTTGAAACCCGAATCCGAAGGCTAGAAATAACGAAAAATTGATTATTGTACCAATAGATAATATCACAATAAAGCCATTAAACTCGTTTAATCATTAAAATCAATAAATTTTCACTATAACAAATTAATTCAATTAAAAATGTTTAAAAATGATGTCCTCATATTCTACATACCTTGTACTACCTTCAACTCTTGCAGCGTCTCACCCCGTACAACAGCAGAAATTTGCTTTGCTCGTCAAGGTCCTTCCGAACCTCTTCGGGTGCGCTTCTCTTTTGAATCTCCTTCTTTTTTTTACAAACCCGAATCCGAAGGCTAGAAATAACGAAAAATTGATTATTGTACCAATAGATAATATCACAATAAAGCCATTAAACTCGAATAATCATTAAAATCAATAAATATTTACAATTATAAAGTTTAAGTTACGCTCAGCGGAGCGGACGAGTAACGGCTTGTAATAAATAAAATACGATAGGGAACCGATTTATAAATAGGTTAAATGGAATTATCTAAAATCCACAAAAAAACACAAATTAAATATATCTTGTTAGTCACCAAATACTGAGTAACATCATCGTCCTAACCATTATTAATTTGATCAAATTAGGTAGTATATAAAAAAAACTTATGTGGCATTTAATTTAATATAGACGCTATCGAAATTTAATGTTTAAATCAGATCATAATAGGGAATATGCATGAAAATTATTTTTCACATTTATTTTCAGAATATGAAAATACTGTAAATACTGTAATAATATTTAAAAACGAAATTAAAATCCGACAAATATCAAGGAAGCTATAAGCTTTTAAAGATTATTATCTGTCTCTTTCTTGCAAAAATACTTAAAACGGAGTTTTACGTGTATTTTAAATGGTGAAAGTGTAATATGACGTCACATAACATGTCAAGAGGGCTATCACCCTCTTTGTCTAATCGGGAATTTCAATCATTCATATCTCGCTTATTTTTAAAGTTATTTAAAAAGTAATTTTACCTTGATATTTGTCGAGTAAACATGCTTCAATTCAAGTGAAAAAAAATTTTCATGCATATTCCCTATTTAAGTAATTGTTAATTACATTAATCATTAATTATTGTAAAACTAATTGTAATAATAATTGATTTAATATTCATTGTCTATACATTATCTATAAAAATTATCTATATACATAAATATATATATATATATATATATATATATATATATATATATATATATATAGGGTGGCGCATAAGTAACGATATGCGCATAAGTAATCGACAACTTAACTCTTGATCAATTTTTCGATTTTTCAAATATTAATATTAAGGTAAAGAGTTTTCTCCTCCCTCTAAATCCCCTTTCCCCTCGTCCGAATTTAACCATTACGATCTTGACGTTTAGAATACCAAAAGGGACTCAAATACCAAATTTCATTCCAATCGGATTAAAACTGTGACTGCTAGAGAGTCCACAGACATTTAAAAAAATATTATATATATATATATATATATATATATATATATATATATATATATATATATATATACATATATATATATGTATATATATATATATATATGTATATATATATATATATACATATATATAAATTTTAGCGATAGTGATTTTTAACATCTAATAGGTAGAAACGATGGACATTTGGAGAAATTTTTATGAAATTCCAACATTGGTGCAAAAACAATAGATGAATTTCCTTTAGAGGGAATTCGGTAAAAAACGATAACTCCAATCGAAAAAAAAAACTGTGAGAAAATTGTAGGTAGTAAAAAGAGCTTTCGATTAAAATTTGTTGAGTTCGAATCGATGCATAATTTTTCGAGTTATTTCGAAAAAACTATCGAAAAATGCCATTTCTTGTTTTTACCATAACTTTCTCAAATTTATTTATTAGATTCAAAAAGAGAAAATTCCCATTTAAATAGTTTGAAATAAATACTTTTATTCAGAATAATTAAAATTATATTCCATTAGTATTTAATATATTATAGAATTTTTTTTCTTCAAATATTAAATAATATTAATTCTTTGTATTTGTCATATATTGCATTACTTATTGTTTAAAATCCCATTATAAAATAATACCTTAAAGTAATTACAGAACCATATTCTATTATTTCAAATAATGGAATATGGTCTGTAATGACTGATTTTGTATTTGTACGACTTTGGAGTTTTAAATTTATTATTATTATAAAAAATTGAAAAAAATGACACAAATTCAAAAATTTTTTTATTTATTCAAAAAAGGTAGATATACTAACAAAGCAGTAGATCTACTGTTAAACAGGAGATCTCGCAACACTGGTTAAGAAGCAAAAGAAAGTGTGTCCAAGCCGAAACTCGCTGACTCAGATGCTCAGAACAAAATTTTATTTATTCTGACTATCTTTACTAAGACTAAGATTTCTTACTTCTTAGTTCGGCCGAACACAACCAATATACATAGAAGCGTATAAGTTCGATTTTTGTGTCACCTAAAATATTTAGTGCGTATGCTGACCACTAGATGACAACAGCTGTTCGATTTCTGTATTTAATGCCATTACCAGCACAACCAACTGTACTTTGGCAGAACTTAGTGCCAGTTGCCCGGATCACATCAAAGCGGGGATGTACTTCAAATTTACATTAAAAGGGAATCCATCAATATTGATGAAATTTTTATGAATTTTTACAATCAGACAGTGATTCCTACCACTAATTTTTACAATTAGTGGTAGGATACCCTATATTTACTCTACCTCTCACTCAGAGTTGAACGAAGTCAAACTTCGCCCACCTATGTTTTAATCTCTTACCATATAAGAAAGCGTAGTCCATATATAGAAGTCAGTGGGTTTGTAAGTAGGTACATACGGCCACAAAAGTAGCGGTAGTTTCTCAAAAGTTTGCAGTTGATTTGTGCCTTATTCATTTTCGAAAAAGACTTCAAATAAAAGTTATTCATTATAATTATATTAACAGAGTTTATTCGAAACTTTTTCCCAAAAGCCGAATGAATAAACTACCCTTAAAGTATAGATTAACTAAAAAATTTTGAAAAATGAGCACTACTTTTGTAGCCTATAATAGAACAATGTATCAATAAACTATGACTCATGAACTCAGGGCTATATTTTCAATTAGGATTGCTTAGATAATAGAATAAATAATAATTTTGATAACATAATTCAGTCGGTTGTAATCAAAATGCATATGTCCAGTGGAAAATATTAAGTATGTAGTTATTAACCCTAGATTTAACCCAAGATTATGAAGAATAGAACGAAGCTGAATTAAGTTACCCCCTTCTAATTATTTTTTATTTCATAAATCGTTTGTCTGTCGTTTGTCCTTAATTGTTTGCGCAAATTAAATATTTGTCCGGCTTTTGTTTATTTATAAAAAATTAAATAAAAATTTACCCTTTAGTTGGCCCCCCAACTGCAAATGATAATGTCTTTTTAATATTCTTAGTCTTAAACTATGAATTAACGTTTGTCCGATTATAAATTTCGTTTGTCTTATCATAATATAGTAGTTTTTTTAACTATTTTTAATTATTTTAATTATTATGCTCTCAATACTTGTAAATAGTAATAAGATGTAGAAAATATCAGACAATATATAAAAATGATTGTATACTCATATATCAATGGAAAATACCAAAGCAAAAATAAAAGACTCTACACCAAAAACTATTGAGTTGAAACCTTTTCAAAAGTAAGCTAAATATTGCTAAAACAAAACTTGGCAAAATATTGAAGTAATAGCGATTTAGTTAAAAAGGGTGGCAGTCGATTGATGAGTTGAAATGCTGCTTTGGTTAAATGCTGTGACTTCAAAAGTTAAAAGTATGCATGGAACAAAAGTATAATTATTGAATTATTCATTAATTATACAAATTTTAGCGTTATAATAAATTACAAATTTAACTGATTAAAAAATTTATATCCGTCATCGTGGAGATAAAAAAATAAAAATATTATTTAAAATTCTCTTTGATATTATTATAATGTATTCGGACTACAACACTATCTTACGGTTAATTGGTGAATCAATAATGTTTGTTAGGTACACTAGGTGGAACTGAGTAAGCAATATAGGCTCGTTTCTAAGCTCAATTAAGTTAGCCTCTTCCAATTTTTTTTCTCGATTTTTGAGTTTTGAATTTCATAAATCGTTTGTCGGTCGTTTGTCCGTAATAGTTTGTGCAAATTAATCATTTGTCCGGCTTTTGTTTATTTATAAAAAATTAAATATAAATATACCTTTTAGTTGGCCCCCCAACTGCAAATTATAATGTCTTTTTAATATTATCAGTCTTAAATTATCAACTAACGTTTGTCCGATTATAAATTTCGTATGTCTTATCGTAATATAGTAGTTTTTTAAGTTAATTAACTATTTTGAATTATTTTAATTATTATGCTCTCAATACTTGTACTGCGTTTGCGCTTATTTAATAGTAAAGCGGGAATTTAAAATTTGTTTCATTCCGTGTTACAATAAACTAGATTACAGATAAAAAATTCAGGTAAAAATAATCTAGGTGGAAATCTGTTTGAGGTAAAACGGGCACCACATACATTGCTTACTCAGTTCCATCTAGTGTTTCTAACAAACATTATTCATTCACCAATTAACCGTGAGATAGTGTTGTAGTCTGAATACATTATAATAATATCAAAGAATGCATATATATATATATATTATTCTTTGATAATTTCAAAGAGAATTTTAAATAATATATTTTTATCTCCACGGTGACGGATAGAAATTTTTTAATCAGTTAAATTTGTAATTTATTATAACGCTAAAATTTGTATAATTAATGAATAATTCAATAATTATATTTTTGTTCCATGCATACTTTTAACTTTTGAAGTCACAGCATTTAGCCAAAGCAGCATTTCAACTCAGCAATTGACTGCCACCATTTGGCTAAATCGCTATTACTTCAATATTTTGTCAAGTTTTGTTTTAGCAATATTTAGCTTACTTTTGAAAAGGTTTCAACTCAACAGTTTTTGGTGTAGAGTCTGCACATGACATTCGTGACTTTCAAATAAGTACGAAAAAAATATGTAAAAATTAATAAACCAATAAAAAGACATATCTCAGCTTGTCACTCAGTTGTACCAACGTACGTCCGGTATGTTGATATTACAGTATTGCCAGACTTCATAGCATGAAAATGACATTAATAAAACCAAATCAAATAGAATAAAATATAAATTAATTATAATCATTATTTGTTTAATATCCATTGTCTTCGACTCTTGATGAGCCATGAATATCAAATTTTGTTTGTATAAATTTTATTATTGTTAAGTTTTGTTACAACTAACATGCTCTATACATTAACATGGGACGTTCCCCCTTACACCTCAAGTGTCTCTATGAATCCCAAGTTCCTTAAGAAGAATGTAATATTTTCGTAAAATATTTAAAATAATGTTAAAAATTAAACCAAAAATATAAACATTAAACGAAAAAAGATTACGAAATCTTCAAATTTTAACTCAAAAGTTAAATAGCTTTGTAAATAATATTTTGTACAACACCTTAAAATAATTTTGTTTATATCGTATCGAAGATTTCTAGCTTTGCCACTGTAGTTGCGCTACGGTATTGACATTTAATAAACTTTAATGCATAATCGCAATTAAAAGCAAATGTAGATGTCAGCATTGCGAACTTCTAAGCTAGGTTTAACCGATTACATATAAATTAATAAGTGTAAGAAAGATGAAATGATAACTTGAATAGATTGGAGAAAGATAGTAGTAATTTAGAAGTGTTTGTAGTAATAATTTTTTTTTAAGTTAGTGAGGTTAGATGTAATATTGTCAACAAAGTGTGATCGATTCTTGAATTTTATTGATTATATAAAGAAATAAATTTAAATTATTTTGTTATGTTAAGAATTATTTTTTCTTAAACCGAGCTTGCGTTAGTTACGGATTTTAACATCAGACGCCAACCACTTTGCTTTTAATTGTGAATAAGCATATAAGTAATACTACTATATGGTCAGTTTCTAAGTGGAAGCTGTTCCAACATTGTGAGACAGATAGTGGCACGTGTTCTTTATACTCCGAGCGAAATATTGTCAGCTCTACATGCTTCTTATTGCATAAATAACACGAGTAAACCAGTTTTTGTTTCCGCTATCGATATTTTAGCTCAATCATATACAGTATGGACGAGGTGTCTCGGAGGGAGTGTTACAAATATGCTCGGAGAGTGAGAGAAATTTAGTTGGCACCCTAATGATGGGACATTCTTTCCTATATCAACTGAGCATATAGGAGTATTACATATAAGTGAATAAGTCTCTTACCCGTACCTCTCTATCGCATCCTCTTTGGTTTATCTCGACTCCAGCCATTGAACTCTGTGCTATCAGATCATAGAGTAAATAAGCATACATATGACATGTTGATGTCATGCACGATAGAAATGTCATATTTTTTAAGGTAGAACACAAAAATAAAAAGTATCAAGTTTTATGATTGTAAATCTTGTTAAGTCATCAATCAATTTCTTAAAAAAAATGTTCATATTTAGCAAATATGAACTTTGATCATTAAGATAATGAACTTTTATGATTGATAATTAATTTATGTTAATGAACAATAAAAAAATAAGCTGCCAACATCAGATCGCAACAAAGACTTGAACAATTATTATTTGATTAGATCATTTTATTTTGTAACAATGCACGAAGCATTTATTAATTTAAATAGTGTACCAACCCATGTAATGGCATGGGGTAAATGGATTGAGGAGGATTTATCTAATAACAAATTAATTATATTATTTATTCCGGGAAATCCAGGTAAGTTATCACACCAGTTCAGTTCATTCGTTTTGTAAAATGATAATTAACGGTATATTATAGAATATGTGATACAACACTTTTTATTATTACGTAGGTTTACTTGGATTTTATAAAGAATTTTTGGAAACAATTTATGAACAATTAGGTGGAAAAGTACCAGTTTGGACTGTCGGACATGGTGGACATGAAGTACCTGCAACAAGTTTACAACCCATTCCAATATTTCAATCACATAAAGATTTATATGATTTAAAGGCGCAAGTTAATCATAAAGTAAGTACATCACTATATTACTGGTCCGGTTCAGAATAATTAAGTCTTAGTAAATTAAGTATGTCAGTTAATCTAAGTTTAGCGTGTTATTTTCCGGACACACGAACAAAATTATCAGCAATGTTGTCAAATTGGGGGAATTTCGTAGATTAAATAATATGAAATATTGTATGCGACCCTGTATCGAGTTTAAATAAACGTTTTGTATTATGATTCGTTAGATTCAGCTTGAATACAAACATTTCAAAATAACTTGTAACTGAGTAACATGATATTTCTCTCCGTCCAGGACTAATTGTCTTAAAACGCTGTTACACGGATTTATTTGTTTGTTTATAATTCATAAGCTAAATATCAATATTCATGTTTTTTTAATTTTAAAATACTGAACTTCCCGTACAAACTTTCATCCCGTGTTTCACCCCCTTGAGGGTTTATTTTCCAAAAAACTCGGAAACACGTATTTCTATGATATATAACTGAAATAGAAATTTTCATGTCTCTAACTTCGAAAATACCGAAACTCTGACTCCTTATTTTAACTAGTTAAGGATTGATTTTCGAAAAACGCTGAAACGTGTATTTCTTTATTATAGCTGACCCGAACAGACTTCGTACTGAAATTATGTTTAAACTATTGGTTGTATGAAAAAAAGTTTCATACAAAAGTTGTTTGTTTTTATTAGATAAAAATTTTATATATTTAAAGATTTTCTCTATCTCGCATCGTTTAAAAGTTACACACGGACACAGATTTAGTTACTGTCACGCGGGCATGGATGCATAAAACAAAAATTTGTATAACCTATGTCACTCGAGAATAATGTAGCTTCCTAACAATGAAATAGTTTTTAGAATCAGGTCAATAGTTCCAGAGATTACCCGGAACAAACAAACAATCAAATTTATCACTGTAAATATTATTATAGATAAACAACTTCAACAAAGATAATCAATTATAAAATTTTGAAAACAATATCACAAATTTTACTTTTGTGGGTCCATAGAGTCCATTACAGATTAAAAAATAAATAATCTTATTTACGTCGCCATACCTTATTTAAATGAATCACCTTATACACTCTCGTTCAAAACAATTGAATCAGTTGAAACATTTTAGGGAAGTTGCATGGATTTGAAAATTATTTCTATATTTCAACTGAAAACTTTAATCGCGTTTTTCTCAAAACTCTATTTTTGAAGTCGGTTGACATGATTTCTCAAAAAAATAATGAACCGATCTTATTCAAATTTTGCACACTTCTTCAAGATAAGATTGGACTAATGCACGAACGAAGGAAATTTATTTTATCACAACTAATTTTACAAGGCAATACGTGGTGCAAATTATACCAAAAATAGTACCTTTTTGTATAAAATTCTGCCAAATTTTCATTTATTTTCCTTCGTCCAAGCATGAGCTTTATATATCTACTAACAGAAATAATTAGGTTTTTTAATTTCGGATGAATCTATCATGAGTTATTCTGACTACACGCCAAAGGAACTTGATTCTGAGGGGTCACAGAAAATGAGATCCCAATGGCTGAATTTTCAAAATTTTGAAATAAAAATTTCACAAAATATTCGTCAAATGTTGATCTTTGATCTGTTTAAAGGTTCAATCAAATATTTCATTTATTATATTAGGAAAAAAATTAGAGAAAATATGCTTTTTTATTAGCCTTCGAAACCCATGGAACCCCTTAAGGTATTTCCAAACTATATCAGCTGATCGGATACCCGCGCGTAAACAACTATATGAAAAATTATATGCGTTAAAAAAATATAATTTCAAACGACTTTCAAACAGCGCGCCGGTACTCAGGATGCCAACTGAACCATAAAAAATAACCTGGTACCCGATTCTGTATTTTAAGTGAGATTGCTCACTTCTCGCATTTTCATCTCACGTGAGTTTACTCGCCTGATTCTGTAAGGTTGTAGTGAAAATACGAAATTACTGGGTGAGATGATTTGGATCATAGATAATATATAGTAGTTATCTCTATGAATATAGTAGTGTTTGACATTGGCATCCGTGTAAAAAGAAACAACTTTGCTTTGATTGTTTAATTTTTCAATATTTCACTTTTTCTACATGAATGTGACTGATAAACAAAAGCAAATAATTTTAAATTTCATGCGCGCCGACCCCGACTTTGGACGAGATAGATAATCAAAGAATTCATATATACATTCTTTGCCATTACCATGAAGAATATTTATCTATTCTTCATGGACATTACCATTCGTTGTTTTAAGCCATCGATTATTTCTCTCTCTCTCCCTACTTCTTTCCTTTCTCTCTTGGAATTCACTTATACGTTATGAAATTCCTTGTCGAACAAACTCACGTGAGATGGTTCACATTTTCACTATGATGAAAGTTACGGAATCGAGAGAAGTGCTCACATTTAGTATTTTCACCAGGTTTCAGTTACAGAATCACTACCCTGTTGCGGACATGAAAAAAATTCACTTTTTTACGCATATTTTATCAAAAAACTTAACAACTCGATGGTCATTCTACCAAAGTTTTAAGGAAAAATATTTCTAAGGAATTGAGGAAAGTCTGTGTCGAATTTCAGAACAACCGTGACGATATTGAGAGAGTTCGAAGTGAAAACAGTCGGAACTGTTCATTTTATTTCACAATATTTATGAAGCTGCATGTTCAATTTCTCCAACTTACATAACGATTTTCTCAAAAACGCCATGGTGATAAATTCTCAAAAAAATTCAGCTGATTTCTGAGAATTCATTTTACTAATATTGTGAATTTCGACAACCTAATAATAGTTTGGAAATACCTTTAAAAGGTAAATCGAAGTGAACTGTCAACTCACAGAAATATCATTTCAATTTGAATAAAAAATCAACAATTTTTTTAAACTTTTCTTTTCTTGACAACCTAAAAAAATAGTTTGGAAATACCTTAAGGGTTACAATATTATACATATATTCAGTAATTTATACGCTTAGAATGTGATTTACTGGTTCAAATATATTGAATGGGAGTGGTATATATTCAATAGTTTTATATTATTTAATTAAAATTTTTATTTTTTTGTTTGTTCTAATTTCAGGCATCTTTTATTCGTAAATACATTCCAAAAGATACCAAAGTGATAATAATGGGTCATTCAATCGGTGCATACATTTGTGTTGAACTATTAAATACATCGGATCTACAATCACAAATTGATAAAAGTTATCTATTATTTCCAACATTAGAACATATGGCTGCAACACCACGTGGCCAATTTCTCAATAAATTCGTTCGGTATTTTGTTAGTCTTCTAGTATTTCTAACATGGTTTTTTACATGTCTACCATCCATACTACAAGTATTCTTTATCAAAATCTATTTATTTTTGACGCGTGCCCCGTTAGACTTTAGCAAAGAGGTGACTGCTTTCTTAAAGCCAAATGTTATACAGAATGTCTTATTTATGGCAATGGATGAAATGAAACAAGTGAATGAACGGAATGACAGTTGTATTGCAAAAAATATGACAAAAATCAAATTATATTATGGTAAAACAGATCATTGGGCCCCAGCATCATACTATTATCGTTTAAAGGATAAATATCCGACGATTAATGCGGAATTATCGGATTATGAGCATGCATTTGTACTGAAGAATTCCAAGGATGTTGGCAAGATTGTTGTCGATTGGATACAACAAGAATTCTCGATTTAATGTGTTTTGGTTTTTTTTGTTTTATATTTTAATTTTCGGTGGATTTTTATACCTCCGTTAAGTAGTTAGCCACCCGAGTTCTTTTTTCAGAATTTTTCTCTATGCCAATCGTTTGAGAGAAAACAAAAATTATTTAAGAGTTAATATTTTTTCACATAAGAAACGATTTTTAAATTTTTATGTAAAGTTAGCCCCCTCAACTTCAAATTTCAAAACTTTTGTTAATTCAAATCGTTAGAGAGAGTACAATAATTATTTGAGTGAACAAGCTTTTGTGTGAAGGGTATGTAAGAAAGTTTTAAGATATGCAATGAGGACAAATTCACATAAAAAATTATATGGGGGGCCAGCTTCACACACACAAAATTAAAATCGTTCTTATGTCAATAATATTATCTTTCAAACAATTTTGATTGTCTCTCATACTCTCTCAAATGATACACTAACGATTTGCGTTAACAAAAGTTTTGAGAAATGCAATGGGGGCAAAGTGGGGGCCTCCTTCACACAAAAACTTGATTTCGTTTTTACGTAAAAAATATTAACTCTCAAATAATTATTGTTCTCTATCAAACGATTCCCTAACGATTTGAATTAGCAAAAGTTTTGATATTTGAAGTTGGGGAGGGCTAACTTCACATAAAAATTTAAAAATCGTTTTTGCATGAAAAATATTAACTCTCAAATAATTTTCATTTTCTCCCAAATGATTTGTATAAAGAAAAGTTCTGGAAAATGAAGTCGGGTGGCCAACTTAACGGAAGTGATTTTTATGGACAACAAGCCATAATTGAGTAAAGAGTCCCGTAAAATTTAAAATACATTCAAACAAAAACCATGAGATTTATTAGAATCTTGCGCACTAAGAAAATTAAAGTAAGTTAAAATATGAATAAAAATTACCTCATTTATTGTTAAAGTCAATGGTTGCGTAGATCCTTCAATCGAATAGCAATAGTACATATTACTTTGAAAAAGGTAACAAAAATGAAGCCTGGTTTAGGCCCTGTTTTAGGCCTGATGCAGATTTGCATCACATTATATTACATTAAATAAATATCGGTATCTCTTCCGATAGGTATCTATCTCATCGGTATGTTTACGATGTCAATTTTTTTGAGCA
Source organism: Nineta flava (assembly GCA_963920215.1). Classification (NCBI taxonomy): domain Eukaryota; kingdom Metazoa; phylum Arthropoda; class Insecta; order Neuroptera; family Chrysopidae; genus Nineta; species Nineta flava. Next base: position 4,176,710 of record OY986041.1, read on the forward strand.
ATGGTTATCAGACAATCTAGGGGTGTATTATTCGTTTTGGGCGCTTACATGTTTTTAACGCTCCCGCTTATAAGCCCCAATTTATTGGCGTTCGTTTTGGCTTATGAAAGCACCATTTATACCAACTTTTTACCTATTGTGCTAAAATTATATTATAATTATTTTTACATTTGACAGCCAACTGACAGATAATAAATATAAAATGTTTTTTATTAAAATATATATTTTTATTAAAATATTTATTAGCCCTTTTCAGATGTGGTTTTCCACTTATATTTTTTAACGATCAGAATTTTGTATTTCTTTAATTTATAAAAAATTGTAATTATAACACTTAACCTTCAATGGTTATAGAGCATTAGTTAATGCGGTCGTCAGATGTCGTTTTCGTCACGCACTCTGCCCATATGAACCTTAAGTAGAAAATTTGTATGTATGATAAATTTGTTAGAAGGATCTTATTGGATTTTCTGTGAATCCATAGGTTTCTACGCAACGGAGACTGATTCAAATAAATTCTAATATGTAAATGGCACAAAAAAATTGATTATTAGATAAAATTATGGCTATTAATTAGCATGCAATTTGATTTTTTTTATCTGACTTCAAAATGGACACACATACGTACACTCCCCTGCAAGAAAATTGAACCAAACTGAATCCAAAAAAGTTCTCAATGATTTTGCTGGTTCTCAAAGGGGTGTATACACTTCTATATACAACACAAAAATTCTTAGAAATTTGACAATGTTCAAATTTAAAAACATAAACGTATGCATAGATTAATTTGTATATTTAATAGAAAGAGTAAACCATCAATAATTAATCCCAAAACTTGAGCTTATTCCGTTATCAAAGCTCAAAATATTGGGCTTTTCTGAAAATCAAATTTAGATAGGTTCGATATTTTTGCAGGGAATAAATATATTTGGATGATAATTAAAATTAAAGCTTCTGACTCACTGTACACATGATTTAGTGCCAAAAAAAAAATGATACATGTGTTTGACTCCAATATGTTGATAGATTTTAATTTGCATTTATTTTATTTCAATTTTTATTTTTTTAATGTTACTATAGAAATAATAATTTATATGCATTTGCCTATATTGGGTTTCATACCTGAGTTTGTGAAAGAGGCACTAATTAGGGAATTTTTGTATTTACAGAATGTTTATGATGTTTTTTTTAAATAAATTTTTGTTGCAATTATGTACGTTATATATGTTTTTTTTTAAATATATAATTTTCCTGAACATCCTCTGGTCTCTGTCCACACATATTTTCAAGTTTATAAAAACTAGAAATTTGACATTATTTTATTGTTTACATGGAATGAAGCCGTCCTGTTGGTAATTGTTCCTTAGGGCCATAGGGCAGCTGGTTCAAGAATGAGCATAGTACTATAAACTATTTGTGTGTATGTAAAAAGTATCAATATTCCCACGAGTATGAGAGAGTACATATGTATACATTAAGACCTCCTTCTCATACACATTGCTTAATGTATACATATGTACTCTCTCATACTCTTGGGAGATCTGCTTGCGAAGATGTAAACTAAACGTACGGTATTTCACTTTGGTACGGATGAGTTACTATCAAAAACTAGCGTCCCTAGCGGCATAAAAAGTAAATATAACTTCTACCATTTCGTTGCCATATTTTGTCAATTTTCCCGTTTGAGTTAGATCTCCTTTATATAGTCTCCATGATTTAGGCAGTGGACATCATAGCCAAACATCTGTGCGGCTATGCGAATAATCTTTCTACGAGCTTTTTATGTACTAAACCCGTAGCTATTCTTATAACCATACTTAACCATTAAGCTAGTTATCGGTAAGTAATTGCAATGAAGGTTAGAGTATAGAAGGAGAACTATCTCATATGGTTGTTAAACTAAAAAAGTGTCCACCGAAAAACGTAAAATTAAGTTTCAGTGAATGGCCACAATAGCGCTTGTGAGAAGGTGGACTTGTTCTGAAGATAGTTACTGTAGAACAAAGTGAAGTTGCCAACCGGAAGTAGTTACATTGAATCCCATTTTGAATGTGATCATTTTTATTTATAAATAAAAAATAATATACATTAAAAAAAATAATATATATACAGTTTAATATACAAATATTCAATTTATGCTTCATTAAATTTTTATCAAACAATTTTTTAATTTCTATCTTCGATAAAAATTTGATTATTCTATTTTTTGAACAAAATTTACGAATTGAAATATATATTACTTCAAGTTTCTTAATTATAATTTTGTTATTAAAATATCTTTAACTTTTCAAATTTATTGTGATTTGAAAATTCATCACAAATTCATTGTTTATTATATTCATGGAATTTCTTAAATAAATAGTATTTCTACTTCTTTAACATCTGAGCTTTCATATGATTTATGTATTAATTTAAAAATCCGGCTTTTACAAAGTGGATGTTAGCCTGTCCTTGTCCACTTTTAATATCTACTTTTAGTGTCTTTATAATTGGTATTACAGTACACCAGCGCCATCTCAATTTTCTTCTATTTAGGGGACACTTTTTATAACATGGAGATAGTTCTCCTTCTATACTCTAACCTCCATAGTAATTGCTGATACCTTCATTATAACATACGTAGCTTAGTAGTAATCTGTTATCTAGCATACTAATTATCATATTACACAATTAGATGTCACTCTACTACAGAAAAGAAAACTGATTCTATACATAAATTGATTAAAGTTTATTACGGTTTATTTATCTATTATCCGTATAGCAGTATTTGCGATAGATTTTTTGCAGCCTTTTCAGGTGTAATCTTTTTGGTCTAAGACTTGCAAGAACAAAATATCATCAAAATTCTTTCAATATAATTAGTTTCGGAGGTTTAACATATTTATATATAATTGGTCTAGAAGAATTATAATTGGTATAATTCTTTCAAAATCTACAATTAAAATTTGCTTGTCACTAAAATTAAATAGTTATTTTATTGCTCAATTATTTTGGAATGATCGTATCTTTACAATTGGTTATCAACTAATTCAGTAATTAGATAGTTATTATATCTGAATATTATATAATATTCACAGCATCTCGTACACACTTGTATGCAGTGGCGTAGCGACGTAAAACGGCGCCCAGGGCACGCATCCAAACAGCACCCCTTTCTCTTTGTAAATTATTTTAAAAACAGATATCTACACATTTTTTAAATTATTTTTTTCCTAGGATATCCTACAAATATTAACCTTTTATTAAGGTAGCTTAAGAAGGCTTGCGTTAAGGGTACTATGAGTATCCATGCCTACTAGGACAACTTTACCTACTAGGACAACCTTAAAAGTAAATGCATACGGTATGTAATGTAACCAAAAACACTACTGTGCTTCAAATGATGTGTCAAAGTCGCGCATCGCTCACGCGGTTCACGGACTTTAATTGGATTTCAATTGTTTGATAGATGTATCTTTTTAAGCCCAACTAACATTATTTACGAAATTAGTGGCATAAAGTTTAGTTTCACAAAACCAATTAGGATCAAAATTTCACGTGTAAATATTAAGTTTTTCAAATTTTACTAATTTTGTAATGCAATGTATGTACTATACATAACATCCGCAGTCTATTCTGGAAGAAACGTACAATACGAATTAAATGATACTCAAAAGACTTTTATTTCGCCATGTTTGCGAATTTGGATTGTATTCGTTTTAAATAGATAGTAAATTTCGTTTTTTTACGCCCCCCCCCGCTTGTTGGCGCCCAGGGCCCCACCCTAGCTGCGCCACTGCTTGTATGATTCACAGCTCCGGATCTACGATTTTTCCGAACCGAGGCATACACTTGACATTGGCGCCCCTTCCCTCCAGCAATTGATATTAATGATTTCAAAAACCTCACGAAACAAATATACAGGGTTGGAATTTTTATGACTGGGAGAATGAAAATCATTAAATAAATTTGCACTCTTTATTTCTTATTGGAATGAAATTCTTTAACGCGGCTTACGGGTGGTGTGATGACTAGGTACAAATTGTCACGTAACAAAATGTGGTATTCTATGTGTGTTTAGTGTGTTCAGTAGTTTAGTAGTGTGTTTAGTACACTAGGGCAGAGGTGGACACAGACAGCTCGTCTGAGCCTTACGAGCTCTCCATAAGCTGGGTGAGAGTAAGTAAAGAAGGTATGTTTTGAAGCAAGACGGAACGATGTTTCAATACAGGTTGCCTACCGATTATTGCCCAATAATTTATTCAATCAATTTAGAAATAGTTTATTAAAATATTTATTGTTTAAATAATATCTTTTACAGTATGGAGAGATACACCAAAAAACATAATAATAATAATAATAATAATAATAATAATAATAATAATAATAATAATAATAATAATAATAATAATAATAATAATAATAATAATAATAATAATAATAATAATAATAATAATAATAACAATCATGATAATAATAACAATAATAATAATAATAATCTGAACTTATCCAAGACTGCTTGCGATGTCTTCTCCATTATTAAATTCACTACTTTTATTTTTTTTGAAAAACAAATTATGCGAAAAATAATTTCCACTACTACAAATAGTACTTTTCACTTTTTCAATTCAAAGTAGACTAACTCGAAGAACTCAAATTCCCACTTTATGTAAAATTTAACTTAATTCATCAAATTCCCATGACACTATACTGAGCATACTCCATACGAAGAAAAAATAATTAAATCAGGTAAATAATTCTTTATTAGTTCTCGGATATGAATAGTAAAATATTTAGACAAATCATTTGGAATTTCCAAAACTTTAATTCTATTTAAATTATCCTTTGCAAAAATTTCCCTCTTTTATTACAATGGTCCAGCGGTAAACTTAAAGGTTCAAAAGATTTATATATTTTTTTTATATATTTTTATTTTATTCATACACAAATATGATATATACTAAAAAGGTACATTATGACCCTAATTAACAGCCCAAAATTTCAGAGTATGTATTGAATGATTGCTTGTATTATTTACTTTGTATAATAGTGACCATAAGAAAGATTTGGTGTTATTATATTTTTTTCAGAAAATGTTTTAATTAAAAAAAGAAAATATTAATAATTGGTAGGTTACCCTGTATTAACTCTATCTCTCTTCCCTACCTCTCACTCAGAGCTTGGCCGAGTCATCTCCTGCCCACCTCTGCACTAGGGCTAGTATGCTGTGTGTATAATATAATCTATAATGTCATTTTTACAGAAACTATAGTTCTAAAAAATAACTATAAAGCTATATTATTAAAATTTTGTTTCAATTTTGAAATGTCAATATTGATTGTCATTTCCATAGAAACTATAAGCTAACCAGTGCTTGGTTAGCTTGCATCCACTTGTTAACTGTAAATCGTTATATATCGTTGTATTTTGGCTATTTTTAAGAAGTTTTACTTCTATCACGTGTACGGTGCTGCACGCGGATTTTAATTTAATGAGTTTAGTTGGTTAGGTTGGACGTGAATAATAAAAGTTTAAAGAATTTATTTCGAATTACATTCGGAGTTGAAGAAAAGGCGTAATGAGCTTCGTTCTTGACGGGGGTCCCCCGACCGCATCCACTTGTTAGCGAAGTTGCTGCTACCGCCCTTTTCTGAATGCACCCATTAAAAAGAGTTTTTTTCAGACATATGAATTTGGCACCCCCTGAAACTGCCATCCTGGGCAGGTGCGCCGGTTTACCTCCCCCTAGATCCGCGGCTGATGGTACATACTTATTACAGAGACATACTCTACTACACATTCTGAGCGATGAACTAAATAAACTACGTTCAATGATTAATCTCGTTCTCTAAAATGAACTAGTCATTTATACAGTTTAGTATTTGTCATAGTCAATATAGCGTCAACTGACTACAGTACACATCTCTTTTTAATTTATTGTATTAAAAAGAGATGTACATTGATGTATACTACAGCCGTTTGACGCCATATTGATGACAAATTCTGAACTATTGAACTAGTTCATTTCAGTGAACGAGATTCATTGCATAAAATCAATGAACTGAATTAACAGTGCCATCCCTAGTCTAGATCATAGATGGGCAGGGTTTGACTTTACAAACTCTGAGTGAGAGGTAGGAACAGAGATAGCGTAAATACAGGGTACCTACCAATTATTATTATTTTCTTTTTTTAATTAAAACATTTTCTGAAAAAAATATAATAATACCAACCCTTTTTTATGGTCACTATCTATTATAATTATACAAAGTATACACTATACACTATTGACTATACAATTCATTGAATACATACTCTGGAATTTTGGGCTGGTAATTTGGGTCATAAAATGTACCTTTTTAATATATTTGTGTATGAATAAAATATAAATCTTTTGATCTTTTACGTTTACCGCTTGACAATTGTAAACCACTTGTAAATTTTTTGATGGTTTAGCTTTAGTTTAGATTTTAGAATTAGGTTTTTGGAAAATCCGAATAATTTGCCAAAAGTATTCATATCGGAGAACAAATAAACAATTATATACCTGATTTAATTATTTTTTCTTAGTAGAGGGTATAGTGTCATGGGAATTTGATGACAATAAACATGCCAATGATAAAGCTGGGTGGGTGGGGGTTAATTTGTTACTAATTTCTAAATGGTTAAATTTTACATAAAGTGGGAATTTTATGATAGCTTACTCAACCTGATTTAGTTGTTTCGATTTAGTCTATTTTGAATTAAAAATGTGAAAAGTACTATTCGTGCTATTGAAAATTATTTTTCGCATAATTTCTTTTTTCAAAAAAAATAAAAGTAGTGATTTTAATAATGGAGAATACATCGCAAGCAGTCTTGGTTCAGCACTGGAGGTGCGACGCCGTCTGCGAAGAAAACGAGGATATTTTTTGGCATCAACGAGTGGGAGCATCGTTTTGGTATATTTAACAAAACTGATAAAGAGTTAATTTGCCTATTTTGTGGTAAAACGATTATTTGTTTAAAAAGAAGTAATTTCCAACGTCATTATACCGCGAAACATTCTGTCGAGTTTGATAAATTCGAAATAGGGACAGCAGAACGCGATCGCGTAATTGCTGTTTTTAAAAATAATTATTTTGAATCATCGTCCGCCAAAAAATTATATATTAATAATGATGCATTGATAGGCAACCTGTATTGAAACATCATTCCGTCTTACTTCAAACCATTGTATGCTTCTGTTTTCCATCACTATGTACACTCGTTACCTTAATTTGTCTTCAATATGGCGTCAAATGGCTATATTACATCAGTCAAGTCATCTGTCCATCTTTGAAACCGTGAATGATAGAACAAAAATTTAAAGACAAAAAATTGTTCATTTTTTTAAAATAAACAACTTTTTATTCAAAATTTTTTCATAAATTAAGATATACCGGGTATTTAAGCAATTAACTCATTTAGTTGTTATTTTCACTTGTTTTTATCTAAAAATTAATGCACAAGTGATTATTACACAAAATAACAAATATAAGGGAGTTCCAGCACTGTCTTGTATAATCAGGGCAAAAAAACGGTTTGCTTTTATTATAGAACAAATCCATATAAATATATACACAACACAAATATTTATATACAAACTAATGTAATTTTGAAATAAAAAAAAATTTTAAACTATTATATTTCGAAAACAAAACGGTAAAACGCGATTTTTATTTTATTTATTTAATAAATATTTATCTTTACTATCATAGTTTTCTTTTTAATAGGGAATATGCATGCAAATTTTTTTTCACATTTATTTTCAGAATATGAAAATACTGTTAATACTGTAATAATATTTAAAAACGAAATTAAAATCCGACAAATATCAAGGAAGCTAATAAGTTTTTATACCCAGTATATTTGTAAATATACAAGGTATATTAAGTTTAGTCCCGACTTTGTAACGCTTGAAAATATTAATCCTTGACAAAAATGCTTCACATAGGTATTCATATAATGGCCTAATTCGGCCTTTTTCACATGTCCGTCCGTCCGTCCGTCCGTCTGTCCGTCTGTCCGTCTGTCCGTCTGTGAAGCCGATTACTCAAAAACGAAAAGAGATATCGAGCTGAAAATTTTTTTGTGTATTCTTGACCAAAAAAGTAAGGTCAAGTTCGTTATTGGGCAAAATCGGAACGTGTTTCCCCCCGCTAGGGGGGAAAAATTATATCTTTGAAACCGTAGGAGATAAAAAAAAAATTTGTTAACAAAAAATCTTCTTCTCTTTGAAACAAACAACTTTTGTTTGAAAACTTTTTTCATAAACTCAATAGTTTTATCAAAATTAGTGCTCAAAGTTGAAAAAAATGAGAAATACAAATGACAGGCGAATGAAGGCATGGTCTCCATGGACCCGTAGGTATACATAACAACTACACATACTATTTTTATATCCTGTATATGTAAATATACAAGGTATATTATATTAAGTCCCGTCTTTGTAACGCTTGAAAATATTAATCCTTGATAAAAATGCTTCACAAAGGTATTCATAAAATGGCCTAATTCGGCCTTATTCGTCTGTCCGTCCGTCTGTGAACACGATAACTGAAGAACGAAAAGAGATAACGAGCTGAAAATTTTTATGTGTGTTCTAGACCAAAAAAGTAAGGTCAAGTTCGTCAATGGTCAATGTTAAGGTCAATGGGCAAAATCGGAACGTGTTTCCCCTGGCCAGGGGGGAAAAATTATGTGTTCGAAACTGTAGGAGATCGAAAAAAAATTTGTTAACAAAAAATCTTCTTCTCTTTAAAATAAACAACTTTTGTTTGAAAACTTTTTTCATAAAGTCAACCGTTTTCTCAAAATTTGTGCTTAAAGTTGAAAATGAGTCGATCGATGACGGGCACATGTGCAATCATAATATACATCAAATAGTATTGTTTTTATGTTTATTTTAGTTTTGTTAACCAGGTATATGTATAAGGTCAAGGTTTAAGTGATTTTCTTTTTCAAAAAAATAGTTGGTCTCAAGTAGTAGGTCAAAATAGTAGGTACAAATGTCAAAATTTTGCAAAAAGTTTATTCAAAGGTCCATCTGTCCTATCAAAAATCATCTATACAATTTTTATACATGTATATATATATACATATATATATATATATATATATATATATATATATATAAATATATATATACTAATGTATATATATATATAAATATATATATATATATATTTATATATATATATATATATATATACATGTATATATTGATATATATATATATATATATATATATATATATACATGTATATATTGATATATATATATATATATATATATATATATATATATATATATATATATATATATATACATATATACATTAGTCAGGCACTGTGAAGGGTCCCTCAGAAGTAATGTTAACTCGGTTTCTGAGGGCCCTATTACCACACGAAGATGGAGAAAGGGGGGGGGGGGTTTAGTCGGTATGAATCCGACACTCCCCGTGTCAACAGCTATTGGCCGGAAGTCTTTCAAAGATTTTCCCCTCCTCTAAAAAAAAATATATATATACATATATATATATATATATATATATATATATATATATATATATATATATGCATATATATATATATATATATATATATATATATATATATATATATATATATATATATATCTATATCTATATATATATATATATATATATATATATATATATATATATACATATCGATATATATCGCTACTTACGCGACTTTCTAACGCAGCATCGGCTATTGATTCGCGTTGATGGCTTTACGCTTCACGTCGCCTTATTTTAACGCTTAGCGTTTAAAAACGATCGCGTTGAATAACTAACGCAGCCAAACCATCGCTTCAAGTTGAGTAATCACCACTTCGCGTGACTAACATCGCCTAACGCTTCCCATGCACTAACGTTTCACAATGACTAACGTTTCGCGTTTACTGACTTACGGTTCGCTTAAGCTTACGCTACGCTTTAAGTTTAACAACGCTAAGCATTGAGATGCTTACGTTCCGCGTTAACTTTCTCTTCGCGTTAACTAGTGCTTCGTGTTGATTGACGCTTCGAGTTGACCTAACGCTTCCTATTGACCAACGGTTCTCATTGACCTACGCTTCGCGGGAGACTTACGGTTTGGGACTAGGACTTACGCTTTGGGAGACTTACGGTTCGCTTTAGCTTGCGTGTCGCGTTGGTTAACGCCTTGCGTTTACCAACGCTATGTGTTGATTTACTAAAACTTTGCGTTGGCTGATACACGGTTCGCGTTAACTTATGTTTCGAGTTGATTCATGCTTTTCGTTGGGTAACGATTCGCGTGAAATCACGCTTCGCGAATCACTTTGCTTTGGATAGCTAACGCTTATCATTGGCCAACGCTTCGCGTTGGCTAACTAACGGTTCACTTTAGCGTACGTTTCGCGTTGGTAAACGCTTTGCGTTTACCTACCACTTCCTATTAACTAACGCTTCGCGTTGACTAACTTACTTTAGCTTACTTTTCGCAATGGTTAACGCATTGCGTTGTTTAACGATTCTCGTGAAATTACGCTTCGCAAATTACCCACGCTTCGTTTTGAATAACTAACGCTTCTCACTAACCAACGTTTCGCGTTGGCTATCTTACGGTTCGCTTTGACTTTCGTTTCGCTTTGCGTTTACCAACGCTTCGCGTTGACCTAACACTTCCTATTGACTAACGCTTCACATTGACTAACGCTTCGCGTTGGCTGACTTACGGCTCGCTTAAGCTTACGATTCGCGTTGGTTAGCGCTTTGCGATGATTAACGATTCGTGTGAAATCACGCTTCGCGAATGATCGACGCTTCGCTTTGAATAACTAACGATTCTCATTAACCAACGCTTCGCGTTGGCTGACTTACGGTTCGCTTTAGCTTACGTTTCGCGTCGATTTACTAACGCTTCGCGTTGACCTGACACTTCCGATTGACTAACGCTTCTGATCGACCAACGCTTCGCGTTGGTTAACGCTTTGCGTTAATTAACCAACGTTTGAATAACCAACGTTTCGCTATGAATAACTTACGCTATGAATAACTCATTAAACAACGCTTCGCGTTGGCTGACTTACGGATCGCTTTAGCTTACGTTTCGCGTTGATTTAATAACGCTCCGCGTTGACTTAACACTTCCTATTGACTAACGATTCTCATTGACCAACGCTTCGCGTTGGCTGACTTACGGTTCGCTTTAGCTTACGTTTAGCGTTGGTAAATGCTTTGCGTTGATTAACGATTCGCTTGAAATCTCCCTTCGCTAAACTCTGGCGCTTCGCTTTGCATAACTCACGCTTCACTTTGACCAACGCTTCGCAAGTAATGTAACAACTAACTGAGTTAATTGTTTGAATACCCAGTATATACTGAGTTGTATATCAATGTTTGAATTGCTCATATTTCTGCCTATTCAATGTTTATAAAATATGAATTATTTGTAAATGTTTGTTTTGTGTTAATAATTAATATTGAAACAGTATAAATGTTCTTGCATTAAAAAAAATTTATATTATTGTTCTTGCGATTTTTATATATTTAAATATTGAGTTATATAATTGAGTTAATCAACGCGAAGCGACTGTTAACGCGTTAACCAACGCGAAACATAAGCTAAACCGAACCGTAAATCACCCAACGCGAAGCGTAGGTCTATTGACCTACGTTAGGTCAATGCAAAGCGTTAGTAAATCAACGTAAAGCATTGCTAAACGCTTTGCGTTTACCAACGCGAAACGTAAGCTGAAGAAATCCACAAGTGAGCCAACGCGAAGCGTTGGTCAATGAGAAGCGTTAGTCAATTAGAAGTGTTAAGTCAACGCGAAGCGTTAGTAAACCAACGCGAAGCGCTGGTAAACGCATAGCGGAAGCGAAACGTAAGCGGAAGCGAAACGTAAGCGAAAGCGAACCGTAAGCGAAAGCGAACCGTAAGTCAGCCAACGCGAAGCGTTGGTTAATGAGAAGCGTTAGTTATTTAAAGCGAAGCGTTGGTGATTCGCAAAGCGTGATTTCACGCGAATCGTTAATTAACGCGAAGTGTTAACCAACGCGAACCGTAAGCTCAAGCGAGCCGTAAGTCGCCAACGCGAAGCGTTGGTCAATGAGAAGCATAAGATATCCAAAGCAAAGCGTCAGTGATTCGCAAAGCGAGAATTTAAGCGAATCGTTAACCAACGCAAAGCGTTTACCAACATGAAACGTAAGCCAAACTGAACCGTAAATCACCCAACGCGAAGCGTAGATCAATAGAAAGCGTTAGGTCAACGCGAAGCGATAGACAATCTACGCAAAGCGTTGTAAACGCTTTGCGTTTACCAACGCGAAACGTAAGCTTAAGAGAACCACAAGTTAGCCAACGCGAAGCGTTGATCAATTAGAAGTGTTTAGTCAACGCGAAGCGTAAGCAAAGCGAACCGTAAGCCAGCCAACGCGAAGCGTTGGTTAATGAGAAGCGTTAGTTATTTAAAGCGAAGCGTTAGTGATTCGCAAAGCGTGATTTCACGCGAAAAGTTAACTAACGTGAAGTGTTAACCAACGCGAACCGTAAGCTCAAGCAAGCCTTAAGTCAGCCAACGCGAAGCGTTGGTCAATGAGAAGCGTCAGTTATATATGAAATCACGCTTCGCGAATCACCAACGTTTCGTTTTGAATAACTTACGTTTCTCAGTAACCAACGCTTCGCGTTGGCTGACTTACGGTTCGCTTTAGTTAACGTTTCGCGTTGGCAAACGCTCTGCGTTTTCCAACGCTTCGCGTTGATTTAATAACGCTTCGCGTTGACTTAAGACTTTCTATTGACTAACGATTTTTATTGACCAACGCTTCGCGTTGGCAGACTTACGGCTCGCTTAAGCTTACGGTTCGCGTTGGTTAACGCTTTGCATTTACCAACGCTATGCGTTGATTAACTAGCTCTTCGCGTTAACTTGCTTACGCTCAGCGTTATCTTGCTAACGCTCAGCGTTAACTTGCTTCCGCTCCGCGTTAACTTCCTCTCGTTATCTAGTGTATCGACAGACGCTTCGCGTCAGCTAACTCTTCGCGTAATATAGCTTACGCGTGCTTTCGCTTCGCGTTAACTATCGCTATGATTTAACTAACTTTTCACGTTACCTTATGCATTAACGATTCGCGTGAAATCACGCTTCGCGTCACTTTCTATTGACTCACGCTTCTCATTGTTCAACGCTTCGCGTTGGCTGACTTACGGCTCACTTGAACTTACGGTTCGCGTTGGTTAACGGTTTGCGTTAATTAACGATTCGCGTGAAATCACGCTGCACGAATCACCAACGTTTCGCTTTGAAAAACTAACGATTCTCATTAACCAACGCTTCGCGTTGGCTGATTTAAGGTTCGCTTTAGCTTACGTTTGGCGTTGGTTAACGCTTTGCGTTGGTTAACGGTTCGCTTAAATTCTCGCTTCGCGAATCACTGACGCTTCGCTTTGCATAACTAACGCTTCTCATTGACCAACGCTTCGCGTTGGCTGACTTACGGTCCGCTTTAGACTACGTTACGCGTTGACCTAACACTTCCTATTGACTGACGCTTCTCATAAACCAACGCTTCGCGTTGGCTGACGCTTCGCGTTGTATAACTTCGCGTTGTATAACTTACGGTTGCTAACGCTTCGCGTTGTATAACTTACGTATATTAACGCTTCGCGTTAACTAACGCTACGATTTGACTAACTTTTCACGCTTACTTTAAGCGTTAACGATTCGCGTGAAATCGAGCATCGCGTTGAATCACTGCCGATTCTCTTTGAATAACTAACGCTTCTCATTGACCAACTCTTCGCGTTGGCTGACTTACGGTCCGCTTTAGACTACGTTACGCGTTGACCTAACACTTCCTATTGACTAACGCTTCTGATAAACCAACGCTTCGCGTTGGCTGACTTACGATTCGCTTTCGCTAACGTTTCGCAAAGTTGGTAAACACAAAGCGTTTACCAACACTTCGCGTTGACTTAACACTTCTAATTGACTAACGCTTCTCATTGACCAACGCTTCGCGTTGGCTAACTTGTGGTCCTCTTCAGCTTAGGTTTCGCGTTGGTAAACTCAAAGTGTTGCTAAACGATTTACTATCGCTTCGCGTTGTATAACTTACGGTTGCTAACGCTTCGCGTTGTATAACTTACGCTTATTAACGCTTCGTGTTAACTAACCCTACGATTTGACTAACTTTTCACGCTTACTTTAAGCGCTAACGATTCGCGTGAAATCGAGCATCGCGTTGAATTACTGCCGATTCTCTTTGAATAACTAACGCTTCTCATTGACCAACTCTTCGCGTTGGCTGACTTACAGTTCGCTTTAGCTTACGTTTCGCGTTGGTTAACGCTTTGCGTTGGTTAACGGTTCGCTTAAATTCTCGCTTCGCGAATCACCGACGCTTCGCTTTGCATAACTAACGCTTCTCATTGACCAACGCTTCGCGTTGGCTGACTTACGGTCCGCTTTAGACTACGTTACGCGTTGACCTAACACTTCCTATTGACTAACGCTTCTCATAAACCAACGCTTCGCGTTGGCTGACTTACGGTTCGCTTTCGCTAACGTTTCGCAAAGTTGGTAAACACAAAGCGTTTACCAACACTTCGCGTTGACTTAACACTTCTAATTGACTAACGCTTCTCATTGACCAACGCTTCGCGTTGGCTAACTTGAGGTCCTCTTCAGCTTACGTTTCGCGTTGGTAAACTCAAAGCGTTGCTAAACGATTTACTATCGCTTCGCGTTGTATAACTTACGGTTGCTAACGCTTCGCGTTGTATAACTTACGTCTGTTAACGCTTCGCGTTAACTAACCCTACGATTTGACTAACTTTTCACGCTTACCTTAAGCGTTAACGATTCGCGTGAAATCGAGCATCGCGTGGAATCACTGCCGATTCTCTTTGAATAACTAACGCTTCTCATTAACCAACTCTTCGCGTTGGCTGACTTACGGTTCGCTTTAGCTTACGTTTCGCGTTGGTTAACGCTTTGCGTTTACCAAAGCTTTCCGTTGATTTTCTTAAGCTCCGCATTGACTAACTTTTCGCGTCGCCTTACGGCTCGCGTTGACCAACGCCTTGCGTTAACAGTCGCTTCGCGTTGATTTACTCAATTATAGAACTCAATATTTAAATATATAAAAATCGCAAGAAAATTAATATAAATTTTTATAAATGCAAGAAAATTTTACTGTTTCCATATTAATTATTAACACAAAACAAACATTTACAAATAATTCATATTTTATAAACATTGAATAGGCAGAAATATTAACAATTCAAATATTGATATACAACTCAGTATATACTGGGTATTCAAACAATTAACTCAGTTAGTTGTTACATTACTTGTTAAAGATTATTATCTGTCTCTTTCTTGCAAAAATACTAAAAACGGAGTTTTACGAGTATTTTAAATGGTGAAAGTGTAATATGACGTCACATAACATATCTAGAAGGCTATCACCCTCTTTGTCAAATCCGGAATTTCAATCATTCATATCTCGCTTATTTTTAAAGTTATTTAAAAAGTAATTTTACCTTGATATTTGTCAAGTAAACATGCTTCAATTCAAGTGAAAAAAAATGTTCATGCATATTCCCTATTCTATTCTAATTCTTTCTAATTCTGAGTTTCTTTCTTAATACAACAGATAATAGTGAAGTTTTTTACATGCTTCTAATGATCGAGTATGATTCCTTTGTTATTAATTATCTCGCATTCTAAATGGTCAAAAATTCTGAAACTTCGGGATTTATTAGCAAACGTTATTTTTATCCAGTGAAAAAAAACTGAGCAAAATCTGTCGAAAAGTGATTTCATGCTGGGCCTCCCTTAAACGTAAATAAACACACAAACAAAAAAAATATTATTTTTGAAAATATTAAAAATAATATTGTCGAAGTTAACAGGTCAAATTTAATGATAACAATTAATTCATAATTTTTTTCCATAAACATTCCAAGTATTCATCAATAATCAATTTTCTTACCTCAATATACAAACAAAAAAAATATTATTTTTGAAACTATTAAAAATAATATTTTCAAAGTTAACAGGTCAAATTCAAAGATAACAATTAATTCATAATTTTTTTCCATAAACATTCCAAGTATTCATCAATAATCAATTTTCTTACCTCATAGTAAACGTACAAACTACGCGTGCGTCTACTTACATCCATTGTTAGTATGGGCAGTGGGGTAGCATAGTGGGGATGGCAGGGGCAACTCGCCCCTGGCGGCATCTTTATGGGGCTGTTAAATTTCACAATAAATAATAATAATCTCTTGTAAATATTTGAACCATTTCATATTTTGATAGTGCAATAAAAGACTTTTGCTCTTAAAAACAGTAGACGCATAAAGTTTTAGTTAAAGACAGAAGTTTTGTTTTTAATTCTAACAAGTACATAATTATTTTTCAATAAAAATATAAATATTAACAGTATCGAAGTCGATTTGCGTTTTATATTCAATTCGCTAACAACTTAATCTTGTTGATCGTCAAAGTATAATCATAAGTGTTCTATACCTGTTATATCAATGTAAGTGGCATACGTGTAAGAGTTTTTGTAATACATGTGATTATAATATTATAAAACATACATGGGGTTACCTTTCTTCGTTTATATTATACCAACGAAAGTGACTAGCGTAGTTACTTAATAAAGTAATATATCTGAATATTAAAACATATTCTTTAACATCAAATGCACACTTCATCTTATTCAATCAAAGTGAATAACAAATTATTTATTCTGAACATAGAAGTGTATATCGTTTTTAATTCACAATTAGTTATATACACAATTTTAAATTATTTTTTTTAATTAATTTATGACAATTTTTTTGTTCGTTAAGTTTTGTTACATAATAAAAATTTACTTCATCAAAAAAATAAAATAAATAAAATAACCAGTTTTAAATACCCTTCATATCACAGGTATCAGATTTTATATTGAATTGACTCTAAACTCTTGTTGTTTTACAATGTTTTAGAATAGAAATACTTACACAAAGTCTATTCAACTTATCAATAATATTTCAATCAATATATAAATTTAAAAAAAAAAAAAGAAGATATTGGTCATAATATAATATACACCTTCATCGAGGGCACCTTCTGCAAAACTGCATTTAAAAATTAATAGAAAATATGGTGTATAAACCGGTCAATACGACAGAGAATGCTGATGATTTAATAAATGTCGAAGAACAGTTACATGAAAATCATGATGAAGCAGTCATTATTACTGAAGACTGCGTTTGCTGTGAACCAACAAGTGCAATAATTGTAAAAACAACAACCGCGTTCAACAATACGACAGGTGATAGTGCAGGTGATAACAATGGCACCAGTGTTGTGTGTAAAATTAATTTGGAAACAGAAAACCCCTATGAAAATGTACGATTACAATATGTGGCATCGTTTACAGGTAAACGTTATTTATTCTAAAATTCGATTTGTCAAATTAATTGCCCCCCAATTTCTAGAACAATTATTTTGTATTTATATAAATACGTATTTCGTCTCCAAAGTAGTCATCATCAGTATGAATTAGCTAATCGTAACTATATATCTGCGGGATATGAAGTCGAACTCGTTGCTAAATTAGTGCGTGTCTCACAAATGATTTGAAAAAATGTTTTGTCTTTTATATGATCAGACTGAGGTATTAACTAAGGGATTACTTGAGTTAACTGACCAATTCAAGGATTAAGTGTGTGATGAGCCAATCAGCTGCGTCGATTGACAGTAATCCTTTTTTGACCATCTGGTCTTGTATGTGTCAAAAGCGTTAGGGTGTTACATCAGCTGACCTTGACATAGGCCGTGGTCGGCCGAACTAAGTTCTTAGTAAACTAAGTAAGTTAGTCAGAGTAGTGAGCTAAGTTGTTGGCCGGGACACTTTATAGATACTAAGAAACTTTTCTTATGCCGCCATTTTACTTAGTATGCCACGGGCAGTGTTGCCAGATCTGCCGCTTTTTTAGTATTTCTATCGTTCTACCGTTTTTTCTTTTCTTAATCTACCGTTTTTTTGAAATTTTTTGAGTAAATAAAAATATTTTTGAATTTGTGTCATTTTTTTCAATTTTTTATAATAATAATTAATTTAAAACTCCCCAGTCGTAGAAATTCCATATCTATAATTACAGACCATATTCCGTTATTTGAAATAATGGAATATGGTTCTGTAATTACTTTAAGGTATTGGTTTACAATGGAATTTTAAACAATAAGTAATGCAATATATGATAAATACAAAGAATTAATATTATTTAATATTTGAAGAACAAAAATTCGATAATATATTAAATACTAATGGAATATAATTTTAATTATTCTGAATAAAAGTATTTATTTCAAACTATTTAAATTGGAATTTTCACTTTTGGAATCTACCGCTTTATTTTGGTGGATCTACCGCTTTTTAAGAAATCGGGTCTGGCAACATTGGTTAAGTAGCAAAAGATAGTGTGTCCAGGCCGAAACTCGCTGCGCTCAGACACTCAGAACAAAATTTTATTTACTCTAACTTACTTAGTTTACTAAGGACTTAGTTCGGCCGAACACGGCCATTGAGGTATTAATTTTGAAAATGGTATAATTTTGGTTTAAATCAGAATTTGGAATAGGCCCTTTATCTAAATTCATGATTTGTTTTCTGAATTTGTGTAAATAAATACTTTCGTATGCATCTAATTCTGTGGAGTTTTGTACCACAGATTTAAACAGTTTTATATCAGATTTGTCCATTTTGTGGTTGTTCTCAATAATGTGAGCAGCTATACACGATTTTTCGGTTTTCCCAAACTTTACATGAGCCAAATGTTCTTTAATTTGAATTCCAATTTGATGGCGATTTTGACCAGCTTAAATTTTCGAACAATTTTGACAACTTACATTATATATATATATATATATATATATATATATATATATATATATATATATATATATATATATATATATATATATATATATATATATATATATATATATATCTGATTGTTGTTCATTAATAATTTTATCCTTTTGGCTGTCAAGTAACTGTTTAATTTTATTTTTACTAATAAGCGCTGTTTCCAAGTTATGATCACTTAGTTCTTTTGTTAACCCGACTTCAAAAAGGAGGATGGTTCTCAATTCGTCTGTATTTTTTTTTTAATGTTTGTCACCTCAGAACTCCGTTATTTATGAACCGATTTTGAATTTTTTTTTGTTTTAACGGGTTTGATTTCAGGTTGGTCCCATTATCATCAAATCGCATTCTGGTGAGGGGATCCCCTGGAAATCGAGGAAAATCCTCATTTTGTATGTGATAACCGATTTTTGTGAATTTTTTTTTTTTTTTTGAAAGGGTATACTCATTCATAATGGGAAAATAAGAAAATTTTTTTAAAAACCGACTTCAAAAAAATTTTTTACAAAAAAAAAACCGACCCCAAAAAAAAATTTTTACAAAAAAAAAAAAATACATGTAAAAAAAACTGAAAATCTGTTATGAAAAAATGCACTAAAAATAAAAAAAAAAAAACGGACTGAATGCACTAAAAGTTAGTTGGTCGTTTAGTTGGTCTACTCATATTTAGACAAATAAAATAAGTTATAGAACTTCAAAGTCACTAAAAAGCGAGAAATAAAACCTATTTTGACAAAATGAAACCCGACTTCAAAAATCAAATATTCTATAACAAAAAATGCACTAAAAAGTAAAAAAATAATTGCATATTCTTGTGCCAATTTTAGTTCACCTAAGCAAAATTTTTTAAATATATATGTACAATTATTGTTATTTTTGGAGGCGGTGTCCAAAAGTTATGTGAATTTCTCTATGCTGACACCGCCTCCAAAATTAACAATAATTGTAAATATATATATAAAAAATTTTGCTTAGGTGAACTAAAATTGGCACAAGAATATGCAATTATTTTTTTACTTTTTAGTGCATTTTTTGTTATAGAATATTTGATTTTTGAAGTCGGGTTTCCATTTTGTCAAAATATATTTATTGATTATAAATATATTTTATAATCAAAATTACGACTGAAATCAAGTTCACTTGCTAACATTTTATTTAGAATTTAAATATATTATTTCGGAAGGTAACCCAAGAAAATAAAAATTTATGAGGAAGTAACTAGAAAGTCCCTAGAATTATAGTTCGTTTATATGCGTTGAATCTTAAGGGTTGATCCACCCTATAGTGTCGATCACGGTTCGTTCTCGGTCTGGTAAAATATTATCAAGTTCATGTTCACATTATAATGCCGATCACGGTTCGTTCTCGGTATGATAATATTAGGCGGTAACATACGCTTCAGTGGGTAATAGCTGACTGAACCAGGAACATTCACACCATGAAGAATAGATATATTAGGAGATTGAACGACATAGGCAATTCGTCTGTTTTTTTGTCCTCAAAAACGTGTAGAGCTCATAGTTATTATTTTCGCCACTAGCGGCAGTGCGAATCTGCCCGTACGGAATTATAATTATTATTACATATTAAAATCAACGGTTATCACATCTTACAAATAAAAATTGTATGTATAAAAATTGTTTAATTTTATAAATGTGAAAAAATGGGACGATGTTGTACAGGGAAAGCATAGATATACTGCTATATATCTATGAGTGAAAGGTTGTTTAAGGTTAGGAATGCGTATCTGCATTTACGAAAGGAATATGGTATGTAATTACCGCTTTTGTGATCTTCTTTCTTTATCTAATATATGTCAGTTTTTGTAAACATATATTGTATATTATTATTATTGCAAAATTTTCACTATGATTCTTCATCTTTTAATTTATTGCAATTATTAAGAATTCTCTATTATTAATATTTATTTAATTATTACTTGATAATCGAAAACAATTTTTTATTATCTATAAAACTAAGACTTCTTATTAACTGAATGAAAGTGATTTCTTGGCGCCTACATTTAAACATTTAAATTCCGTACGGCACTGAGACCAGTGACCCCTACTGATGAAAGATAGTTACACCAATTCTTGACCGTTTTTTTAACATTACGTTCGCTCTCCTAATATATCTATTCTTCATGATTCACACTATCATTCACATGCCTTAACAAGTTCGATCTCACTGAAAAATATTTTTATTCTTCGTGACTGGAGTGTGATTGGACCGGGACTTGACTGTGACCGATAGTATGAATCATAGACACTAAACAAGGATACATATCTCTATGTAAACAAATAATTGGCAAAAATAAGATGTCAGTAGTGTTCCATCGGCACCGGAAACAGAACAGAGAGCATAAGGCGCGAGTTTTAATTGAAAAACATTACGTATTTATAGTATTATATAAATTATTTCCAACCAAAGTATTTTTCCAATAAAATATTTTTAAAAATAAATGATAAGTAATTTCAATTTTTCAATAAGGAATTAGTTGCAAGTTAAAGTGATAGTTAAAAATTCGCAAAATAATTACATAAAAATAAATAAAAAAAACATCGAATAATTAAATAGTAACCTGTAAAGTTGGAATTGTAAAAATGAAAATGAATTATTGAATCAGATATTAAATTAAACTTTTATTTATTAATAATAATGCTGAAAATTAATATTTAATATAATGTCATACAATTTAATTAATTTTGGAATATTTATACTCGCTTTTGGTACTTTAAAAAGTCCTGGTATTTTAAACCCAATTGATCCCGTTGCTTATTGTCACAAGCACAACCACTTTTACTATATTTATTATACTATACCGTACATAGATATACCGTACGTTTAGTTTACATCTTCGCATAGCAGATCTCCCGCGAGTATGAGAGAGCACATATGTATACATTACGACCTCTTTCTCATACACATTACTTAATGTATACATATGTACTTTCTCATACTCGTGGGAGATCTGCTGTGCGAAGATGGAAACTAAACGTACGGTATTTCAGTTCGGTACGGATGAGTTCCTATCAACCACTAGCGACCCTAGCGGCATAAAAAGTAAATATAACTTCTACCATTTCGTTGAATGAATACACATTGTTTCTTAATTTGATAATATTTTACTTAATATTTAACTCAAAATACTTAAGAAAGTGTTAAATATAAGTATTACTTAGTTAACGCAACACCTAAATAAAACACTGTGAGAATGGACATGAGTACTTCTAACTTAGTTTTTGTCAGGATACTTAGCAGATACTTAGACGTTTGCCAGGACATTTAGCAACTTAGATTGTGACACCATTTTACTTAGTAAGTGCTGCAATATGAGGGATTGTCTCTTAAATTTAGCGTATTTATATAGCCTAGTAGGAAATTTAGGTGATTTATTCTTGGAATTGTCGTATTTTTAAATTGTTATATTCAAATTGTATTCATATTGAATCAGAAAATTTATTTATCCTCGATACATGATGGTATCATATTATTAAATCCACTAAATTAAAGGGAAAATTCCCCAATTTGGCAACACTGCTGAAAATTAGTAAGTACGTCCTGCAATAAACACGCTGAACGTAGATGATCAGAAGTAAATTTTTCAAGACTGATTTACTTGGTTTACTAAGAACATAGTTGCTCTGAGCACGGCCATTAGACCAAGCTGCCTGTATGTTTGTAAATCAATCTTTTCAATCAATCTCTTGTTAATCAAACAGATGTTTGGTGAAAGACTATGGCTTAAAAAAACTAATTAAAATTAAATGTTAAAGGTAAACCCACCAAAAAAAAAAAAAAAAAAATTGACCATGAAGTAAATATTTTAAATATTTTTGAGAATGTTACATAACACAAATAATTATAGGTCAACGGTTTGCCCGCTATTTTAACGCTTAATTAATAAAGAGGAAACTTATCTTTTATCATCGTTAGAATGTCGCTTTATATCTATAAATTTATTTTATATATACAGGATGGCTAATGTTAAATAATGCAGCTTAGTATTTCATTTCGTTAGTATAATAAAACCTATTTTGACAAAATGGAAACCCGACTTCAAAAATCAAATATTCTATAACAAAAAATTCACTAAAAAGTAAAAAAATAATTGCATATTCGTGTGCCAATTTTAGTTCACCTAAGCAAAAATTTTTAAATATATATGTACAATTATTGTTATTTTTGGAGTCGGTGTCAGCATAGCGAAATTCACATAACTTTTGGACACCGCCTCCAAAAATAACAATAATTGTACATATATATTTAAAAATTTTTGCTTAGGTGAACTAAAATTGGCACAAGAATATGCAATTATTTTTTTACTTTTAAGTGCATTTTTTGTTATAGAATATTTGATTTTTGAAGTCGGGTTTCCATTTTGTCAAAATAGGTTTTATTGTCTATTGATTTCTATTTTCTATCTATTTCTAATTGTCAAAGAGTAAACTACGACTAGCTAATTTATACTGATGATGACTACTTTGTAGTCCAAATACGTATTTATAATACAAAAATCGATCTAAGTATTGGGGCAAATTTGAAAATTTTATATAAAAAACCTACAGTTCTCATTAATTATCATTGGATAATCTAATACTCAAAGTATATGTGGTAAAGTGTTGTAAAGACCTTCTAGGGACACTCTGTATATTCGGGTTAAAAAGGTTTCAAGCAGTTACAACAGCCAGAAATTATTAATCATCTGCTTTAAATTGGGGTAAGCCGCAGGACTATAAAAACTACTTCTGAGAAACAGAATTTTTGTCTCCACATAAATATTTACATGTGAGAAAATAATAAAATTAACATTATGGAGATTAGAGTATAGAAGGAGAACTCTCTCCATGTTATAAAAAGTGTCCCCTAAATAGAAGATAATTGAGATGGCGCTGGTGTACTGTAATACCAATTTTAAAGAAACTAAAAGTAGATATTAAAAGTAGACAAGGACAGGCTAACATCCGCTTTGTAAAAGCCGGAATTTTTAAATTATTACATAAATCATATGAAGTGTCAAATGTTAAAGAAGTAGAAATACTATTTATTTAAGAAACTCCATGAATATAATAAACAATGAATTGTGATGAACTTTCAAATCACAATAAATTTGAAAAGTTAAAGATATTTTAATAACAAAATTATAATTAAGAAACTTGAAGTAATATATATTTCAATTAATAAATTTTGTTCAAAAAATAGAATAATCAAATTTTTATCGAAGATAGAAATTAAAAAATTCTTTGATAAAAATTTAATGAAGCATAAATTGAATATTTCTATATTAAACTGTATATATATATTTTTTAAGGTATATTATTTTTTATTTATAAATAAAAATGATCACATTCAAAATGGGATTCAATGTAACTACTTCTGGTTGGCAACTTCATTTCGTTCTACAATAACTATCTTCAGAGCAAATCCACCTTCTCACAAGCTCCATTGTGGCCAATCACTGAAACTTAATTTTACGTTTTTCGGTGGACACTTTCTTAGTTTAACAACCATATGAGATAGTTCTCCTTCTATTTATACTCTAACCTCCATAATTAACATAAACATAGTTGGAAGCAATTACATAAAATTTTACCACATGCTGAGATTTTGAAATAAATTCAACAAGCAAATCTAATACTATGAGCCACAAACTTTGCGCTCATTTTTCAGAATCTTTTAATTAATTTCTGCCTTATTCGTTCGATTTTCTAAAAAATGATTCGAATAAAAGTTGTTCATTATAAATATAGTAAGAACTTTTATTCGAAACATTTTCCCAAAAATCGACTGAATAAAACACAAATCAACTATGTATACAATTTTGTAAAATGAGCCCTATACTTTTGTGGCCATATTATGTACCAAGCTGATTTACAGCATTTTAGTAAGGGTCATATTGAATTAACTTATTCTATTTAAATTTGTCTCATGCAATATGGAAATGATAGCTGGGTGCAATGTCGTAAGGTCAACCGGGCTTTTTGGCAAAGACCGGAATGAGATAAACCTTCTGGTTGGGGTACTAACCAGTCACTGCTGGGTCAAGACGCATCCAACTCTCAGGAGTTGAAAGGACCATGCGATCAATCCGGACTGTAACGGGGTGGATGATACGCCATTCTGAGAGAATGTCTCTACAGACCCAGAATGGTGTACGTAGCCATAGACACTAAACAAGGATACATAACTCCATGTAAACAAATAATTGGCAAAAATAAGATGTCAGTAGTGTTCCTTCGGCACCGGAAACAGAACAGAGAGTATAAGGCGCGAGTTTTAATTGAAAAACATTACGCATTTATAGTATTATAAAAATTATTTCCAGCCAAAGTATTTTTCTAATAAAATATTTTTTTTAATAAATGATAAATAATTTCAATTTTTCAATAAGGAATTAGTTGAAGTTGAAGTGATAGTTGAAATTCGCAAAATAATTACATAAAAATAAAAAATAAACATCAAATAATTAAATAGTAACCTGTAATGTTGGAATTGTAAAAATGAAAATAAATTATTGAATCAGATATTAAATTAAACATTTATTAATAATAATGCTGAAAATTAATATTTAATATAATGTCATACAATTTAATTAATTTTGGAATATTTATACTCGCTTTTGGTACTTTAAAAAGTCCTGGTTTTTTAAACCCAATTGATCCCGTTGCTTATTGTCACGAGCACTACCACTTTTACAATTGTCTACTGCACACATACTCTTCCCATTTTAAATGTTTTTTAAACAGTTTTTTATTTAATAAATTTTTTTATACAAATTGCATACTTCAAAATAATCACTTCGAAATAAAACTAGTTACTTCATTTTTATTTATTATACTATACCGTACGTTTAGTTTACATCTTCGCATAGCAGATATCCCACGAGTATGAGAGAGTACATATGTATACATTAAGACCTCCTTCTCATACACATTGCTTAATGTATACATATGTACTCTCTCATACTCGTGGGAGATCTGCTATGCGAAGATGTAAACTAAACGTACGGTATTTCACTTCGGCACGGATGAGTTCCTATCAAAAACTAGCGACCCTAGCGGCTTAAAAAGTAAATATAACTTCTACCATTTCGTTGCCATATTTTGTCAATTTTCCCGTTTGAGTTATATCTCCTTTATATAATCTCCATGATTCATACATTCAGAGTGAGACGCACCGAATATCTTTTATCTGCTGTAACCGGGAGATCGTAGTCAAAGATGGTGTGGCTGAATGTTTCTTCCTCCTCGCCGTACAGTCTGCACATAATGGATCCATCGTGGAGTCGTATTGTCTGCAGATGCTTTCGTAGGTGACAACGTCCGATGATGAATCCGGTAAACCTTCGTCAAAGCTGTATTCTGTTCAAGTTGAGTACATCGTGGAACAGTCTCTTGGATGCATTCCAAAACAATATTTTCTCGAGTTTTTGCTACAGTATATTTTCCCCAGTGATCACGGTGTTTAACATTCAGCTTAAGAGAAAGGAAGAAACATAAAATCTAGAATTTCTCTCTTAATATTAGTAAAATGAAAAAATTGATCATTGGTAAAGTTGTAGAGAATCAATTTGACAACACTTTATATTGTGACCATATTTCCTGTTTCTTGAATATTAGCAAAGATATTTGCAATTTGCATATAATACCCATAATAATAAATACTACAAATACTATGTCACCTTGGTAACTTGATTTGATAGTTGACTAGAGATTGATATCTCTGAAGTAGCGAATTAA
This sequence comes from Nineta flava, assembly GCA_963920215.1. Lineage (NCBI taxonomy): Eukaryota > Metazoa > Arthropoda > Insecta > Neuroptera > Chrysopidae > Nineta > Nineta flava. Next base: position 4,203,386 of record OY986041.1, read on the forward strand.
ATGTCATCCACTTAAGAATGTACGAGCATTGGAACTTCAAAAATATTAAGTTTTGTTTCTTTTTTACATTTAGTGGAAGTACATATAAATCAATTATAAAGATGTCAAGGGCGCGGGAGGGGGGTGTTGGGTTTACGGGGAGTCTTGAATTAATTATTTAATGTTAAAGTTCGAATTTTAATGTACTCCTCTTATGGAGAAACAGTTTTCACGGTTTAAAAGATTGATTTTAGTAGCGAGAATGGATTTGCGTGAATCGCTTTTGTTCTAGAATAGTTCTAGAATAATAGAAAATAATTTCAGGTACCCGATTCTGTATTTTAAGTGAAATTACTCACTTCTCGCATTTTCATCTTACGTGAGTTTACTCGCCTGATTCTGTAAGGTTGTAGTGAAAATACGAAATTATTGCGTGAGATGATTTGGATCATAGATAATATATAGTAGTTATCTCTATGAATATAGTAGTGTTTGACGTTGGCATCCGTGTAAAAATAAACAGCTTTGCTTTGATTGTTTAATTTTTCAATATTTCACTTTTTCAACATAAATGTGACTGATAAACAAAAGCAAATAATTTTAAATTTCATGCGCGCCGACCCCGACTTTGGACGAGGTAGATTGCGGAGGTAGATATAGATAACCAAAGAATACATATATACATTCTTTGACATTACCATGAAGAATATTTATCTATTCTTCATGGAAATTACATTCGTTGTTTTAAGCCATCGATTATTTCTCTCTCTCTCTCAACTTCTTTCCTTTCTCTCTTGGAATTCACTTATACGTTATGAAATTCCTTGTCGAACAAACTCACGTGAGATAGCTCACATTTTCACTATGGTGAAAGTTACGGAATCGAGAGAACTGCTCACATTTAGTATTTTCAGCAGGTTTCAGTTACAGAATCACTACCTACGCCATCATTTCTTATTTTTAACTTATTCTCGTTTAAGTAAGCAACTGTGTTTTGAACGTTTTTTCATACACTGAATATATATATATATATACATATATATATATATATATATATATATATATATATATATATATATATATATATATATATATATACATATATATTAGTAAACATACGGCAAAAACTCAAAGAATTATTCCCTGGACGGTTCTAAGAATATTTTGTCCTTTGATGATTTTTGATGAGCCGCTTTGTTTCGTGTAAATAATAATAATAATCAGAATTATCTGTCAAATTGTTTGCGCTGATTGTCGTTTGGCTGTTTGACGCGTTGTATTCTCTGCCTTTGATAGTTCAAGTTTTGTAGTGAAGTCCTCTATCATCAATCGCTATACGAAAGCCGATGGCAATTCATTACAAGCAAGGCGGTTGTTCATCGAACGATTTCCTAACCGAAAGGTTCCAGATAGAAAAACCTTCCAAAGTATTCATCTACGACTTCATGAAACAGGCACATTTAAACACAGTGGAGGACCAATGAAGGCCAATGACAGTAAGAACGGTACAACTGGAAGAGAATGTGTTGAACATGATAGAGGAAGATCCAGGTACTTCTACTAGACAAATTGCAAATAAAATTTCAAATTCACCCCAATCCGTAGATCAGTTTTTGTATTATAAATACGTATTTCGACTACAAAGTAGTCATCATCAGGATGATGACTTTGGTGACAGTAACCAAACTGTAAAACTGTCACCAAATTAGCAACGAATAACATATCCTGAGACAATATAAGAGTAATTTTAATAACAGTGATGTTAAAAAGAGTAAACTTGAATGAAAGCAATTTTAAGTAATTTCAATAAAATTTATTATATTGTAATGTATCTTGTTTAATTTTTTTTTTGTCTATTGATTTCTATTTTCTATCTATTTCTAATTGTCAAAGAGTAAATTACGAACAAGGTAACTTATACTGATGATGACTACTTTGTAGTCGAAATACATATTTATAATCCAAAAGCTGCCCTGGACGGGCTACCCTTCGACCATGAGGTCCATTGTAATGTCTAAGGATGTGAGGATGTGAGTGGATGACAAAGAATTTTGTGTGTAGACTAGGAATTGGCAGGATAGTGTACCTACGCTAACCTTGACATTCAGGTATTGGATTTTTATTTTTGAAAATGGTTTAATTTTATTAAATCAGAATAGAAATTTATTAAATTTATTATTTATTAATTTATTAATTTTATTAAATAGAATAATCTAATTCAAAAATAAAAATAAAAATCCAATACCTGAATGTCAAGGTTAGCGTAGGTACACTCACTTTAGGGACAAAACAAACGCCGCATAGTCACCAAAGAATACCGCCAATAAATAGGTGGGGCTTTCCACACACCTAATCCAGTAGTCAGGCAACTTAAATAATCCTCAAGTCAGATTATACCCTCAGCCAAATCGTATAAAAGGACAGAATTTTTTAATATCATTGTGACACAGGCACCAAATTAGCAACAAGCAACATATCTCTGAATCCATATCTCAGAGATAGTTACGATTAGCTAATTCATACTGATGATGACTACATTGTAGTCGAAATACGTATTTATAAAATACAAACAAATGTTCTAGGAATAGGGGCAAAATTTAAAATATAATTTCAAAAAAATCTAGAGTTCTCTTTGATTCAAAGTGTAATATCTTGGATATGTCAAAAATATATATTTATAATATTTATAATATATTGCCAGTTTAACATCCCATTAGAAATAAACGGAGATAAAAAACTCTCGTTTTTCGAAACTCCTACACTCAATTATACTGTACTATTAGTAAAAAATAAATGCGATGAAAGAATAAAATATATTGATTATGGAATTCAATAACTCATGGCTAATGAAGTACCTAACATGCTTTTACTTTTACCGGTGTTAATTACAAGAATCCATAATTAATTAGATATAAATAGGGGTGTATTTAATAGAGGAGAACGCATGCACATTTTATTTTTAGCAAATTTTGTCCTAAGGAAATGCGGCTATTGTTTTTGTGCCGATGATAGAATTTCGTAAAATTCTCTTCAAATATGCGATCCAACCTAATAGATGCGAAAAATGACAATCGTTAAAACTTGACCTTTCAAATACCAAATGTAAGTTCAACACTGGGCAAAATCGGACAAGGGAAAAGAGGGATTTGAAGGAAAAGGGAAATTTGGAGGGAGATTTGTAGAAAAGGGTCTTTGCTTGGACCCCGCCTCTTTTTATATTATATAAACGATATCCCGAAGGATCGAGCTACTGAAACGGCCCTCTACGCCGACGAAACGGCAATCTATTGCTCTTCTTGGCAACCGAAAGCTATTTCGAGTTGTCTTCAATCCCGACTATCCAGACTTGAAAACTATTTCAAGTTATGGAAAATCAAGATCAACCCCACGAAGGTTCAGTCCGTCTTGTTTACTGGGAGGTATAAAGTTTTCGCCTACCCACTTGAATTGAAGATGTTTAACACTGAAATCCGGCAAACTCATGGTGTTGAGTATCTGGGAATAAGTCTTCAAAGGCAGTTGAATTGGGCACAAACCACCAAAAGGCGTCTTGCCATTGGAAACGCATCCTTTGCAGGGCTGTACCCGTTACTCAATACCAAGAGTAAGTTGGACGAACGTTTGAAATATCGACTTTACAAGTCATGTATCTGGCCCATACTCACGTACGCAGCCCCAACAATTTCAAAATCGTTGTCTTCGGACGATTTCGAATAAACCCCTAAGATTTCCGTCTGAACCACTCCACTTAGAAACTGGGCATCCTACTATCTGTAAATTTATCCAAACCTCCAAATCCTTTTTCACATGATCTCGATTACAACTAACACTGTTGTTTTCTTAATTGTATATATTTTCTTTTGTCTTTCTATTCAAGTTTAGTTTGTAGAGGATGGCTTATCCATCCAATTTAGGTTAAATTTTATGTCAATGGTTTTTGTATTAAGTTTTTTTTTTACATTTCTAAACGATGTTTAAATGGTTTTATAATCTCGATGTATATAATTTAATAAGATGATATATTTTAGGTAAAGCATAGACTAGGAACTATAGTTTTAAGATGTATTGTACTACAATTTATGTAAAATATACTTATTATACTTTAACTACTAGATTCTGTGATTGGTTCATTATATTACCGAACCACATCTCTCATTTATTAAGGATATTCAAGCAAACTAAGTAAAATTTTCGCCATATAAAATTTTTTTTGGATTTATTAAAAATTTTTCCATCATACAGTGAGCATAAAAAAACTTTGCAAAAAGTAATTATATCCGATCAAAAACCGAAATATGAGACGTGCCAAGTTTTCGCATACAAAAAGTAATGAAATCTCAGCAAAAAGAAAAATGTTCGCCTTCAATAGTAGTGAAATGTATGTAACGGCTAAGTTTCTCAGGTGCAGTGTATTTCATATTTTTTGGAATTAAAATAATTTTAACAAAATAAATGTCATTTGTGCGTATACCGAATTGGGGAGATTACGATTCGTACGGCGCCATGATTCTGATAACAGATTATTATAGAACTTGACAAAATAAGATGAAAAATAAGAATAAAATTTTTTCGATATCTCACTTCGTTTTCGAGATATCGATGTTTAAAGTTTCAAATTTTTGACGCATAATTTTTGTTTTTTTGACATTTTTATAAGATTTTTATAGAATTTTTGAAAATAAATCGAAAACTAAGAATACAATTTTTCGATATCCTGCTTCATTTTCCAGATATCGAAGTTTAAATTTTTAAATTTTTGACGCACAGATTTTTTTTGGCGCATTTTTATAGGATTTTTGAAAATAAATCGAAAACTAAGAATAAAATTTTTTGATATCTCGCTTCATTTTCGAGATATCAATATTTATATTTTCGAATTTTTTTTTTGGGCGTATTTTTATAGGATTTGAAAAAAGAAATCGAAAAATAAGATAAGCATTTTTCGATAACTCGATAAATATCATAAACAAGTAGTAAATAAGTTACGTGGTTAAAATACGATTAAATCGCTTTTTTTTTCATTTTATTTTTACAATATTCATTTTTTTTTTTTAATTTTGGGTTGGTTTGGGTTAGGTTGGGTTGCGTTGGGCTGGGTTAGGTTGAGTTGCGTTGGGTTGGTTTGGGTTAGCTTAGGTTGGTTTGGGTTAGGTTGGGTTAGGTTGGGTTTGGTCGGGTTGGGTTAGGTTAGGTTGGGTTGAATTGGTTTAGGTTGGGATAGTTTGGGTTGGGTTGGTTTGGGATGATACTTTATTGAATTGTGTAACAGCATGTATTGAACCAGGAACTACTATTATTTCTGATTTATGGAATTAGTACAATAGGGAATATGCATGAAAAATTTGTTTCACTTGAATTGAAGCATGTTTACTTGACAAATATCAAGGTAAAATTACTTTTTAAATAACTTTAAAAATAAGCGAGATATGAATGATTGAAATTCCCGATTAGACAAAGAGGGTGATAGCCCTCTTGGTATGTTATGTGACGTCATACTACACTTTCACAATTTAAAATACACGTAAAACTCCGTTTTTAGTATTTTTGCAAGAAAGAGACAGATAATAATCTTTAAAAGCTTATAGCTTCCATGATATTTGTCGGATTTTAATTTCGTTTTTAAATATTATTACAGTATTAACAGTATTTTCATATTCTGAAAATAAATGTGAAAAAAAATTTTCATGCATATTCCCTATTCCTCTGATGCATTTAAAAAATAAAATGAAGTTAATAGAATGAGATTAAAATGATGAAATTAAATAAAAAAAAAAAAAGAAACTTCGATATGTCGAAAATGAAGCGAGATATAGAAAAATTTTATTCTTAGTTTTCGATTTATTTTCGATAATGCTATAGAATTTTTATAAAAAATTTAAATTAAAATTTTATTAAAGCGTTAAAAATAAAATCCGTGCGTCGAGAATTTCAAACTTTGAACATCGATATCTTGAAAACGAAGCGAGATATCGAAAAATTTGTATTTTTGTCTTTCATCTTATTTTGTCGAGTTCTATAAGAATCTGTTTTCAAATCTTGCCGCCGTACGAATCGTAATTGTGCCACCGAATTAATTATAATACTTGCCTGTATACATTTATGGTAAATAATTAAATAGAATTTATTGAATTTAATATACTTTTTGACATAAAGCTGACAGTCAAGATAATAAACATAATATAAAAAATTTTTATAAATTATTTATAAAACCTTAATTAATCTTTAATAAAATTCAAAAAGTAATTGCTCATAAATTATTGGTTTAATTATATATGCATACATATATATATATATATATATATATATATATATATATATATATATATATATATATATATATATATATATATATATATATATATATATATATAGATATTATATATTATAAATATAATAATAAACTGTTGTAATCGAATAAAAAATTTTCGTGACGCAGGAGAAAACTAATCGTATTTTTTCAGAAATTGGTAATAAAAATACCACTTAAGGGAGTTCCAACATAAAATCACTTTTCGGTGATTTTATTCTTTTTTTTCACAGGCTAAAAATAACGTTTTCTAATAAATCCCGAAGTTTCAGGATATTTAATCGTTTACAACGCGAAATAATTAATAACAAAGTAAACATTCTCTCTCATTCTCTCTCATTAGAAGCATGTAAAACTTCATACCTACACAACTATTATCTGTTGTATTAAAAAAAATACTCGACAGAATTAAAAAAAAAAAGGATAGTAAAGATAAATATTCATTAAATGAATTTTTTTAAACAATCGCGTTTTACCGTTTTGTTTTCGAAATATAATAGTTTAAATTTTTTTTCAAAATTACAGTAATTTATATATATAAATATATATATATATATATATATATAGAAGTATATTAATTTGTAAAGAAGCTTCGAATATCGTCACAGTTTGAGTGGATCAGTCTATTTTCAAAGTGACGGGGAGGAAACATATATTTAATACTAAGTATTAAATATATGATTAAAATATGGTGTAAATAAGTTTCTCTTCTACTTTTAAATAAGTTCCCCTTACGCGCATATAATAGTCAAAACAAATTAATTCAGCTTTCTATATATATATATATATAGAGCTGTATATATATATATATATATATATATATATATATATATATATATATATATATATATATAGGGTGAGTCGAACCAAGTGGATAATAGCACACACCTCCACTTCCTTCCACGATTCTATAATTTTTCTGCAACATCCAATAGACGACAATACATTATAACAAAACGAAGACCACCCAAAGACATGATTTAAGCCGCAACCAAAACACTCAGATCATTGTGCGCACAAAAATAAAGCAGACGGGTCAAACAACGCTGTCAAACCTATGTGCGCATAAATAATCAAATCCGGGGCCCGGGGAACAAATATACGAAAAACAAATAAACGATATGGATTACCAGGGTAGCATGTATTAAGACAAAAACAAAATTCGGTATTTTTCTTGTATTATATCAAATTTAATTGTAATTTTAGGGTCACCAAATTTAGCCCCCATAATTTTTTTTTTTTTTTTGAATTTTTATTTTGATATATCGTATATATATAATATATACATTTAATTAATTTTTTTTAAAAACAAATTAAGGACAAACAATTGTTTATAGCAAACAATCAAGAACAAAAGACAAACTAACGATATATCAAAATAAAAATTCAAAAATCCAAAAAAAATTATGGGGGCTAAATTTGGTCACCCTAAATTACAATTAAATTTGATACAATACAAGAAAAATAACGAATTTTGTTTTTGTCTTAATACATGTTACCCTGGTAATCCATATCGTTTACTTGTTTTTCGTATATTTGTTCCCCGGGCCCCGGATTTGATTATTTATGCGCACATAGGTTTGACAGCGTTGTTTGACCCGCCTGCTTTATTTTTGTGCGCACAATGATCTGAGTGTTTTGGTTGCGGCTTAAATCATGTCTTTGGGTGGTCTTCGTTTTGTTATAATGTATTGTCGTCTATTGTCGTGGAAGGAAGTGGAGGTGTGTGCTATTATCCACTTGGTTCGACTCACCCTGTATATTCATATATATATAGAGTGTGAGTCACAAGTCATGGAGTTTTTGAAAAGGGTGGATAGGGGATGAAATTCTAAGATGAAAAGTCCTTGGACATTTTTGCACCTGACCCACCGTTAATTAGATATTAATGAAATAAAGTAACCAATTAGAGAAGTGCGTTAACGGAATAAGAAATGGTGGGGAATGAACGCAGCGGCAGCAGATATATATATATATATATATATATATATATATATATATATATATATATATATATATATATATTTATAGAAGTATATTAATTTGTAAAGAAGCTTCGAATATCGTCACAGTTTGAGTGGATCAGTCTATTTTCAAAGTGACGGGGAGGAAACATATATTTAATACTAAGTATTAAATATATGATTAAAATATGGTGTAAATAAGTTGCCCTTCTACTTTTAAATAAGTTCCCCTTACGCGCATATAATAGTCAAAACAAATTAATTCAGCTCTATATTCACAGTTTGCAGCCCGCGAAAATGTCAATTGTAAAGACTGTGTATTACTCTGAAATACGTATTTCTTTATTTGTTATCATGTATTTGTTCTATAATAAAAGCAAACCGGTTTTTTGTCAGATTATACAAGACAGTGCTGGACTTACCTTAATAAATGAGCATTGATATTTAGACTATCAATAACAAATAAAGAACTACGTATTTCAGTACAATACAAGGTCTTTACAATTGACATTTTCGTGGGCTGCAAACTGCGACGGGTACTGTTAGTGCAATAATAAACTATTGTGTAAGACTTTGGCAGTTTTTTTTGTATGTTTCAAGTATGTATGTATCGTCGTGTATTCATTATTAAAACATGTAAATTATAAATGGAACATGAATCAAAGGATTTAATCTACACAGGCGAAATACGTACACATGGCCACACAAGTAGCATTCATTTTTCCAAATTTTATAATTGATTTATTACCTTATTCATTCGTTTTACCGAAAAAAATGACTCTGTTAAAATTTGTTCATTATAAATATACTAAGAACGTTTATTCGAAACATTTTCCCAAAAACTAAATGAATAAGATACAAATTAACTAAAAAAATTTTGAAAAATGAGTGCTATTTTTGTGGCCCATAGTATATGTGGCTGCAAAAGTTGATGTTACTGTAAGTTTTTAGCGAATTTCCTGAAAGGAAATAGAGCTATTGGTCCCGTACCGAAGTCAAAATTTCGCAAAAATTTCTTCAAATGTCCATTGATCCTACCTAGTAGATGTCAAAAATCACCATCTGTAAAATTTATATATATATATGTATGGACATATATATATATATTTATATATATATATATATATATATATATATATATATATATATATATATCGGAATGAAATTTGCACAAATAAACAAATATTAATTAAATAAATCACTTCAACAGAAGTAATACTGTCTAAATAAACAAAAAATTAGAATAATATGAAAAAGTTGGTTATTACGTCACAATCGTCTTTGGTGTAGCGGAAGCATACTGGGCTAGTTATCCAGAGGCCCGAGGTTCGATTCCTGGTTGACGAGTTAATTTTTTCATATCAGTATTTAATTTAATTAAAAATTCAATGACAATGAAATTTGTCGGAGTATACGCTAAAGTCTTCTACAGTTTGTCGTACGTAACCGAAAGGAATTTGGACAAACATCGTTATGTTGACGCGAAAGTATACACAAATAAACAAATATTAAAAAATTTTTTCAAGATAATAAGATTCCAGATAACCGCAGTAGCCACCGTTCAGAATTTTTCGAAACACGAAACACTGCAATCCTGTACTTTTATTATAAAAACTTGAAAGTATTACGTACGTTGAACTTGCAACGACACCATCATAAACGTGTATGATCAAATTACAATGTATGTACTTGTAAAGATTCTTTCAAATTATGGAGGTTAGAGTATAGAAGGAAAACTATCTCATATGGTTGTTAAACTAAAAAAGTGTCCACCGAAAAACATAAAATTAAGTTTCAGTGAATGGCCACAATAGCGCTTGTGAGAAGGTGGACTTGCTCTGAAGATAGTTACTGTAGAACGAAATGAAGTTGCCAACCGGAAGTAGTTACAGCAAATCCCATTTTGAATGTGATCATTTTTATTTATAAATAAAAAATAATAAACAAAAAAATATATATATACAGTTTATTATAGAAATATTCAATTTATGCTTCATTAAATTTTTATTAAACAATTTTTTAATTTCTATCTTCGATAAAAATTTGATTATTCTATTTTTTGAACAAAATTTATTAATTGAAATATATATTACTTCAAGTTTCTTAATTATAATTTTGTTATTAAAATACCTTTAACTTTTCAAATTTATTGTGACTTGAAAATTCATCACTAATTCATTGTTTATTATATTCATGGAATTTCTTAAATAAATAGTAATAATTTATGTAATAATTTAAAAATTCCGCCTTTACAAATATATATATATATATATATATATATATATATATATATATATATATATATATATATATATATATATATGTCTGTAATCGCTCTAGCGGTCAGAATTTTAATCTGATTGGAATAAAATTTGGTATTTGAGGCGCTTTTGGTATTCAAAAAGTCAAGTTCGTTAATGGGTAAAATCGGATAAGGGAAAAGGGGGGTTTAGAGAGAGGGGGAAACACAAAATTTGATATATCTCCCTTAATATTCGAAAATTCGAAAAATTTATAAGAAGTAAACTTGTAGAAACTAAGTTTTACGGTAATTTTGTTACTTATTATTTTTTCTATTACCCTAATATTTACAGAAATATTGATGGTTTAAAATTAAAAATTAAATATCTTAATATCTCTGTACACATTAAAATTTGAGCAAAAATGATAAGGTGATGAATTGTAGCAAATATGATTTTCTACAACATTATTCCTTACGCATTTTTCGATTGTTCCAATATTAAGAGAGATATTTTATATTTTGTGTTTTTTTTCTTCTTTCTTTATGCCCCCCTTTCCCCTTGACGTATGTCATTTATTAATAAAATTGGCCTAGCAGATACTAAAATCATATACGGCTTTTCATTTTGATCAGACTAAAATTGTGACCGAAAGTGATTTATGTATTCTAAGGAAATTCGCTAACGAATATATATATATATATATATATATATATATATATATATATATATCGTCAAATCCTGTTTGAATGATACTGTTCATCTTTGTCTAACGTTCGAAAAATAATTGAGAATTTAGAAATTAAAAATAATTCCCATAAAACAATATTATTTCAGTTAAATAATAAAAAAAGTTTTTAAACTATGGACAGCAAACTGACAGCTAATAATAAATATAAAATATATTTTAGTTTTATTATTAATACGTAATATTGATTAGCCCCTTTAATACCACTCAGAGGTGGTATTCCAATTATATTTTTTAGCGACCAGAAATTTTTATTTCTTTAAATTATAAACTTTGCTATTCCTTCAATGGTTATAGAGCACTATATAATGCGGTCGTCAGATGTCGTTTTCGTCGCGCACCCTGTGTACTATGACAAAATACCATAGAGATAATATATATAGAGTAAGCACGCCATAGGCGCACGTGTAAGTTTAAACGTCCCGTCAATAGAAAGAGAAAGATAATCGCGTAGGTTGAGCTATCTCTTTTTAATGACTAATATATAACATAGAGATAATATATTCTCTATATGATATATAATGACTATATATCATTAACCCGACTTCAAAAAGGAGGATGGTTCTCAATTCGTCTGTATTTTTTTTTATTTTTTTTATGTGTGTCACCTCAGAACTCCGTCATTTATGAACCGATTTTGAATTTTGTTTTTTTGTTTTAAAGGGTTTGGTTTCCCATTGGTCCCATTGGCCACCAAATCGCATTCTGATGAGGGGATCTCCGGGAAATCGAGGAAAATCCTCATTTTATATGTGATAACCGATTTCTGCGAATTTTTTTTTTTTTAAAGGGTATACTTATTTATAATGGGAAAATAAGAAAAAATTTTTTTAAATCGACTTCAAAAAAATTTTTTACAAAAAAAAGCCGACCCAAAAAAAAAAAATTGTTACAAAAAAAAAAACAAATGTATGTAAAAAAAACTGAAAATCTGTTATAAAAAAATGCACTAGAAATTAAAAAAAAAAAAAAAAACGGGTAAAAAAAAAATGTGTTATAAAAAAATGTACTAAAAATTAGCAGGTCTACCCATATTTAGACAAATAAAATCAGTTATAGAACTTCAAAGTCACTAAAAAGTGAGAAATAAACCATATTTTGACAAAATGGAAACCCGACTTCAAAAATCAAATATTCTATAACAAAAAATGATGCACTAAAAAGTAAAAAAATAATTGCATATTCTTGTGCCAATTTTAGTTCACCTAAGCAAAAATTTTTAAATATATATGTACAATTATTGTTATTTTTGGAGGCGGTGTCCAAAAGTTATGTGAATTTCTCTATGCTGACACCGACTCCAAAAATAACAATAATTGTACATATATATTTAAAAATTTTTGCTTAGGTGAACTAAAATTGGCACAAGAATATGCAATTATTTTTTTACTTTTTAGTGCATCATTTTTTGTTATAGAATATTTGATTTTTGAAGTGGGGTTTCCATTTTGTCAAAATATAGTTTATAGAGAATATATTATCTCTATGCTATATATTAGTCATTAAAATGAGATAGCTCAACCTACGTGATTCTCTTTCTATCTGAGGGACAACTTTTGATTCGACTTGCCTACTCTATGTATATAATTTCTATGGAGAAAATACCCTAATTTAAATAATCTTTCTGTTTCAAAGCGGTTCGATTACATCATACCTATGCTGATTGAATTTCCGATAGTTTTTATATATTATAAAAATTTTTGACATGAATATTTTATGTTTCAGCAACTTTAGCATTGTTTATCACCGGTATGAATTGGGGATGGCCCGGACCAACATTCATCAAAATGACATCACCAACATTCCCATTACATGTGAGTGAACTGGAACTAACATGGATGGCATCTGTAATCTCATTGGCATCGATTGCAGGACCATTTTTAGGTGCAAAACTTGTTGATTTAATTGGCCGCAAAAAAGTGTTACTCCTTTTATCATTACCGTTTTTCTTCGAATGGATATTGCTGTATTTTGCAGATGAAACACTAATTGTTGTGTACATTGCGAGAATTATGGCTGGCTTAATGATTGGCATTGCATTAAGTGTTGTTCCAATATATTTGGGTGAAATTGCTTCACCGCATATACGTGGTCAATTGAGTAATTTAGTTAGTATACAAATACAATTGGGTGTACTGTTTAGCTATGTAATCGGGCCATATGTTTCGCTAAAATTTGGTAGTATACTGTCATCAACGATTCCAATTATATATTTTATATTATTTGTATTTATGCCAGAATCGCCATATTTTTATATAATGAAAGGTGATAAATTAAATGCCATGAAATCATTACGAAAATTGCGTGGCAAATTCTATAATTGTGAATTGGAAATCAATCGTATAACCGATAATATTCTGGCATATGAGACAACGAAACGAAAATTAAATGATTTGTATCGGATTAAATTCTATCGTAAAATAATGTTCATCATTTTGGGAATATTTACAATACAACATTTAGCCGGTTGTGGATTTATTTTAGCTTATTGTCCAACAGTATTGGCTGATATTAATGCACCGATTTCGACTGCAGTCAGTACCATTCTATTTGCAGTCGTTTATCTATTATCAACGATTATTGTTGGATTTTTGGTGGATCGTTTTGGACGAAAAATATTATTGCTAGCATCATGTTTTGGTACAGCAATACCATTATTTGCATTGGGTATATACTTTCTGTTGCGGGATGTTTATCATATGGATTTAACAGATTATACATTAATACCGACAATTGGTTTAATTCTGTTCCCATTGGCTCACGGTATTGGTTTAGGTTCTGTACCGTTTATAATGCAAGGTGAATTATTTCCATCCAATATAAAGACAGTTGCATCATTTGTTACATCAATAGTTGGATCAATATATGCTTTTGCGGTTTTAATATTGTATCATCCGATTAAAGATTTATTTGGTATGCATACGGTTTTCTTTATATTCGGTGGCAGTTGTTTAATTGGTAGTTTATTTATTGTCCGTTATGTACCTGAAACGAAAAATAAAACTTTAGAAGAGATTCAAGATGAATTACGACAAAAAAGAATTTAGTTTTTATAACGTGTGATATGGGGGGGGGGGGTGCTAAGTTGGGGAAAGTTTTTCTCTTAACATTAGAATAATCGAAAAATGTATAATGAATAATGTTGCGTAGAAAATCATGTTTGCTACAATTCATTACCTGCTCATTTTTCTCAAACTAAAGTAGGCTACAAACGCGGAACATTGTGCAGAAACATTGAACTCCGCCTACAAAATATTTTGTCTACAGACGTGCAACCAAAATTGGGAACATAAAATTATTACTTTATTACTGTGATCTTAAAAATTCAATCACATACCATCTTGTCTCTATCTATCTCATTTAATTCGTAGTTTATTTATCTACTAGTTTATTTGTATGTATCTCTAGTTATATGTATTTTGTAAAAAAATTTTTACAAAATATTTTATAATCAATACAAAAAATAAATTATAAAAATACTAAAGTATATAAAGTAAACAATCTAGGTAATAAAACATAAAAAAATATTAGGAACACATAAAGTTTTTGATAATACGTTGCAAATATCGCTACACACGAGCCATTTGTACAGGAACATTAAACTCCTCCCACAAAATATCAAATAATTTTGATTTTTACAGCAACCTGTTCAAGGACATGTAATTTCGGCAACAGCTATACAGACTAGCAACCTACTACCGAACATTCATTTGTCCTTAAAATGGTCCTGCAATGGTTCTGAGATATTTTTTATTTTAACTTTCAATATTAAATTATTAATATTAGTGGAACAGAAAAAAGATAAGAAACAAAATGATAGTGAAACTAATTTTCTTCAACTTAACATCTTATCTATTTTTAAATTTTTCCAATATTAAGGGAGCTATTTCAAATTTTGTTTTCTCCCCTTCCTCTAAACCCCTCTTTTCCCTTGTCCAATTTTACCCATTAACAAACTTCACCTTACAAATACCAAAAGTGTCTCAAATACCAAATTTCACTCTAATCGGATATAAATTGTTACAATTTATATATATATATATATATATATATATATATATATATATATATATATATATAAATTTTACAGATGGCGATTTTTGATATCTGCTAGGTAGGATCGATAGCTCTATTTCCTTTAGAAGGAAATTCGCTAAAAAAAGCTCATACTACGGGCCTAGAACAATATTTTATAACATAATTAATTGCACATGACTGCTGGGTATTCTTAAATTCTTGAAAACATGTAATAATTATTATGAAATTACAATTATAATTATTATAATCTCTGTGATTAATTCAAATTAGCTCATTATTACAATTAATAATAAAATGCACTTTTGATAGACACACACCTTCAACACAGCGTCGTCACGAGTCTTATTTATACGGGTGGGCCAGTATTGTGCTCGATGAATTTAGGGTGGGCCAACTGTTTTTACACAAATTGTAATTAATTTTTTAAGAGCACCTGGTATTTTTATACCCCGGTATATATATATAATATATACCAGGGTATATTAACTTTAGTCTCGACTTTATAGCAATATATAGGTTCATAAAATGACCTAATTGGTTTATTTCCGCAAAGTTATCCGTCCGTCCGTAAACGCGATAACTAAAAAACGAGATAGCGAGTTGAAATCTTGTATAAGTGTTCATAGAGCTAAAAAAAGTCAAGTTCGTGAATGGGCAAAATGGGCAAAACTGTCCAACTATGAAACCGTAAGAGATAGACCAAATATGTGAAGACAAAAAATGTTCCTTTTTTAAAAATAAATAACTTTTGTTACAAACTTTTTTACAATAATTCCGTATATACCGAGTATTTAAGCAATTAACTCAGTTACTTGTTGAATTCTGATTTTAATAACTCACATTTTGACTAAACTGCAAGTGGAGACGTTTCCGAAGGAAATAAAGACATTTACCAAGGAAATTTCTTCGTTTTGGCTCTATGAAAATATACTAAAAAGTCTACAACGAAATCACATTTCGAAAAAAGTTATTGAAGGTCAAAAAACTCGAAGAGAACGCGAGAAATTCCCGAAAATATTAACTTTCAGAAAAACCTGATAAGCAACAACCTCCTGGCTATTGCCAAGATATGGGAGAAGCGAACCTCGTCAAACTGAAGTAGAAGGGATCAGAGCACAATGGGCCATTAGGTCAAAGTTCAATACCCCCATAGGCAATACATCTATATACCCCAAGATATATCTATCTAGGTAGACCTCAGCCCACCCGCTGTCGACGCCCCTGGTTCAACTGCATGCTAAATCGTCGTCCGTTCCCTTCGGCAATTTTATAGCTACTACTTTTATTTGATTATTAATGTCGAACACAAAATAGACTTGTTAATGAGTTTGTGTCAAGTCTGTTAACTGACATGGACGACAGTTGAAGGTGTGCGTCTTATCAAAAGTATATTTTATAATTAATCGTAATATCTGTGTTCATTTTAATTAACCACAGAGATTATAACTAATTATTGTAATTTAATATATATGCAAATATTACAAAGCTATGGACAGTTTGTATCATGGATACTACACAAGGATACCGAACTCGATGTAAACAAATAATTAACAAAAATAAGATGTCAGTAGTGTTTTTCTATACCGGAAACAGTGGAGAGATTATAAGGCGCGAGTTTCAATTGAAAAACATGACACATTATAAAAATTATTTGCAGCCAAAGTATTTTTCCAACAAAATACTTTTCTTAATAAATGAAATAAAGTAATTAGTTGAAGTAAGTGATAGTTAAAAATTCGCAAAATAATTACATAACAATAAAAAACAAAATAATTATAAAACATCGGATAATTAAATAGTAACCTGTAAAGTTGGAATTGTAAAAATGAAAATAAATTAAGTAGAAATAAATTATATTAAAATTATTAAAATCAATTTAAAGATTATTGAATCAGATATTAAATTAAACTTTTATTTATTAATAATAAGTCTAACAAAATGACTAATTTATACTTCACTTCTATTTATTATACTATATTCACTTCGGTACAGATGGACAACTAGCGACACTAGTGGCACAAAAAGTAAATATAACTTCTACCATTACGTTGCCATATTTTGCCAATTCTCCCGTTTTATTTCGGTATCCTTGTATAGTATCCATGGTTTGTATGTTTGAATGCCCGCTAATTTCAGGAACTTTCACTTTCCGGATATTTCTGAAAATTTATTTTAGAAGAATAGGACATAATTTTTTAGACTTATTTTTTTGCCAATCTATCAATAGCTCACGGGAGAGCACCTCGTACTGAATCATCCTGTATATCAACCTACGTAAAAAACAACAATATTATTTAACGGGTAAAATTAATTCAAATTAGCTACAGATAAAGACAGATTTAGAATTTATTTTATGGTCTTAAAATTAATGGGAAGACTGAGTTTGCATAAAAAATTCAAGGAATCATAATTAGGTGTATATCCTGACAAAGCGAAAAATTTTTAAGCCACGCCTATTGCCAGAGATCCCAGTAGATCATGTGAAGAACTAAATTATGTTCCATTAATCGCACTTTTTCCAAACACAACGGGATTTGTGCTGTATTGCACACCATGTGTTACACACTCCGTGGCTGCATGTCTAATGGAAAGCGACTAAGAAAATCAACTAGTGTTGACATAAATTGGAATATTTATGTTAATATTAAGTAATACAATACTAACATAAATATAAAATTCTTTGCAGTGCCATAAATTAAGTGCCATATTATATAAATGTAAGTAAATATAATTGTATTAAGGCTAGTTTACACCAAAAAAACTATGTTGATAATAAATAATACAAAATGTTTATAGCGGACAATAAAATTTGTACCTGGAATGTACTTTCAAACAACTAAGTCCTTAGTAAACCAAGTTAATTAATCATTTATTTAAAACCAAATTTGGCAGTTTTGCCAAATTGAGGGATTTTCCTCTAATTATTACTCATTTTATAATATGAAATAATGCATATCTAGATTTTCTACTAGACTACATTAAATCCACTAAATTTAGGGGAAAATCCACCAATCTGGCAGCACTTTCAAACAAAATGGTGTCATAATCTAAGTTACTTGGTATCTGTCAAGTGTCCTGACAAAAAACTTAATTATATATACTTAGTAACTCACTTAGTTTACTAAGGACTTAGTAATTCTGAACACGATCAATATGATGGACAATGTTAATGTTTACAAAACTGATTTGCAAGGAAATATTTTTAACATTATTAGAAACATGTTGGCCATAAATAGGATTACCAACTCAAAATTTTAGAAAATCCGGAGATTGATCTCATCAGTCCGGAGATATTTACTGACGTACGTAATTACTAAAAAACAAAGTCATTCGATGAGGATAATTACAAAAATTAATTAGCTATCTATGTACGTATGCGCAAGCGTAAACATTCAAAATAACGCTCAGTAGCTCACTCTGTGTAAAAAGTTACTAATTAGTATTGTAACTATATTTTGAGCAACTTTCAATAGTGAGAACATTATAAATAAAAATAAATTTCTTGCGATAATAAATTAAATAATTATCCATAAAGAATTAGTATTTTCTTTTCATAAGAGTTTTAAATCCAGAGATTATATTTTTTTAATCTGGAGTTCGGAGAAAACTGAAGTTTTCCGGAGTCTCCGGTCTAAAACTGGAGAGTTGGTAACCCTAGCCATAAACCTGTTTTAAAAACACCGACCCGTTAATATCCACTCATCGACTCAGATAATAAACTTTTCAATTGATTGTTTGTCAAAGAGAAGTTTTTTTTTAAACTATAGCATGAAGGTAGTCTCCATGAACTAAAACTTCAGAAGAAGAAATGACTGTTACTGCAATTATGTAGTCATAAAAGAACAACCACTTTCCACTGGAAAAAAATGATTGTTGGTTCAAGGGTAGATGAGATAGTCACAGTGGAAAATTTATAGCAAAAGATTTCTAGAGAGTTAATTCAGATAAATCAACTAAGATGGTGTTACTACCAATGTTACCTACATTTTTGTTATTTTGTTTGTTTAAGGTTGTTGTGAAGAAAATTCAATTTAATGACAGGTTCTTCAAAATTTGACAGCTTATTATTTCAATAATAAAGAATATCCTGTCAAAATTTGAAGTTGATCCTGTTTTTAGTTTTTGAGTACAAAAATGTTGAAGTTACGATTTCCAAGAGATTTTTATATACGTTTTTAAATGGACTCGTCGATAAAAACATGAATACAAAAATTTATATCTCGACAACCAGATATGCCAGTGTTATGAAAACTATCATAATAATTATCAAAATCTTATAAATACCTGGACCAAATTTCAAATTAATCTTGTTTTTTGTTTCTGAGATAATTAATTTTGTAGATCGAAAAATGTTCTATTTTTATAAATCTAGTTTTATTTTTAGTTTTATTTATTTTTATCTAGTTTTATTTTTAGTTATATTTATTTTTATCTAGTTTTATTACCACGCAACTTTTTTTAAATACATAAAAACATATTTTTAATTATTAAAACTCTTCGAAAAAATGAAATTTAGGATTTAAGTTTTAAACAATATGTTTTTTTTTTACAAATATATGTTTTTTACAAAAATTAAATTATTAACTCTCATATTATTGGTGCGATTAGTTGCGAATATCGATTAGAGCAACGATGTTCATGTTTAAGCTGAGATAATAGCGGAGCCAGTGTTGTCACTTACCAGCTGAGAAAATGACTCAAGTTTGGTCGTGTTCAGATTCTAAGGCCGAGTACTCACGTTACGGTATACATGTGCAGGTAAACCGTATATATTGTTGTACACGTAATAATGTTGAACAAGTCTGCTATGTACACACAAAAATGTTATAAATACAAAAATGACTCACTTTATTGTAACAAGAAACTAGACGCAACTAATAAAACCGTTATAATAATAAAACCGCATAAAAACTGTGCAGGCATTCCGGACTGATTCATACACACGCTCAGGTCTATATGCCTGCGCAGGTAGTCAATTTCATATCTTGTCCGGTTGCCTGTACAGGTCGGCTGGTACAGACGCTCCGGCTTGCCTGTGCAGGTGACCTGTACAGGTATACCTGTCCTTCAGGTGACCTATCCGATATACCGTAACGTGTGTACCCGTCCTAAGTCATAGTCAATCAGTCTAAACAAATTTACTTCTGAGCAAGTTCAGCGTGTTTCTCTCAAGATACACTTTTCGTAACTTGTGAGCAGTGTTGTCAAATTGGGAGATTTTACCCTAATTAAGTGGATTTAATAATATAAAATAATGCTTGCCATCATGTATCGAGGATGAATTAACATTTTGAATTCTGATTCGTAATATTCAACTTGAAAACAAAAATTTAAAACTACGACAATCTCAAGAATAAATTAGCTAGATTTTCTACTAGGCTTTATTAAATCCATTAAATTTAGGGGAAAATCCACCAATTTGGCAGCACTTATTAAACAAAATGACGTCACAATCTAAAATGCTTAGTATCTGGCAAATGTCTTGACAACAGTCTTAGCTAAAGTTGGTCTGGACCAAAGAATGGGTCACACAGTACTGCTCCATTGGCTAGTATCACTGTTCCAATCGTTATTCGCGGCTTCAATATATTCGCATCCTCTAACACGTGTAAATAGTAATAATATTACCGTTAGTGTAAACTTGGCTTTATTTTCAAATTAAAATCATTTTATTTATAAACACGTTTGAAATAATTTATTTAAAAAAATTGTATGATAGAAAATATCCAGTATCCATTTTCGTCGCTTAATGGAAATAATTTTTAAGATTAATTGCACGTTAAAATTGTGATCTCATGAAAATGAATGTTTGTAATTTTATAATATATTTTTATCGATTTAATTAATGTTGTTTGATTAATTCATCCCATTAAAATAAATCTTTAGGACAATCCATTACAGAGGAGCTACGTAAACTAAACGCATATTCTGAAAGAAAGGCATCATCGCATCATAATGAATATAAAATCCAGATACCATCAGGCGCATAACAAGGCTTGTGGTGATGGTGCGATGCGCTGGGGTCCCATTACGAGGGGTCCTCAGTGCTCAGGAAGAAAAAACTCACTTAAAAATTAACATATGTACTAGATTATTTCGAGATTAAAACTTTTTGTATTGTGGTAATTTTGGACAACTCAAGCGCTCCGCCATGGAAAAAATAGACAAAAAACCGAAACGATAAAAACTAACCGATCTGTGTTAGCATAAGATTCACTCGTTCAGTGCGTAGATTTTTTGGACTATGTACACTGAGTTTGGTACACGCCTTGACTACCCCTGAGGTGACTTCAGTTGCAGATTGTACTATCTTCGTATAGTTAAATAAAACACTTTTTATATAAAACTATTTAAAGATTTATTATATATTTTATGATTACAATATAACATGTGTCTAATAATAATTTGTTACGTGTTGCTCGCAAGCCAGGCAAAAAAGGAAGTAGACGAAGTGTGATGCGGTTTAATATTATGTTAATGACAACTGTCAAACTTCACAGTGGTTACTTTATGATGGGTTGGTTCACACTACACAGATAAGGCTTTTAGAGAAGCCTGACGTCCGAGAAAATATATACGTTCTGATTTGCGTAGCCTCTACGTATATTTTCACGGACGCACAGTGATGCCAACTTAGTGGGTTTTTTCCTAAAACAGTTTTCAATTTATTTTTGGGACATAATCTTTACCCATGATTGTGGATATTCCATTACATTTTTTAAATATTTAATATAATTTTTTCTTCGAAATAAATAAAAAACCCACATAACATACAAAATTTTATTTAAAAAATTTACATTTCAAACATATTTTTTCAAATTGTCAATTTCGGAGGTTTTGCTTTGATTTTCGGGAATTTTAGGGGCTTTTGAACTCACTATTAGGGGAAAAAAATTTTGATTGTTGACAATACTACGGATGCAAGCCTGTATGGTGTAGACTTCTGCCTGATACACTGTGGCATACTTACCTAAGTTGAAGCTTATGTTTGCCTAAGGTCTTTCACCGTTAATTAACAACCCAGTTCCTTCCCCAGTTTTGGAACCGTCCGTATACGAAACGATTCTTTTCTTGAGACATAATTATTGTCCTTCCGTTCACATGTCCCTATCACAAACTACAGTGAAAGGTTTTGTCTGTGCCCATTTCAAAAACGGGATCTGTGAGGCTTGATGTTCCCACGATTCTTGCATATCCAACCTGATTTTTTTAAATCCAGTTATTAGTGCAAGATAGTCAGTCTATAAGCGGTGGATCTTGCTTTAGCTATTATTACAATGTTCAGCGGAGTCAGTCCTAGTATTATTTCCATGATAGTTGTGGGTGTGCTGTTCATGGCTTCTTTCATATTTAACTATTTTGAGGTATATGTTTAAGGTTGTTGTGAAGAAAATTCAATTTAATGACAGGTTCTTCAAAATTTTACAGCTTATTATTTCAATAATAAAGAATATCCTGTCAAAATTTGAACTTGATCCTGTCTTTAGTTTTTGAGTAAAAAAGTTCAAGTTTCAATTTTTAAGACATTTTTACATAGGTTACCATAGGTTAACCAGATATGCCAGTGTTATGAAAAACTGTCATAATATTTATCAAAGTCTTATAAATACCTGGACCAAATTTCAAATTAATCCTGTGTTTGGTTTCTGAGATAATTAAATTTGTAAATCGAAAAATGTTCTAATTGTAGTTTTATTTATTTTTATCTAGTTTTATTTAGTTTTATTACCATGCAATTTTTTTTGAAATACATAAAAACATATTTTTAATTATTAAAACTCTTCGAAAAAATGAAATTTAGGATTTAAGTATTAAACAATATTTTTTTTTTGCAAATATATATATTTTTTTTACAAAAATTAAATTATTTGAAGATTTAATTGCAAAATTTTTACTTATTTAGAGTTGGCAATGGATGAGATATCAATGCATTTAGTATAGGACAAACTCACCACCCCTACTTACCCTTCCAGTTTCACAACAACCTTAAATGAACTTTTTGTTTATGTTGTACAGGACAACACATTCCTGAAATAGAGTCGTACAGTTCCGAAACACTCTGTATATATACAGGGTATACAAATAAATAAATAAATGATAATTTATATAAAAAAATTTTATTTAGATTAATATTATTTATGAATATACAAAATATACAAATTCGAAAATTCATTTATTCGTTCGAGTAATTCGTAAACTGTGCTAAAATATATTCAGCTCCAGTTTTTTCAGCTCAGATTCAAACATATATTATCGGCTTTATAACTACTAAAACTTTTGTTTGAAACATTTTTACGAAACCCGAATTGATTCGACATACATCAACTGTCAAAATTTTGAAAAAAAGAACGACCTACTCTGGAAGCCGATAGTGCAATCATTCAGTATATTTTTTTGTCATTTCGTTTTGTCTCCTCGAAATCCATAATTATACTTTCGGAGAGCGCCATTTTACTAAATTTTAAAAATAAGCTTCGATTAAGCACTAGACAAACTGTTAAATTAATAATTTTCTTTGTTTCATTAATTTTGGATAAACCAGTAGGAGTACTGATGCGTCCACCGCGTGTCACTATTTGTAAGAGCGGTGGTCAACAACTGCGCTGATAACTTGGTCCACTATTAAAATTTTCGTGAAAGTTACTTCAAATATAGTGTCATAAACTATATCTATTTTTTCAGGCCACTGACTAGATGTAATCCCTTAAAACGAACCGGTTTTCAGTGAATGACCTTAAACCGCGTATACATAAGTCGTTTACTTGCGTTTTTTTTGTTACTTATAGCAGTCAAAAGAAAACGCTAAAAATTTAACGCCTTCAATAATATCCCAGTATCCTCATTTGGATGATTTTAATATTCTCTTATGATCTTAAAAGTTACTCCTAGGTATAAAAAAAATTCTCCTAAAACATTAGCTCGAATTCTCATTCCTACTAAGAGCTATTAAACAATATTTTTTTTCAAAATCAAAGTGCAGAGAAATTAAATCCTCTACAAAAAATATCTGAAATGTTTTCTTCGAAAATCTAACAGGAAATAAGTTATGAAGCTTTAAACTTTAGTAAGTTGATAAACTTAACGTACGCATAGTTGAGTTGAGCATGGCATTGCTGAGCGTGGGGTCGCTATAATTGAGAAATTTAATGAATTTGGAACTAAGGATTAACAACAGCTGTAGCACCTTTTACCACTTATTTCAGGTCTCAGGAAATAATATTATAATTGCAATAAAAATAATTATTATTAATTTTTTAAAGTTTAAAGCTTCATAACTTATTTCCTGTTAGATTTATGAACAAAATATTTTCGATATTTTTTGTAGAGAATTTAATTTCCTATAAAAACGCTGCAATTCGATTTTGAAAAAAATAATTTTTTAATACTTTTATTATAAAAAAAGAAACAAACAAATTTTTTTCGTAAGTAGAGTTGAGCTGTTAGTAGAAATGAGATTTTGAGCTGATGTTTAAGGGGAATTTTTTTAATACCTAACACTATAAGACTGTTTTTTTAAGCACCCCCCACACTGTACATATAAATTACTTTTAGCCATAACTGATCAATAAATTTTTATTTATTAATAAAATAATTTCTAAGTAAATATATTTTCGATAAATTTGCGTATTCCGGTTCGACAAACAGGACACATCCCATCCCCATATACAATTCGTACAGCACATTCATCACACATACAAAAATGTCTACACGGTAAAATGAGGACACTGCGTCCATGCTCCTGACAAACAACGCACACTTTTTCTTCTTCTAATCGATGCACTTGTGCTTTTAATTTTTTTACATCAACATGTTCATCATTATTTACACATTGATTACATTTGCGAGTCTTTCGAGCAATTTTCACTTGAATGTACCTTTGAATTCGAACAAATTGTCGTAGCAAATTTTGCACATACACCAAACGTATTTTCCATCCAAGTGTAAACAATACCAATGCAATAACAAGACCAATAACTGTTTCAATTGTGATGTAAGTATGAATCGTTGACAGAAAATTCAAGATAAAACTTAATATTCTCACTTCAAATTCAAAAATCAAATCAAAAACACCTTTGACACAATTCGGTATGAATGTTATTAAAAATATGACACCCGATCCAAAATTATTTAATATTTCATAAATTAAACTAATTATATATTTGGGAATAACAGTCACCTTTGTAATTGTATCAAAAGTTTTCGCAATAAAATTAACGACAGCGGTGATTAAATGATTGATGTTTGAATTAATTAGTATCACATATGTGTACAAATAGTTCCAAATATTTTGTATCGTATTGAACACAATCAATAATTCATTGTGAAAATCGTTGATAAAATATAAAAATTCTTCGTGTAAAATTGTTGATGCATTCCAAAAGTTTTCAAAAAATATGAACACAACCTTTAAAACAGCCAAACCAATTGATACTAATATCTTGCCAATGTTTAAACTTAAATATATGCCAAATAATAAAAATTGTTTAATGGCTATAAAAATATTTACTAATATTTCAATAAACATTGTTTTAAAAATATATTTAATCTTATCATGTACATTTTTTTAAATATGTTTTATTTTATTATCAACGTATATTATCAAGTGTACCAACCTACAATTAATTCATTTATATTAATGGATATGTCAAATTTAAAAAAAATAGCGGTAAATTTCAGAATCATACTATTGTGCGTTTTATTTAAACGTTTATCTTGAATCTTGAGATATTAGTACTGTTCAGAACAACCAAACCCTTAGTAAACTGAGTAAGATTGTTAGTCTAAAAAAATTTACTTTCAGGACACACTTATTACCTTGCCAAATTGGGGGATTTTCCATCATGTATGGAGTATCAATAAACATCTTGTACATACATTTAAAAATATGTTTCAAATCCCAAGAATAAATCACCTAGATTTTCTACTTGGCTTTATTAAAATCTACTAAATTTAGAGTTAAATCCCCCAATCTGAAAGCACTTACCATAGACACTAAACAGACGGACTGACGGCCAGATTTGGTTGATTCTATTCATTACGAACTTGACCTTTCAAATACCAAAAGTATATCAGATACAAAAACACATTTATTTATATATGTGTCTGTATCCACTCTAGTGGTCACGGATTGCCATGGACATTAATAACATAAAAGTTAAGATCTATTTCCAAAAGAGAAGTGATGTATTTTTACTTAGAAAATTCGCTAACATCTCCAAAACATATAAAATACAAAAGATTATGCTACTTTGTTGAACATAAACTGATGCTGACAAAGTTATATGCGTAGTGACATCTATGAGTTTAAAAAGTAAACAGTATAATTTATTACGTTAAAACCACTGATCTCTATACTATGGATAACTTGTATTGTAGTCAGTCATTATCAAGAATTGAATAGGTAATTAGCGTCACAGAATGGTTGTCTAGTATCTAAAATGTTTATTTTTAATCATTCATACACTATCATCTAATTAATAACAATCAGGTGTATTGACAGTTTGACTGATGATTACCATACGCATAATAATCAATGATCAATCAAAAATCACAGTTCTCTGGCATCCTGTTTAGTTGTACTAATTATATGCTCATTCCAGCAGTTTGGCCCAGTTTTTTTAAGGATAAGCCTAATTAGTTAACTCGCGTGGTTTAAGTTAAGTTCCCCCACCTAGATCCCGAAACTAGGGCTGCATAATAGAGTTATTGGGCAACCCCCTGCTAAACTACCCCAACCCAATACCCTCCAATAAAATAACCCTCCGTTAAACTACCGCAACCCAACTCAACTCAACCCATCCCACCTCAACCAAACCTAACCCAACCTAACCAAACCCCCCAACAATTTTATATTAAAAAAAAATTTTTTTACAATATTTTTTACTTAAAAATAAAAGAAAAACCTTTTTGAATGTTAAAGATTTCAAGGACGAAAAGGACTTTTTCCTCCTTGGAATCACTTCCTGTGATCTTTCCCAAACATTTCCACCCATTTTTTCTGGGGGGGGGGGTTACAACGAATAAGATCCGAAAATGTGATTGCCAATCGTCAATCATACCAATGCACAATTCATTATAATTTGAAAATCGTAATGTTATTGTAATTAATTTTTAAACATCAACAAATACAACCTTATCTATTATTTATGCATCAGCTATCCATAAGTCATAACATATATAGAGATCAGTGTGTTGAGAATTGATGTAAAAAAAAATTGGTGTAATATTTAAAAAGAATTCTTCTTGATCGTATTTCCAAATTTGAAAAGAATGTATAAAAAATTGACAATTATTAATTGACAAAGGAATTAATTAATTTGTGACAACAGACAAAAATATGTATTGTTCATATTTATCAAGTAATAAATAGTAGCAATCAAAAATAAAATGTTTGTCCTTGGTGGCAGGGGCCTGGATGCATCATTGACACTGATTTAGATAGAAAAGAAATGTCAAACAATTATACATTTCGTTTTGTGTTTTGCTATAAATTAGAATTATGTTTTACATGGTATGTTTATTACATTTATAATTATTCACATTTTAAACAATCATAGTTATTTAGATATTTTTTTTTTTTAAATATTACAAATAATCGAATCTTTACGATTTGCAATATTTGAAGGTTTCATAGAATTATTATTTTATTTTTTAAATCTTTCAAATATTGCTATTTTATGGTTCGAAAAAATTTCTATGTAATTAGAAACAGGTTTTTGTACATAAAATAGTGTTGTCCATAGTAAAAGAAAATAGTAATGTAGAGCTCAGCCCTATATCTATGACCGGTAATTTCTTGATAATTTTTTTTTTGTTTCGAAAAAACAAAACCTCTAGATAAATGTTAAATAAGTAATCTGTAGCCGAAATTATGTAAACAATCCCTAAAACACTGGAAATCTCAAAAAGTATTATTTTTGTAATAGAACTGTTTAATAGATCATTTCTCTTCAAAATTTATATTCGTTAATTTTCTTCAGCAAACTACAGCCCATAGGCCAGATCCGGCTCTCCCCTAGATTTTCACCCGACTCGCGACTAATATTGTTTTTGTATGTAAGAAATATTAAGTTTTTTTTATTTGCTTGTGAATTCACGACAATGATTCATCCTAATGTTCTATTTTGATTGGTTATAAGATTTCCCGGTTTGTAATCAAGGGATTTTAATGTTATTGTTAGAGACAATTAAATTTTTATTTACTCGTAAATTCTACGAAATTTCGATTTATCGAAATTCTAAGAAGTTTGTACACGCAAAATATAATTCCAAACAATAACAATCGAAAATATTCCACGATAATACTAATTGAAGTTTACTTGATAAGATAGTTTAATTTCTTTGTAACTTAAATATCTTATTTAGTGAGTGAAA
Source organism: Nineta flava (assembly GCA_963920215.1). Lineage (NCBI taxonomy): Eukaryota > Metazoa > Arthropoda > Insecta > Neuroptera > Chrysopidae > Nineta > Nineta flava. The sequence continues at coordinate 4,232,036 of OY986041.1, forward strand.
TGATCAGTTGTTAGCGAATTTCCTGAAATTAAATAGAGCTATTCTCGTGACGACTTCAAAATTTTCAAAAATTAAATCCCTAAACATTTTCACGCCTATACAGTGTTCGTTTTGGAAGTTAGAGTATCAATTTCTGTACAGAAATTTAAAAGAAATATTATTAATTTAAAATAGACCGGTTCCAAATTCAGATCTAATCAAAATTTTACGGAAAAATTAATCGTCAGTATGTCCGTCTCTCTCTTTCTAAAGCTGTCAAAATATAAAATCCCGTTTACTGCGCAACGCATAACTTAGCACCAATCAAGAGTGACCTTAGAATAGAGTTAAAAGTCGGTTAATCATATATAAGCAAGGCACAACCAAGAAACGTCGTGAAACTGTCACCAAATTAGCAACGAATAACATATCCTGAGACAATATAAGAGTAATTTTAATAAGAGTGATGTTAACAAGAGTAAATCGAATGAAAGCAATTTTAACAAGAGTAATGCCAATAAAATTTATTATATTTTTATTTATTTTGTTTAATTTTGTATTTATTTTTATTTTTGTCTATTGATCTCTATTTTCTATTTCTAAAATTCTAAATCTTCTATTTCTCTGTCAAAGAGTAAATTACGACTAGCTAATTTATACTGATGATGACTACTGTCTACTTTGTAGTCGAAATACGTATTTTTAATACAAAAACTGATCTAGGTATTGGAGCGAATTTGAACATGCCCCGTTATTTGAACATGTTCGGGGTGGGGGACCAGCCTGTCACACCATCCATTTTGTAGGACTAAAGTTTTTTTGAAGTCTTTATTACATTATCTCTCAATTTAGCTAACAAATTAACTGTTACTGATAAAATTTTTCCTATCGTCAAACAAACAAAAGTTACTCTCTTACACGCTTCGTTAGTCATTATCATCGAGAATTTTCGCGAGAGAAAAGTTGGGCGTCTCGTCGAAAGGAAGCTACTGACAAAAACTTAGTCTGTTACTAATCATTAAAAAAAAAACCGTGCTGTACTGGGGACTCCAACCTATCTACAGACGTTCAACAGAGTCTTCAACATTTCATGTTGACAATCAAGTTGGTCGTCTGCAGGCCGCTTGATGGACATTTTAATTAATCAAAGATTTCTTATGGCTTATCAAATAATCTTTTTTTCATGATAATTAATAAATATTTCAATATCAACTATTCAAAGTATTTTCATTTCAAAACTGTTTTAGTAAACTGTAAACTGTTGTCTAAGTTATTTAATCTTTAATTATTAAATTTAAAACAGATATTTGAAATTTTTCCGTAAAATCACTTGATTTGACTACGTTTCGGAACACAGATCCTTCTTCAGAACTAAAATTGAATTGAACAATTTGAACACACTTTAGCAACAAAGTAAACATTTTCGGATACTTAACATAACATTTTGTGAATAAGATCTAATAATATTGTAAAAAGCTAAACCTACTACATTTAATCTTTATACACTTAAGGTTGTTGTGAAACTAGAAGGAGTAAGTAGGGGTGATGAGTTTGTCCTATACTAAATGCATTGATATCTCATCCATTGCCAACTCTAAATAATTAAAAATTTTGCAATTAAATCGTTTCAAATAATTTTGTAAAAAAATATATATTTGTAAAAAAAACAACATAAAACTTAAATCCTAAATTTCATTTTTTCGAAAAGTTTTAATAATTAAAAATATGTTTTTATGTATATCAAAAAAGTTGTATGGTGATAAAACTAAATAAAACTAGATAAAAATAAATAAAACTAGATAAAAATAAAACTAAAAGATTTAGAACATTTTTCGATCTACTAATTTAATTATCTCAGAAACCAAAAACAGGATTAATTTGAAATTTGGTCCAGATATTTATAAGACTTTGATAAATATTTTAACAGTTTTTCATAACACTCGCATATCTGGTTGTCGAGATACAGATTTTTGTATTCATGTTTTTATCGACGAGTCCATTTAACCTATGTAAAAATCTCTTAAAAATCGTAACTTTAACATTTTTTTACTCAAAAACTAAAAATAGGATCAACTTCAAATTTTGACAGGATATTCTTTATTATTGAAATAATAAGCGGTCAAATTTTGAAGAGCCTGTCATAAATTGAATTTTCTTCACAACAACCTTAAAGATGTGTCCAAGGAAAAATTAGAATTTCGTGAATATCTACGTTTTGTAGCCGAATAAAGAGTGTCAATACTAAAAAAAATTTATTGAATTTAAATTTTTGTTTAAAGAAATTTTACCTGTAAAGTTGAATTAAAATAAATAATATGTGATAATTTTGACAGTGAGTGTACCTTTAATTTAAATCAACAAAAATATTATCTGTTATTGGCCTGGTTATCTTTTATTGGCCGTGTTCAGTCGAACTAAGTCCTTAGTAAACTAAGTAAGTTAGTCAAATAGAATTTTGTTCTGAGCATCTGAGCGCAGCGACTTTCGACCTGGACACACTATCTTTTGCTACTTAATAGTATCATAAGTCCAGTGTTGCCAGACCCATTTTCTTAAAAAGCGGTAGATCCACCAAAATAATGTATTTAACGAAAATAGAATAAGTGTTTGTTTTAAAAAGAAAAGTAAAAATTAGTTTTGCCTATAAGCCTGTATTTTTTTTATATTAAGGTTGTTGTGAAGACAATTCAATTGAATGGCAGGTTCTTCAAAATTTTACAGCTTATTAATTCAATAATAAAGAATATTCTGTCAAAATTTGAAGTTGATCCTGTTTTTAGTTTTTGAGTAAAAAAAATGTTAAAGTTACGATTTTTAAGAGATTTTTACATAGGTTAAATGGACTCGTCGGTAAAAACATGAATACAAAACTCTATATCTCGACAACCAGATATGCCAGTGTTATGAAAAACTGTCATAATAATTATCAAAGTCTTATAAATACCTTGACCAAATTTCAAATTAATCTTGTTTTTTGTTTCTGAGATAATTAAATTTGTAGATCGAAAAAAGTTCTAAATCTAGTTTCATTTTTTTTTAGTTATATTTGTTTTTATCTAGTTTTACTTTTACTTTTAGTTATATTTATTTTTATCTAGTTTTATCACCATGCAACTTTTTTGGAATATTAATTAAAAACATATTTTTAATTATTAAAACTCTTCGAAAAAATGAAATTTCGGATTTAAGTTTTAAACAATATGTTTTTTTTTACAAATATATGTTTTTTACAAAAATTAAATTATTTGAAACGATTTAATTGCAAAATTTTTACTTATTTAGAATTGACAATGGATGAGATATCAATGCATTTATTATAGGCAAAGAATACAATATATATAGATTCGTATAAGTACGATTTTTGTGTCACTTAAAATTTTTAGTGTGTATCCTGACCACTAGATGACAATAGCTGTTCGATTTCGTTATTTAGTGCCATTATCAGCACAACCAACTGTACTTTGTCAGAACTTAGTACCAGTTGCCCGGATCATATCGAAGGTTGGATGTACTTCAAATTTATATTAAAAGGGAATCCACCAATAATAATGAAATTTTTATGTATTTCTAGAATTAATTAGTCTAAATTTTTTAATTTTTTTTATATACTGTATAAAATATTAATATTTGTTTTATTTAAAAAACTTATATTTAAAGCGTATTCTTTTAAAATAGCAACTGAAACTACAAAAACAAATATTAATATTTTATACAGCTTGTAAAACAAAAATTAAAAAATTTTGACTAATTAATTCTAAAAATTCATAAAAATTTCATCAATATTGGTGGATTCCCTTTTAATATAAATTTGAAGTACATCCCCGCTTCGATGTGATCCGTCCAACTGGTACTAAGTTCTGCCAAAGAATACAGTTGATTGTGCTGGTAATGGCACTAAATACCGAAATCGAACAGCTATTGTCATCTAGTGGTCAGCATACGCACTGCCAAATTTTAAGTGACACAAAAATCGTACTTCTATGTATATTATATTCTTTGGTATAGGACAAACTCACCACCCCTACTTTCCCTCACCTGTTTCACAACAACCTTAATAAGACACACAAAAAAATCGATTTTTAAAAATTTTCAAACCCATGTAACCCCTTCAAAAAAAACATTTGATCTGATAACTTTCGTGTGACCTTTGTTTATATAGAGGTCGTACGAGTGTTTCACACCTTTGTATAATTAATGAACTAATGTAATATTTTTGTTTTAGATAAATCTAAATACGAAAAACAATGGGTTGTTGGCACACAAAACATGATATCAACGATAGACATCCAAATATATTTAAAGTAATGAATGTGGACGAACAAGGCCAATTAGTGAGTCCTGGTCAATTAGAATTAACAGACACCGAAATGGTCTTATACCAGAAGGGTAAAACATCGACAAAATGGCCGTTAGCATACATACGACGATACGGTTTTGAATCGGAACTATTTAGTTTTGAATGCGGTCGACGATGTCCGACTGGACCTGGTATATATGCGTTTCGATGTCGACGTGCTGAATTACTATTCAATCTATTACAAGAGCGTATTGCATTTCAACGGACTACCCAACAGGAAGACAACTCTACAACAGTGCAACAACATGCTAATGAATTTCCAATTCCATTAATTACATCCGGGCCGGCTGTACCTGTCAGACCATCACTACCAGACACCGCCGGCTATTTAGAACCATTAACAACAACAACAACAAGACCAGTAATAACACGCACACAGAGTACAGGATTTCCACGATTGAATTCAATATCAAGTAATGGTCCACCAACAAGTCCACCATTACCGATTACCCCACCATTGGTGCTATCACCAGAACCTGCCGTGATGGTTACTCCAATTGAACATAATAATAACAAAAAATCGAGTTTAACATTAGATCACTTGTATTCCAATACAGTTCTTCCACCTCCAGTTCCAATCGAACATGATATGAACTCCGGTCAGTATATGAATGTGGATCAAGCACCACCGATATCACCATCACCGAGTGTAACAAGTGAAACTTATTCACAATTCACCAGCGACATGGTTACCAACTCACATTTATACATGAATATAACACCTGGTGACTTAAGTCCAGTGCTAACAACTCCACCGAATTTGATGATCAACACCAAATCAATTGAATTCATGACACCAAATGAGTTACCCACAATGGTTGCATCGTTACCATTACTTGAAGAAGAAGATCAACGACACTGTTATGCAAATTTAGAGACAGATGAAATTGAAGGCCTACGAAATAGTTTAAAAACATCAGACACAAGTAATAATCTTGTTGTGAATACACGTGAAGTCGTGTACGCCATATTAGACTTAGAAAATAATAAAACCAAAGATGAACAACAAACGGTTCTAACGACACAACAATCTTCTTCAACCACCACTCAGAATTACTTGAGTGTGGCATCGACACCGGACAGTCCAAATAAGATTACAGCCAAAGGTTATACAATTATTGATTTTAATAAAACGGAAGCGGTCTCACAAATTGCCAAACCAAAACAGGATTGTGAGGGGTCACGTAAAACCAGACACAATTCGACGATTAGTGAATTAGGTGGTGGTGGAGGACAAGGTGGTACATGTGTGCCAGCAACGGCACGTCATAGTAGCTCTTTAAGTGATTAAAAAAAAAAATATACAAACACAACGAACTTTAATTAACTCATTATCACTGAACTCATCAACTCAATCGAGAGATGATTAAGGGGTTTTTCACACCGAAGATGCAAGACGCAAGATGCATGCATCTAAAATACTAGACTGTGTAATTGAACGAGAGGTTTCACAGTATTTTGAGTACCAGTCGGCTGGAGATTTCAGCGTGCATCTTTGTTGTGCTGGTCTTGTATACTCGCCCCACAGAGATAATGGATATAAACAGAAGGTGCAAGTGGCACGTGCATCTTTGGTGTGAACTCATCAACTCAATCGAGAGATGATTAATCGTGTTTCGGTACACATGGTGTGATTTCTGTCGAGTTATTTCAAAGAACAACAAAAAATGATCGAGTGGTGAGAGTTTGCTAGTTCCCAGCCTGTTCCTTTTTGTTTTCATTGCGGATTTTCGTAAGAACAATATAGCAGAAAGCGACGAATGTGTCTGCGGATAAATACTGATGGTGAGTCGGTTTAGTTTATTAAACAGCCATGCGGTGTCACCAACTGTAAGTTTTGACTCACCTCGACTAATAAAAAAAAAGTATCTCCTTCTTTCGTCGGTAAAAAATAAATGACAAAGTGGCAGTTAACTCGACAGAAATCGCTGGATGTTATCGTCGTTCTAAATTGTTGGATCATTCTGTAACAAATCAACAATATTTAATTTGATCAATTCAGATTTCTATCGTACTTTCAGGAATCGAGATAACTCTTGACAAGCGGAATTTCAATCGTAATTTTAGGCATCGCCCCATCTTATCTATATTAGAATCGATTTAGTAGAATACAGATTTCGCGACAAACTTGATGAGTAATTGTCATTTGGGGGAGACAGAAAACTTAATAATTTTCTCTCAAATTATTCGTAAAACTTTGATATGTGAGATTGTTTTTGATATTTGACGAGATTCGCTTCTCTCATATCTTGGTAATAGTCAGGAGCTTGCTTATCAGGTTTACCTGCAGGTTTATATATTCGGGGTGAGATACACCGCATATCTTTTATCTGCTGTAGCCTAGAGATTCGCAGTTAATCTGGTTGGATCCACTATGGAGTCTTATTGCGTGAAGATGCTGTCATAGGTGATAATGTCCGGGAATCATTCGAAGTTGTACCCGGATCAGGTCGAGTGTATCGATAGGCGAAGCCTCTTGGATGCATTCTAAATCAATATTTTCCCAGTTTTTGTTGCGGTATATTTTTCCAGTAATCATCGTGTTTAACCTCTTTGGAATTCCTAAAATAGGTTCTGGCTCAGTGAATCCGGATCAATCTTTTCGGTTATACGGTTTTCATTTGGGTTGATTTAAAGCGAACAGAAGAATTAATTAATTATTCTTCGAGGCTTGTTTATCGAGTTTGTTTTCACTCTTGTGCTGATTTAAGTTCTTCGCCCCACACATGGATAGTCCTCTATTTATTTGCTTCACCCTTTACATAAAATTTCATTTCGAAAAGTTTTACGGATATTTTGGGAACTCAGCTGTACGCGCATCAATATTTCGCAAAACTATACTTAAATAGAGAAAAAATGGACTGAAGTTACAAAATCCGAAATGTTCAAGTTAAGTATCTTGTTGATTTTGGATGACATCGCCGCGGCTCTAATTCAAATAGCAGAGTATTTTTATTGATTAAAAATTTAGTTTTCTTGTTTTAGATTCATTGGTACTATAGTATAGGCCTAAGTTTTTGATTAGAGGATAATATTTTATAGAATATCGTGTCCCGTTTCTAAGTTAATCTCGGATCTATATATATATATTTTTTCCAAATTATCTCAAGGGGAAGAGGGTTACGAGATTATATAATTTTAGGACATAAGCATAGAAGTTGGACTGTTCTCGGTAACGAAAAGGCGTAGATTAATTGGATATGGGAGGGAGATTGTCTTTATTTTCCAGTTTACCATTTTTGGCAAATATTTGTATGTGTTGATCAGTGGCATCTTGGATCTTCACGTATGCGTTTTTGGTTGCATTTATTCGAAATGCGATTGTTCCGTTGGAAACCATTTATAAACAGTCTTACAATCACAGTCAATGTTGAAATTAAAAAGTTTTAATATTTTGCGGTGACGGAAAGCTTGCCGCGTCATGTTCGGGTAGATACGTCGATTATCGGAAAACTTCGTCAAATATTTCAAAAATAGTAAATAACCAGCGAACATAATGTCAGTGAACATAATGTCAATGCTTACCCCCCACCCATCTCCGCGATGTGTATGAGTTCAGTGTCGTCCCCCCGTTTGATATAATTTTTTTTCTTCAATTTTTTCATATACATATTTATAAAAATAAGGAATCATTGTAATTATGGTACTAAAACTAATTATTATTTACGAGAAGGGGGAAGCGGAACAAAAGTATACAAATTTTTTCTGTGATGCTTTATAATTTATTATTGTTTAAAATTTGTATGCAGAAAAGAATCATTAACGATAGATAGTGTGGCTTCTTCATTCAGGTATATATTTATATTAGGCCGGGCACAAGTTGAGCCGACAGAATGACGTTGAAAAGTAGGATTTAAATCAACTGCGCGCAGAAAGTAAGCGAATATTTACTAAGTTCAGAATCAGATGTTTTTGAATACCAAATGCGTAGAATTTAGTCTTAAGGACGAACTTTCGAATGGAAAATATACGGAACTATTACCGGTGTAACTCGTGAACAATTTTCTGAATTGTATTAATTCATCAAGAAGTCAATAGATGCTGAAGAGTGCATCCATCACTTCTTGACTAAATACAATTGATTATAATCACTATACTAAACTCAAGCTTCAAAGTCCATCGACAATAACAAATACATGCATTGAACACATGAACATATGTCGAAGTAGACCGGTTTCGTTTTAACGTTTTCGTTTTTTATTTATTTTGTTATAAATATGAATAAAACAAACAATAAAAATAATAACAAGTATAATTATAATAATAAAAACTAAAAATAAATAAAATGAAGCAATCAATCGAAATGATGGATCAGCAAAATGATAGCAGTAAACAATAATTCGCATACGACTGAACTGAGAGACTTGTATTCATCCAGATTTAAAGGTCCAAGTTATCAAAAGAACCAATCAAATTGCACCATGTGCTACAATCACGCGATTTCCTTTATTAATATGGCTGGACTGTGTAGCTTGAGTTTAGTATAGTGAAAACTGTGAAAGTTTATGCAAAAGCGCAAACTTTCACAGTTTGTGCAAAAGCGCAAACTTTCACAGTTCACGGACACGCTGATATTGTGGTATTAATTTCTGTATTTTGCAGAAACTTACGGTGAGTCACCTCTGCGTTTCAACTTGCACCCGTCCGACTAGTCTAAGCGTTGGTAGTAAGCAGACCTACAATCACATTGAATGGGGATTTCGAATCTCGGTCAACGGTTTCTTTGAGGACTTAACACGTTTTGAAATTTCTTATTGACGTTTGTTTGTTTCTTATACCAGTCCATTTGGACCAGTTGTTAAAGACGCTCTACTAGGAACTGGGAGGTTACTGGTTCGATTCCCACTGTCATTTTGTCAATTAAATTAATTCGGCGGTTAACTGACTAAACTGTCGGCGTATGGACAAGAACGAAGTAACCGGCTATGTTTGTGAAGATTTTCTGCAGTTTCCTTCACGATCTCCAGATGAATATCGGCATAGTTCCTATCAAAGTCGGCTGCAGTCGCACAACCTACCAATAGTCTACATACATAGTCCTAGTCTACATACAAATTTCTTGTTGTTTAGGGGTCAGTAAAAAAAAGACTCGAAAGGCCTACTTGTCAGGATTTGACCTCCTTTCCGCTACTACTATTTATTGTTTTGAGCTTTATTTTGTGGAATTCCATTGTAAAAATCTGGGATTCAAAAATAACAATTTGTTTGTTTTGCATAACCACTTTATTGAATATATATTTTGTGTGACATGTTTCAATCTTACGATCATTTCCAAACTGTGATTCAATGGATCCTAACCATTGATGATTTCAAATGGATATGAAAATTTAATTTATGCAAAATTGGAATTAATTTTATTATAATGGTGGCGATAAAGGGTCCTATTTTTGTACACAAATGATGGAACTTTTCAAAATAAGGAAAAATGAGTCTTCTAAATACTTGTTCTTTTAAAATATAGCCCAAACATGTTAACTCCTAAGGGAGAGAGATAGATTGAAGCGGCTACCCTGGACGGGTTACACTTCGACCATAAGGTCCATTGTGATACCTAAGAATGTGAGTGAAGTGGAAGGAATTTTTGTGTGTAGACTAGGAATTGGTAGGATGTGCGGCTGCAGCCGATTATGATAGGAACTATGCCGATATTCATCTGGAGATCGTGAAGGAAACTGCAGAAAATCTTCACAAACATAGCCGGTTACTTCGTTCTTGTCCATACGCCGACAGTTTAGTCAATTAACCGCCTCTTTTTTTTTAATAATTGACAAACTGCCGATGTCGGGATTCAAACCCATAACATCCCAGTCCCCAAGTAGACATAACGCCTCGGCTACTTGGCCTCAGCCTAGAACGCTCGGCTACTTGGCTGGTAAATCCTACGCGAACCACCAGTCGAGATTCCTCGGAATCCCACAGAATAAGTTTGCTTACTACTAGCTCTTAGACTATAAATTACCATAATGATTTTACAGTTATAGTTAGGGAGTTTTGGTAGTAAGAATTTTCTAATGATTTGATCGTGCTACTGAAATTTAAAAAATGTGAAAATAATTATAATTTAATGACTTGAAAACCATTTCAGTCATAAAACAGTGTCGCTGAGTGAATTTGAAGCTCAACTAGTCAATAAAATTTGCCGAAAATGACCCGATATTTTCAGAGAGAGTAATATTTATTATTAGTTTTTTTATTAAATGCTGAAAGCCTAAATTTCAAATATCGTATTTGATTTAAAGAAATTTATTTTCTAGAAGTATATTATTGGTAAACCAAACAATGTTGAAAAAGAAATTGTTGTTCAGGAGCTGCGTCAACTTAACGAATTTCCTTGGAATATATAAATCACTCTCTAGCGGTCACATCTCTAGTCTGATCAAAATTAAATGTCGTATTTGATATGACTTTGGTATTTGCATGGCCAATTTTATTAATAAATGGCATAGGTCAAAGGGAAAGGGGGGCATAGCGAAAGAAGAAAACACAAAATTAAAAAATCTCTCTTAATATTAGAACAATCAAAAAGTTCATAAGGAGTAAAGTTGTAGAAAATCATGTTAGCTACAATTCATTACCTGGCCATTTTTCTCAAACTCTAATGTGTACAGAGATATTTAGGATTTTAACTTTCAATCTTAAACTGTAAATATTCGAGTAACAGAAAAATAATAAGAAACAAAATTATAGTAAAACTAATTTTCTACAACTTCACTTCTTATGTATTTTTCGATTTTTCCAATATTAAAGGAGTTATGCCAAATTTTCAGAAGTGATGTTTTTTTTTCCAGAAGTGATGTATTTATTTTGAGAAAATTCATTAAGTTGATACATTAAGTTGCGTACGTAACTAATTTTTATTTTTTGAAAGTTATTCCAGTTGCTGTTGAAAGATCTCTGGTAATACTAATAAATGATTAGTTTTAAATATTGACTAGATGTACACCTTGTGAATGATAAATCTTAAGGACGTTCGCGCTACACATGCTAAAAATGGCAAAACTGTGTAAAAATTTAATATATTATTTGTTGCTACAAAATAAGAGAATTTTTTTCAGATTGGTTTATCGTCAATCTTCGGAGATTTTGATATCTGAATAATTACATTTTTAACATGCGTTATTTTGGAAATTACGGTATGGCCTCTAACTTGAATTTTATCGTCAATTTCTATTTAAAAAATAAATTAAACGTTTTTTGGTCAGCTGTTAATATTTATGGCAACGCCGGCAAAATATTAAATCGCGGGCTTTGTTCAAAATATTAAATACCCTTAAATCAAATACAAGCAACTTTATCTGTAAAGAAAGAATATGATTATATATATAGTCGAAACCGGATACAACGACATTGAAGGGATCACATAACTAAGGACGCTATATCCGATAGTTGTTATAAGCAATATACATATGTGCAAATTAAAAAACAGTTCGGTTTCATCCGTATTAAAGATTTCCTCTGGCTTGTAATCTTTTTACAATAATTTGTACAGTGCAGGCCACTTATGAGATAGCCACTCTTCCGGCACACCTTCAGCAACGCCACCAGATCCAAAATGACGAACACTCAGGAGTTTTCTTTCCCTACTTGGGAGTTTTTTTTATGGTCCTTACGGTACTAAATTTGTAAATATTGACAGTTAAAATTTGTATGTTTATCATATAAAACTGACCTCGATTAATGTTGTCGCACACGTTTTATTAAATATCAGTAGTAATTTTCTTACGATTCTTTTAAAAAACTGAGAATAAGTAATTGAAGATATAACAAATATCTTTCTACAAACATAACAAAAACAAGCGGCCGGTATTAGTTATCTCATAAATATTGTTTAAGTGCTCAACTTAAAAAAAAAATTCCATTATATAAACTACAATAGATCAAATAAAATATAGTTGAGGTACAGTGTTAGTGCAGCAAAAACTAACACTGTACCTCAACTATATTTTTTTTGATCTATTGTAGTTTACATTATGGAATTTTTTTTAAGTTGACCACGACTGCTCTTTGGGTACGTCCTTAAAAACGATGACCTTTTGGTCGTTATAACAGATAAAGATTCATCGCTTTATCCGATGTTGTTATAGGTGTTTATATAGGGTTTCGGCCGGGACCTTGCCATTTAGTCGTTTAAACGTTTTCGGTATAGCCGGTTTCGACTGTATTAATACCATTGTTATTTAACTTTATGTACTTTATAATGATACAAACACTTTTTGTTGAAGAAAAACTGAATGTACTCGATAAAACTTAACATTTAGTGTTGGTGTGTACAAGCATAGAGAACCCCCTCTCGTACTCTTCACCGCGCAGAGATTGTCGCGAACGTCCTTAATGGCAGCTGTAAAACTAGTCGTACAGTACCGTATCGTTACTGTTTAGAATCAACTGTGATAAGTAAACCGAATACGTCTCTGTCTGTGTTGACGTCAAGTAATATTAAATAACAAAGCACCATCAGATGTTATAGAGGATATTCGGGCATACGGACTCCTCGGCTAGCTCTAGTGTTTTTTTACGGGTTTGTTTTTTGAATTAGCAACATTGTTTCCAGGCAATGAATCCAGAACAGTCAAGGGAGAGCGCTTAGATCTTACTGACTTTTTCGTTCCCCAATTGAATAGCATTAATGTGGAAGAGCAATTTATTAAATGAAACTTTCGATAAGCGCATAATTTCGCGAAAAAGGACCTGTGAATTGGCCTTAGCCTCGAAAATCGTTTGATTTAACTCCTTTAGATTCTTTTCTGTGGAGTTATGTGAAATCCCTAGTCTACTACGCTGATAAACCAAAGTCAATGGACGATTTTGAAGCCAATATTCGCCGCGATATTGCCCATATGCGGCTCTAAAAGTGGTCGAAAATTGGACTTCCAGATTGCACGTTCTTCGAGCTATCCGAGACGCCCATATGCCCCGAGATCATATTTAAACATTAATGACGTAAAATTGACTTACCAATAAAGTAAAAACCATGGCCATTACCACGATTTTTGTGTGTAGTAAAGTTGTATACCTCTAAAAAAACAAAGGCAGTCATTGAGGACTGCCGTAAGAAGTTTTTTTGGATATTAAAATTAATTGTATGTAGCAAGCGCCACACGCGCCATACTTATTGGGAAACTGAGGATTTAAATACGCTGTCTGGTGGTAAAAAAACCAACTAGCGATTGTAGGATAAATAACCATATGATTACTTAAGCCACGCCTCTCCCCAGGTTCCCAACCAATGGGAAACTGAGGATTTAAATACGCCGTCTCGTGGTAAAAAATCCAACTAACGATTGTAGGATAAATAACCATATGATTACTTAAGCCACGCCTCTCCGAAGGTTCCCAATAGATATACTGTTAACATTAGCGTGTCGGTGACGCGAACTCATATGTGATTTTATTACCCATCCAAAAATCGATCAACGAGCCTATAGAAGTTTTCACTTCAAAAATACCCTGTGTATACAAATTTTTATCATTCAATCAAAATAGACATTCAATCTCGAAATAATTCTGATGAAGTTGAAAATTTATGCGGACCTTTAAATTACATAGCAAGTTTTGGAAATTTTCTAAACCGCGATAACTCATGACGAAATCATATACGAAGAAAGTATAGAAATCTTTTTTGAGAGAATTGTATGCTCCACGAATTGACTAATAACTAATTTTACAAAACAGCTCACGAGAAATTTTTGAAAAACCGTGTTTTTGCTTTGATTTTGAGTAAAATATTCCACCCACACGCTATATAAATTTTCGCAACTCCATTGAAGTTGCAACTCCGATATTTGGCAATTTTTGTGTGTCTATTTTGATTAAAATATATAAAAAAATACTAGCTTTTTTTAAAAAAGAAAAAATTGATCTAGAAACCAAAGAAATGATCCATGTTAAAAGTCAATATTGAAGCTGATATAAATTTTATGTAATCATATTTTAAAATATATTATATAGAAGTGGCGCAAAAGTACCTTCACGATTTTAAATTTTTTTAAAAATTCGTTACATAGAAGCTGCTACAACTTAGCGAATTTCCTTAGAATACATAAATCACTCTCTAGTGGTCATAATTTTAGTGTGATCAAAATGAAATATAATATCTGATATGACTTTAGTATTTGCAAGGCCAATTTTATTACAAAATCGCATAGAGAAAGAAGAAAACACAAAATATAAAATATCTCTCTTAATATTTGAACAATCGAAAAATGTATAAAGAGTAAAGTTATAGAAAATCAAGTTTGCTACAATTCATTACTTGATCATTTTTCACAAACTCTAATGTGAACAAAGATATTTAGAATTTTAACTTTCAATCTTAAATTGTAAATATTTCTGTCAATATTAGAGTAACATAAAAAATGATAAGAAACAAAATTATTGTAAAACTAATTACCTACAACTTTACTTCTTATAAATTTTTCGAATATTAAGGGAGATATGCCAAATTTTGTGTTTGTCCCTCCCTCTAAACCCTCCTTTCCCTTTGTCCGATTTTACCCATTCACGAACTTGACCTTTTGAAAATCAAAAGCGCCTCAAATACCAAATTTCATTCCAATCGGAATAAAACTGTGACCGCTAGAGAGTCCACAGACACATAAAAATATATATATGTATATATATATTTTAACGATGGTCATTTTTAACATCTAGTAGGTAGGATGATTGATGGACATTTGAAAAAATTTTTACGAAATTCCATCATCGGTACAAAAACAATACTTGCATTTCCTATGGAGGAAATTCGCTAAAAAGTATGTGAGAAGTTTTATTATTTACGAATAATGATGTTTAACAAATAATGCCACCTTTCGCGCTGAACACTATGAACTCTTTTCAGAACATCATCTATCACCTTTCGTAAAGTTTCTTGAGGTATCCCCAAAATCGCTCGCCTAGTACTCTAAGTTGTTCCAAGCATTGTAGCTTGTTTACACAAACCCTTTCTTTCAAATAATCCCAAAGAAAATAATCTGCAATATCGTATGGTTAGAAGGAACATATCTGATATTAAAATATCGTCGATAGTTTCTCTGAGTAGAAATAAAGCTTCTTCCGTTTTCCAAATAAAAAGTTACGATATTTATCCTTTCTGCAGGCTGATATCGCTCCATATCCAAACTCCCAAGTATTTACTATAATCTAAAAAAGAGAAACTCAATAAATATTAATTCCAGATAGAATTATTGAAATTAAAAATTGTGAAGGTACTTTTGTGGCGACACCCTGTATATTATAAAATAATTTTAAGACATTTTTATAATTATAAGAATTACACAAATCACCTGTAAAATTTTGCGTTGAAAGAATACTACTTATGAAATGAATAATACAGACAAAATTAAAAAAATGAACCTGTTGAAACATTCTAAGTAGTATTTAATTATATGTAATATTAGCATTACCGTTGCGGGTTCGCCTGCAAACAAATTTGTAAAACTCTTATAACTGAGTAAGATAATATGGCTCCGGGTCTAGGACTGATTGTATTAAGGTATTTCCTAACTATTATTAGGCTGTCAAGAACTTCACGAAATTCACAATATTAGTAAAACGAATCCTCAGAAATCAGCTGAATTTTTTTGAGAAATTATCACCATTGCGTTTTTGAGAAAATCGTTATGTAAGTTGGAGAAATTGAACATGCAGCTTCATAAACCTCTCTCAATATAGTCGCGGTTGTTCTGAAATTCGACACATACTTTCCTCAATTCCTTAGAAATATTTTTCCTTAAAACTTTGGGAGAATAACCATCGGATTGTTAAGTTTTTTTGATAAAATATTCGTAAAAAAGTGCATTTTTTTCATGTCCGCAGCAGAAGGTTATTTTTTATGGTTCAGTTGGCATTCCGAGTACCGGCGCGCTGTTTGAAATTATATACTAGTTAATGGTATAATGACTAGTATATGTATGATATGTTATGTGACGAATGGGAACACTGACGACAACGGATAGCTGTTTTCAACAACGCGCAGGAGTACCAACATATTTTTTTTACACATATAATTTTTTATATAGTTCTTTTCGCGCGGGTAGCCGATCAGCTGATCTAGTTTGGAAACACCTTAAAACGTTGTTACACGTATTTACTTAATTACATTTTTCAAAAACTCGGAAACATTTATTTTATGATGTACAACTGAAATAGATATTTTCATGTCTCTAACTTCAAACTCTTTATTTTACCCCCTTAAGGGTTGATATTCGACAAACACTGAAACGTGTATTTCTTCATTTACTCCTTCTAAACCACGCAACGGATTTTGAAACGGTTTTCACCATCATGTCGATAATTTTTTCCGAAAGATTTATATGTATAGTACATTTTAAATAAAATTTCCGTGCGAAGCCGTGGGTCGCTAGTGTTTTGATATTTAAATATTTTCTCTATCTCGCTTCGTTTAAAAGTTAGGTTTTTAGCGTGCCACGCGGCCACGGATACATGAAATGCAAACTTATAGCCTATGTCACTCGAGAATAGTGTAATTTTCTTAAATCAATGGCCGAATTTTTAGAATCAGTTCAGTAGTTCCAGAGATTGCCCCATAAGTATAAGTACTATTAAAGTACTAAACTATTGGTTGTGTGAAAAATTGTTTCATACTACTATGCTCGCAGGCCACACGGACACGGATTTAATAGCTGCCATACGAGCATGGATGCATAAAACAAAACGTTTTTTATAGCCTTTGTTACTCAGAGATGATTACCCGGAACAAACAAAGAAACAAATTTTATCTCTTTAATTAGTATAGATGAACTTCTATTATCCGAAACATTTTTTCGAAAATCGAATAAATCTATTAGCACGGTAGTGCGTTAGGCTGAGTTTTAGGGGGTGTGGCCTGCGTACGTGACAATCCTAATAACTATTAGGACCTAAATCGAGCTCTTATATTATTACTCTCATTATTTTTGAATATTTACCACTTAGAATGTTTCAACTGGTTCAAATTGTTTTCTTTCATGAGCAGAGAAGAAATATTTTTGTGAATAAAACAAAACCTCTTTTATGCTGCTGATTAAATTTTATTTTAATGTATGTTTTATGTTACGTCGCTATAACATCGATCAGAACACGTGAATGAAATTTTACGTGTAAATAATAACTAATAATGTAATTTACACGTGAAAATTTAACAACACACCCATAAAGTGTAAATAGATCGTTTCGTTGCAAGTCGCAAATATATTTTTACAAGACACTTAATTAAAAATTGTATTCGTAATTTTTGGTACAAAATAATAAATTGAGATAAAATGTTCCGCAACTCTTAAACCTAAACGTAACTCTTCCAAAAAAAAAAACAAATTTGTAAAAAAAAACATACCAAGTTTTGCCAAAGTATTGCCAAAGAATAAAACAAATATTTGTAATTTTTATTTTGAAAATGAAATCAAAATACATGTCCATTTGTTTTGGACTTATATTTTACAAAGCTGTTCATATATATATATATATATATATATATATATATATATATATATATATATATATATATATATATATATATATATATATATATATATATATATATATATATATATATTGTTGTTTATATGTATTTTTGTTAGAAATAAATCGTATTTTTTATTAAATAAATTTAGAAAATTTATATTTTACAAATGAATTTCATTGCCATTTGAAAATATGCATCCTAGCTGTATCACCTCAAACTATCAGACCACGGACCTGGAATACTTGAAATAGTTATAGGAATTTTTTTTAGGTTAGGGAAGGCCTGGAAATGTCATCTAATTTATTCAAGTAAGAAATAGTTTTTGTACAGAAAAAATTATAGGGTTTTCTTTCGAATCACGAGAGAGCATGCTACTCTGTGAAGATGTCATGCTCGAGAATTGTGCGGCCATTTTTCAATCGAACGTGTTTATGATCATTTATTAGTAGGTTGACTGTCAGTGTCAAATACTTTTTAGCTATTGTTTTGGATTACTGTTCAAACTGTAGAGGCAGCACTGTACATATAATATATTCTTTGATTTCTAAATATGTCCGTCCGTGTGCGTAAAATAAATATTATTAACTAAAAATGTAAATAAACTTGAATCTGATGACACTTTGTATTATTATTAACGAAGCTGGTAATAATATACATAGGATGCAATTTGTCATTATAATTAAAGCGTCTTTATAATCAGAACTTTCTGACGATGATAATAGTTCCAACAATGTCAACATTTCATAGGTTTTTCGACGCCATATTGCACTGCACTATTGCTCTGACCTTACTAGTCAGAGCAAGACTATAATCAATCGAAAACCAAAAACTCAGTACGAGCAATCTATAATAGTCAATCGAATATACATTTTATACTTAGAGTGCCCTCAGTGCGCACGAGTGTATTCAAAAGAAAACACTATTATATAAGTCTAAATATTATTACAATGTCCCCGAATGAACATGGATATGAGTTTATTTGTGAAATTTAATAAATGCAGGTAATTATTAGGCTCGCTTATCATTGACCTCTAAATAACTGGAAAGTTAGTTATCCTATGCTACGCCATTAACCCAAATTGAAGCGCTCCTCAACTAGCCAAGGAACTAAATTTTCCTTCATCTCGCCTGCGCGGCATTTATGTGTGATAACAATAGGCCGGTTTACACGTACTCTCCGAAGCGTCAGTCCGGAGTAGCGCGCCAGGAGCGCGAGGTTGGAGTATGGTAGACAAAAAGAGCAACACTCCTGAACCGGGAGTGTGAGTTTGGCGCGTACGCCCCAAAACCTTCCGTGTAAATACAATATACAAAGGTTTTGGTTCCACCAAGGCGGAAACTCCACGCACCGTTCCAAGCTCTGTGGGTAACCATAAATGTTTCAAGATTGACCCGATTCCACATTGCGGACTGATGTAAATTACCAGTAATCAAATTTACAAACAATTTAAAACAAATAAAACACAGACACAAATTAATTTACAAACAAATTAATACACATAACTAACTAGGTGTCTGCAGCGTACTGAGCGGTCGGGAATGTTAGATTGGAGCGTGTATGTGTACATGACGGTGCAGGTCCAAGTCTGCACTCCTGTCACGTCGCTCCAACTCCACACTCCTGGCATCTCGGTGGCCAGCGTTTACACACACAGGATTGGAGCGTCCGCTCAAAACTGTCGGAAAAATTCCGTACGGCCCTAATAAGTGTCAGTGTATGTGTGGCTGTCACATGTATATCCGCACACACACATAACGTTTTAGTACCTTGGCTAGTTAAGGGCGGTACTGACTATCATTAAGTTGGAGCCGTTATTTCCATAGAGCTAATATATATAGAGTAGGCAAGTCATAGTCGCGCGTGTAAGTGGAAACGTCTCCTCAATAGAAAGAGAGGTCAGACATCGCTGAGGTAGAGCTATCTCTTTCTAAATGACTAATATATAATGATTATATATTAGTCATTAAAAAGAGATAGCTCTACCTCAGCGATTCACTATCTGCAGCATGAGGGACAACTTTTGACTCAACTTGCCTTCTCTACGTATATATTATATCTATGGTTATTTCACGTTTATCTATAAGCATACTCTGTCCAATTATATAGAGTTCAGTATGGCTTATATGACTAAATGCGGAGAATAAAGGTTCGGTCTCAAGATGTCGCTCTTCTTTAGGGACAAATTAATTCACATATAAACAAACAGCTTGACCCTAATCTTCTTTAGTAGTAACAACACAAGCGAACAGAAAGATTGAACTCCAATTATGTCAATTGGTTGCTTAAGTTTCAACATTATCTATTGTTCCTTCGGACTATGACATCTAGTGGCTGTAATTAAAAACAGACTCAAATGTCATAGTTGCGTTATATATGCGTTAAGGTTGTTGTGAAGAAACTTCAATTTAATGACAAGGTACCCAAATTAATCCTGTTTTTGGTTTCTGAGATAATTAAATTTGTAGATAGAATATTGTTCTAAATCTAGTTTTATTTTTAGTTTTATTTATTTTTATCTAGTTTTATTTATTTTATCTAGTTTTATTTTTAGTTATATTTATTTTTATCTAGTTTTATCACCATGCAATTTTTTTGAAAAACATAAAAGCATATTTTTAATTATTAAAACTCTTCGAAAAAATGAAATTTAGGATTTAAGTTTTAATCAATTTTTTTTTATTACAAATATATATTTTTTTTACAAAAATTAAATTATTTGAAGCGATTTAATTGCAAAATTTTTACTTATTTAGAGTTGGCAATGGTTGAGATATCAATGCATTTAGTATAGGACAAACTCACCACCCCTACTTT
The DNA here is from genome assembly GCA_963920215.1 of Nineta flava. NCBI lineage: Eukaryota > Metazoa > Arthropoda > Insecta > Neuroptera > Chrysopidae > Nineta > Nineta flava. The sequence continues at coordinate 4,252,646 of OY986041.1, forward strand.
TCCTTTCCAGTTTCACAACAACCTTAATAGGGCTATGTTATTAAAATAAACAAAAATATTATTTTGTTGATTTAACTCCTTTTATAAAAAATGATAATTATGGTATGAGGTTTTTACCAAGAAAAACGAAAGATAAGACATATTGTAGTTTGCACGGATGCTCAAGTAGAGCAGATAACGACTTCCCTGTTCGATTCCATAAATTTCCTATACTTGACCAACATCTTATAAATAAATAAATAATTAAATTTATGAAGAAATTTAAACAGATCGTGCAAAAATTTGGATGAATAAATTGTCATTAAATTGAATTTTCTTCACAACAACCTTAATTTAAAAAAAATACAGGTTTATTGGTAAAACTAATTTTTACTTTTCCGTTTAAAACAAACACTTATTCTATTTTCGTTAAATATATTTTGTATTGTTTTATTTTTACATATGGTACATTCAAAAAAATTAAATAATGCAAACTTATGGTGTTACAACATTATTTTTTTGAAATAAATATTAAAATCTGTAAATATATAAAATTCCCGCCATTTTTTAAATCATAAAATATGCGAACCTAAAGATAATGAAAAAATAAAATAAAAATACAACATGGCCACTAAGTGATCGACTGAGTTGAAGCGGGAACGACTTCATATTCGTTACTACAGCGAACTCAAGCGACTGTCTTGAGTGTGTTTGGTCGACTGCGCCGCGAATCAAGTTAATATAGACGAAAACAATATATTTAGACATTTAGATGATTTTGCGTTAAAATAATTGTGTGTGTTTTAAAAAAAACGTTTTATTGAATTCAAACAAGTTTTTCTTTTCAAGATACAGACATCTTTACAAATATTACTTTCATATCTGGTTCGTATTTTGTTTCAAAAATCATTTTTAATCACTTCGTTTTTTTTGACATGTTCCTATCAAATATTCCAACTTATTCAAATCAATTCAAAATCATTGACTCAATTCTATTCAATTTTGTATTTCAATCATTTTAGATCGTTATTTAAGTCAATATTACTTTAAAAATACAAACAAATTCTTTATTTCAAAACAATAGGTTAGGTTCATAAATATACATGGTGTTTCTGTAAGACTATCAGTACAGTCAGTTTTCAACTTAAGAAGACTCTTCGAATAGTTCAACGATCCAAAACAATACAATATATCGGTATTCGATAAGTATACTTTCATCTCAAGGCATAGTTTCAAACTAAGATTACCATATAATGTATTCGAATTGTGAAAACTCTTGCTGCCGTTAACTGAATATTGGCGGCCACTGTAAAAGTACCTTTTCACGGCTTTTTCATCAAATATTCGTATCGTAATTTATATATGTGACTCTATTTCAAAAACTCAAAAAAGTTTTTCGACAGTAATTTGAAAATTGGTTAAAAAAAATTACATTCTCGTTTTTGTTCAACAATTTTTTCCTATCGCGAAAAATCTTTTTTGGTTAATTCTCAAAACGTTGTAACTTGGTTTAGGTTGAACGTTTTGAGATTTTTGTTTAAATTAACGTGTATTCAGCTATTAGCAGCCTAATTTTTTAGGCTGCTTTTGCACAGTTCATTTACATAAATCACAATCTTCATTTTAATTATTTAGTCGAGACGGAATTGTATATTGGCTAAAATTTAATGTTAATTTTGATCTGTTTGCAGACTATTGTTTAAAATACCAACAAGAGAAAAAAATCACTACTCACCATTTTCGATTAAGATCGTTATATTGAAAAAATGACGAAAAATAAATCGATTTTTCCTGTATAACTTTCATATTTTAAAAAAATATGAAGAATAGAAAATTGTTATACAATAAATTTTACATCAAAATCGATCTTGAAAGAAACATTTGCTTTTTCCCTTACCGACTTATAAAGGTCTGTGGAAAACGGGATTCTCAATAATATCGGTTTACTTTCACTTATTTCTGAAACGAATATCTCGTTTAAAAGTGTGAGGTTGAATTAAAATGTGATTTCTAAACGTATTTAAGCATTCCATAAATCGTAATTACCTTTAAGGTCTAACGTACACGATCCGATTGTTTTGAGACAAAGGTTGCAAACCACTTTCAATTGTACAACCAGAATTAAATTTCTGCCCGCACACGGACAAGACTGGTTGATGATTTGTTGGTGTTCTCTACAAGATTACCTAAAATTTTTTTCCGAGATCTAATATTAAATGTAGCGAAAAACCTTGACGAGTGTCCAATCATTTTGAAGTTAAATTTACCATTCTATTGGTTTATTCTTTATCAGTCAATGAGAGAAAACTCTAAATTAGTAACGGAAAACTTTAATTTAGTAGCAGATGCGTGTAAAAAGTCGCCCAATCCGGCAACCCTGGTACTCAATTCGAGTAATATAGTTTATTTTTGCTATGTCGAATTCAGATAAGGAAGACATGATTGACTATTATCAATACTTCCGGGTAATGAGGGAGCATTGGGTTCATCCCATAAGATAAGCAAAATGTCGGGACTAAACTTATAATTCCCTTGTATATATTCTATATACAACTTACTAAATCAATTAAATTTAAACTAAAAATATTTTATTTTTAAGCCTCTTAAAACTGAGATCACGGCAAAGATTTGCGTGCAACAGATTCCGATCGACTTGTGTTTGAACGAACTAAACGATTGCAAGCTCAACTTTTGTTCCAAAACAGCTGTACCGTATGCGCTTGGTCTAATAGTAGAACTTAATAAAAGTTCGATTATCAATTTTGTATGCGTCAAATTTTGATAAAAATCGATAAGAACAAAAATTGTTCGATATTTGCTCATTCGAGAGATATCTTGAAAGATTTTAATTGAAATTACATAAATCAGAACAGTTATAAGATCCAAAAAATAAATTGATCCGTGAATTTCGCTATGTGACAACCTAAGAGTAATTCAGTTTGAATTCCACAAGTTAAGTCCTAACAGAATCTATAATTAAAGCTTAGCGCCCATGCATTTATTGAACCATAATTAGATCGGATAATTTCTACATATATTTAAAACTTTTCAGTTTTCGTTCCCAATCTTGAGTGACGAAAATTCTGGACTTTCTGGTATTTTTTTATCCTAACTTTAAACCACTGTCACTTTATTTCAAACTTCCGTAAATATTAGAATTACGGTGGTGAAAATTTGTAATAAAATTTATTATCTACAAGTTTGTTTTTCCATTTTACACAATGATAAGAGAAAAATTCAAAAATTTATATTCGTCTCATTCTTAAAGACGGAGAAATCAACCATTTTCCTGGAGTGAATGCATTTAGTTTTCAAAAAATTGTTTCAAATCAAATTTGTTCGTTATAAAAATACAAACAATATTTGTTGTAAATTTTTTTTCGAAAACCGAATAGATTCGGCATAAATCAACTGTCAAAATTTTGTAAAAGGAACACGAACTTTTCAAGTTACGTTTCAGTCAAGGATTCAACAATATTTGCACCCAAATTTCAGTCAGTCTTTCAAAATATATTTTGTGAGCAAAGATGAACAGAAGATTTTGGTCTTTGGGGCACTGACTTAAACGTGAAATAACATACAAAATCCGCTTAGACTAGCCAAGGTACTAAATTTTATTTCAGTGCGTTTGCGTAACTAAAAAACTTTATGTTCGTTAGTGGAAATACATGTGACAGCCACACATACATATTACACATAAACGTTGCTAGTTGAATAGTTATTTTCTACAAAGATAGGTTCAAAAACGAAAATAGCAAATGGGATTTTTAACTCAAGGTGCGATACGAAGGGCAGAAAACGTTGACTAAACCCTCAGTCATCTTCTTTTGGCCGATAATTCATACAATGCTCTGCGAGCGCTTTTATCGGTTAAACGCATTCGAAATGTAATAAAATGAAATTCCTCCTAAACAGAATTGATTTAGATTTATTGTAGAGACCTCCACTTTGTGAAATTCCATTACGATTACCGAAGAAATAAAAACTTCACATATAATTTTTGCAAAATCCATTTTATTAAATAAAAATAATAACGATGCCTCAAACTTAGTTTGAAAATGATCATACTACAGGTCGAAACATGTCGCTATTATTTTTTTGAATAAAGTAGATTTTCCAAAATAACGTTAAATTAAAATTAATTAATGATAATTTTGTTTATATTTGTTTTAGGTGGGAATGAAAATATTGCTTTAATTGTCCCAAAAACAAAAAAAACGGTTTAATTTAAACGTATTTTCTGTGCGTACAAAAAAAATGGCGACGTTTGCTGAACAAGCAGCCGGTCTTCTAGATTTTAATAAGAAATTAGATATAGCATTACTTGATAATGTTGTGCTGAGTATGTACACGGGAGTGGGTGAAACTCAACGTGTGGCTCAAGAAGTGTTGACAACGCTCAAAGAACATCCAGACGCATGGACACGTGTTGACACAATCCTAGAATATTCAACAAATCAACAAACGAAATACTACGCATTACAAATATTGGAACAAGTGATCAAAACACGTTGGAAAGTTTTGCCACGGAATCAATGCGAAGGAATCAAAAAGTATATTGTTGGACTAATCATAAAGACCAGTTCAGATCCCATACTGTTGGAGCAAAACAAAACATATTTAAATAAAATGAATATAATATTAGTTCAAATATTAAAACGTGAATGGCCTAAGAATTGGGAGACATTTACATCCGATATTGTGGGTGCAAGTAAAACGAACGAATCATTATGCCAGAACAACATGATCATTTTGAAGCTGTTGAGTGAAGAGGTCTTTGATTATTCATCCGGTCAGATTACACAAGCGAAAGCGAAATATTTGAAAGATACCATGTGTAAACAGTTCTCAGAAATATTTCAATTGTGCCTGTACGTATTAGAAAATTCTCAAAATGCTCCATTGGTTGCGGCCACATTAGATACATTTTTATTATTTTTAAATTGGATACCATTAGGCTATATATTTGAGACGAAATTAATTGATACATTGGTCTTTAAATTTCTACCTGTGCCTCTATTCCGTAACGTTACGCTCAAATGTTTAACGGAAATTGCTGCCGTCACGGTTGGTAACTACGATGAGAAGTTCCGTCAATTGTTCTTACAAACCATGTCACAATTGGAAACCATGCTACCGTTACAAGCGGATCTACGTCAGGCATATGCCCAAGGACAGGATCAAGAACAAAACTTCATACAGAATTTAGCAATCTTTTTGTGTACATTCTTGAAAGAACATGGCGGACTCGCCGAACAGCATACGCAAGCGTTGGCGAATGCATTACACTATCTGGTCTTGATATCGGAGGTGGATGACATTGAAATATTTAAGATATGCTTAGAGTATTGGAATGCTCTGGCTGCGGAACTCTACCAGGAAGATCCATTTCCAGCGGTCGGTATGTTTTTGGGTGGTTCAAATGCCACACGACGTGTCCTCTATCACGACGTTCTCGGTAAAGTGCGCTACATAATGATTTCACGGATGGCGAAACCGGAAGAAGTGCTGGTCGTTGAGAATGATAACGGTGAAGTTGTTCGTGAATTTATGAAAGATACCGATTCGATAAACTTGTATAAAAATATGCGCGAAACATTGGTCTATCTAACACATTTAGATTATGCGGATACGGAACGTGTTATGACCGAAAAACTACAGAATCAAGTGATCGGTACCGAATGGTCATGGAAGAACCTGAATACATTATGTTGGGCAATTGGTAGTATTTCGGGTGCAATGCACGAAGAGGATGAGAAACGTTTTTTAGTAACTGTGATAAAAGATTTACTTGGCTTGTGCGAACAGAAAAAAGGCAAAGATAATAAAGCGATAATCGCATCAAATATTATGTATGTGGTCGGACAATATCCACGGTTTTTGAAAGCCCATTGGAAGTTCTTAAAAACGGTTGTTAACAAACTATTCGAATTTATGCATGAAACGCATGATGGTGTACAAGACATGGCATGCGATACGTTTATCAAAATTGCCCTGAAGTGTCGGCGACATTTTGTTACAATTCAAGCAGGCGAAGCGTGTCCCTTCATTGAAGAGATCCTCTGTTCGATTAGCTCCATTATATGTGATTTGCAATCACAACAGGTGCACACCTTCTACGAAGCGGTTGGGTACATGATCAGCGCTCAAGTCGATCAGACACAACAGGAAGCATTGATTGATAAATATATGATGTTGCCGAATCAAGTGTGGGATGATGTGATCTCACAAGCCAGTCAAAATGTCGATGTACTCAAAGATCCGGATGCTGTTAAACAATTAGCCAGTATCTTAAAAACAAATGTGCGGGCTTGTAAAGCGTTAGGTCATTCGTATGTCGTTCAATTGTCTCGAATCTATTTGGATATGTTAAATGTTTACAAAGTGATGTCGGAGAATATATCCGTTGCGATTGCACTGAACGGTGAATCGGTTACAAAACAACCGTTGATCAAAAGTATGCGAGTGGTTAAGAAGGAAACATTAAAGTTAATCGCCGATTGGATATCGAAATCGCACGATCATCAAATGGTCTTACAGAGTTTTATACCGCCACTGTTGGATGCAGTTCTATTAGATTATCAACGTACAAATGTACCATCGGCACGCGAACCAGAAGTACTGAGTACAATGGCATCGATTGTTGATAAATTAGATGGACATATAACATCAGAAGTACCAAAAATCTTTGATGCTGTCTTTGAATGTACCTTGGATATGATCAACAAGGACTTCGAAGAGTATCCGGAACATCGAACCAATTTCTTTCTACTGTTACAAAGTGTAAATAATTTATGTTTTCCAGCATTTTTAAGTATACCGCCAGCACAATTTAAGCTCGTTTTGGATAGTATTATATGGGCATTCAAACATACGATGCGTAATGTTGCCGATACTGGTCTCCAGATCTTGTTGAAGTTGTTGCAGAATGTCGCGCAACATGAACAGGCGGCCCAATCGTTCTATCAGACATATTTAACGGACATCTTACAGCATGTGTTTAGTGTTGTGACAGATACATCACATACGGCCTCGCTGTCGTTGCACGCATCCATATTGGCGTATATATTTTCATTAATTGAATCGGGACGAATTGTTGTACAATTGGGATCGGTACCGAATAATACATTATATATTCAGGTATGTTGTTTTATTTATTTAGTTTTTTATAACTGAATACGAATTGAAACATATATACAGGGTGTGCCCCCCCCACCCCCCGTAAATAGTCGAGTTCCATAAGAGGGTAGTGGAGAGGGTACGATTTTGGAACGAAAAGTCCTGAGACATTTTTTTATTAGGCGCACCGTTAATTAATTAAGGAAACTCGGTTGAAACCAGAGTTGCAAAAAGTGCATTTTTTTGATAATTCATTTTTGATTTAACTATCAATTTTTGGAAAAATGTATTGGTTAAATTTTTTAAATTATTAATTCTTGAAAAGTGTATTAATTAAATTTTTTTATTTTTTTAAAAATGTAATAAATAAATTGTTTTAATCGTAAATTAAAAAAAAAATGCGCAAATTAAATTCGTGTTAAGTTAAATTACTATTGCATTATTAAAAAAATTAATCTATAAAATAATTTTATTAATGCACTTTTGAGAAAACTTTAAAATTTAACCAATTTAATTTGCGCATTTAAAAAAAAAATTATTAAAACAATTATTAATTATATTTTTCAAAAAATAAAAAAATTTAATGAATGCACTTTTCAAGGAATTAATAATTTGAAAAATTTAACCAATACATTCGTCAAAAAATTGATAATTAAATAAAAAATGAATTATCAAAAAACTGCACTTTTTGCAACTCTGGTTTCAACCTAGTTTCCTTAATTTTAATAATTAATTAAAATTAATTATTATAGGTGCGGGTGCGTCTAATAAAAAAATGTCTCAGGACTTTTCGTTCCAAAATCGTACCCTCTACCTACCCACTTATGGAACTCGACTACGTACGAGACACGATATATATATATATATATATATATATATATATATATATATATATATGTGTCTGTGTCTGTAAACGCTCTAGCGGACACAGTTTTAATCCTATAGGAATAAAATTGGGTATGTGAGGTGATTTTGGTATTTGAACGGTCGAGTTCGTTAAGGAGCAAAATCGGTCAAGGGCTAAAGGAAGGTTTAGAGGAAGGGGAATACACAAAATTTGGTATATCTCCCTTAATATTGGAAAAATCGAAAAATACATAAGAAGTAAAGTTGTAGAAAATAAGTTTTACTATAATTTTGTTTCTTATCATTTTTTCTGTTACACTAATATTTACAGAAATATTTACAATTTACGATTGAAAGTGAAAATTCTAAATATCTCTGTACACATTCGAGTTGAAGGAAAATAATCAGGTAATGAATTGTAGCAAACTTGATTTTCTACAACTCCTTATAAATTTTTCGATTGTTCTAATATTGAGAGAGATATTTTATATTTTGTGTTTTCTTCTTTCTCGATGCGCTCCCCTTAACCTATGCGATTTATTAATAAAATTAATCTTGCAAATACCAAAATCATATCAGATATGATATTTCATTTTGATCAGATTAAAATTGTGACCACTAGAGATATTGATTTATCTATTCTAAGGAAATTCGCGTAAGTTGACGTAGCTCTCGTATTGTATTTATACAATTTGTGTGTGTGTTTTTTTTAGGAATTCGTAGCTACATTACTCCGATCGGCTTTTCCACATCTTACCGATAATCAAATAAAAATCACCGTTCAAGGATTATTTAATCTTAATCAAGATATAGCTGCATTTAAAGAACATTTAAGAGATTTCTTAGTACAGATTAGAGTAAGTATACACAAAAAATTATGTTCTTATTTTATTTATATGGCTGTCCTTCACACTGACCTCCATTTCTTTTATATGGACTAACTATGCTTATGCCATACAATATAAAAATGGGGTCCAATTGATCATACACTGGTGCCATCTTTACTAGTAGAGTTTAGTAGCGAAAACTAATCAGATACAAAATCCGTGCGAGAATTAAACATAAATCAATCTTAATTTTTCAATGAGATTTTTATAAATAACATTTATAATAATTATCAATAAAATCTTTTAGTTTGTTTATCAACTATCTATAGAACGGTAGTGCAACAGGTCGAGTTTAAGGGTTTTTTTGCCTTCGCGCTTACAGTATTACATATCGAAAAATTAGAATTGATTTGACCCCGAAATATCTTCTGAACGAAAAGAGCTACTACTGCTTTTCGTTAAGAAATAAACGGTTAAAAAGTTATTCGCATTCAAAAGTCGCTAAGAAGCATGAACACCTACAATTCTTGGCCATACACGATCATAATTCCTGGGCCTGGACCATAAGTCCTTAAAAGTTGATATTTGGCATACAGTTAGAGATAGTGACCAAACTGAAAGAAAAATTATCAAACCACGAAATTTATATCGGGAAATGGGAAAACTTTTGCATTTTTGTTTTGATAAAATTGACATAAGAAATATTGCTGCTCTATGATTGCTCCATATTTTCTATATATATACTTAAAATTTAATTTAATATTTGTTTATTTGTGTATACTTTCGCGTCAACATAACGATGTTTGTCCAAATTCCTTTCGGTTACGTATAACAAACTGTAGAAGACTATAGCGTATACTCCGACAAATTTCATTGTCATTGAATTTTTATTAATTAAATAAACAAATAAATATCACTTCAACAGAAGTAAATATTGTCTAATAAATAAAAAATTAGAATAATATGAAAAAGTTGGCTGTTGCATCACAATCGTCTTTGGTGTAGAGGAAGCATACTGGACTAGTTATCCAGAGGCCCGAGGTTCGATTCCTGGTTGACGAGTTAATTTTTTCATATCAGTATTTAATTTAATTAATTAAAATTTAATGACTGCCTTCTACGCATACTTTAAAGTTCACTGCGACATCTCATTGTCGCTCTATAGCTGTTCGAGCTCCTGAAGTTAGGGTGAATTCATCCTCTTATACGTTTGACCAGTTCATCCCAGAGATGTTCTATTGGATTTCACTCTGGGTTAAGTTCTGGTCATCTCAAAATCTAAAATTCGATTACTTTAATGCACAAACTTAGAATGTCCCAATGCTCCGTTTGAAATATTGCAATTAGTGCAGAAACTGTAGTAGACGAAGACTTACTGAAATAAACTTCGGACCCAGAAGGATTGTTGTAGCACCAACAACTCACTGTAAATCATCGAAAAGAATTATATTAGAAATATAGGTTATTGGAGTATGTAATCATATTTCATTATATATGTTTCTATTATTTGTTTATTTACTTATTTGCTACATCAGCAGTTGCGATATTAAATTTTACCAAGGTCGTACCGTTTTTTCGCACAAATTCCCTACAAATAATAACGATATGCTTTTTTTTCTGTTTGATTAGGAATACACAGGCGAGGATGATTCAGACCTATTTTTGGATGAACGTGAACAAGCATTATTACAAGCACAAGAGGAAAAACGACGACTACAAATGTCTGTTCCTGGTATATTAAATCCACACGAAATACCAGAAGAGATGCAAGACTAGTAGTTGTATAATAGTGGCAGAATCACCTCACACTACTTTTCATTTCCGTCTCTCACACTCTACTATAGCTAAAAACAAAACAAAAAACAACCCGACCGAACTATAATTATTATCAAATCGTTATCATTTATTAATTTAATTTCTACTTAAATCAATTAAAATTAATTGAATTGAATTGCATTTGATTAATAATAATTTAAAAAAACTATAATTCATTCATTTCAAAAAACTATACAGGGAGAGTCATCCATCTTCTCATTTGAAACAATACACCTGGATATATCTTCAAGGATACGTTTTTGAAAACAAATGACTTCAACTTTTATTCGAATAATTTTTTTCCAAAAATACTTGAATAAAATATTAAGATGCTTTGTTTACAATGAGAGGGCGGCGGACATCCTGTATAATTAATTATTGTTTTTTAATTTTTTTTTTAAACAATACAAGAAACGAAAAAAAATGGTTCATTTTTTTTTTTTAATTAGTATAAATAAATGAAAGAATATTATTAAAAAAAAAATACATAAAATTTATATTTGATTGTCTCTCTTGAGCGTGATGCGTCGATGATGCATAATTATGTGTGTTTTGAGAGTGTGACACGTTCTTGTATACATAACGTCTGTAAAAGATTGGATAGATTCGCGACGTCTCCCGTCTTAACACGACACTTCAACTCAAAATGGGTTTTTAGTATATCAATGATAATGGTGGTGTTGCCTGTTATCGAGCAGTAAAGGGTGTCAAAACTTGGTGTCAATTAAAAATTATGAATTTTTATATTTTTATGTAAATTTTCAAGGGTTTTTTGATGGTCAATCTTAAATATTTGGTTCCAACTGGTCCAATCAGTATTGACTGAGAGAGGTACAAAAACAGTATAAAGAACTGTACTATATTTTCTAGTGTAAACTTTTTGCTCCGACTATGTCGCTAAAATATGAATTTAAGCTTAAATCATCAGAAACTTTATTCAATTTAGAGAAAAATTCAACGAGATTCTCCATATTCAATTCAACTATTATATGGAACAAAGGTTATTGCAGTTGCAAAATGTTGTTTTTTTTTTGGTCCAGCTGTTGTTCCTTTTACAAATTTTTACAATCGATTTGTGGTAAATCCATTTGTAAATAAAACTGACTAGTGCGCGTGTACCCAATTCCCATATCAGAAGTTTTAACAAGTGTCAGGTTCGGAGTGAGATCGAAATAGGATTTTGGTTTGTTTTACGCAGGCGTGGCAGCTAAAGAAGTGTATTAAAGTTAAGACATGAGTATAAAGGGTACCCAAGTAGGAGGGCAAAGCCAGATTGTATACACTCTTTGGTAACAACGTCGATCATTGATGTACTAAAGTTGTTGACCTTGATTCAGCAGCGACCCCTCTAATCTTTTCCATTTTCCACCAGACGTGTGTATACGACGAACGGGACGTATTTCGAATCGATCACATTCTATTGAACTATGTTGGATCTTCGTTATTGGTTGCCGTAAATAATTAAAAAAACAAAATAAAGTAAGATATTTTTTTAGAAACACTTAAAATATTTAAACGATATTATGCGGTTGGTACGGCCTTTTTGTACAGATTTGTAAATGTTATTTTGTTTGATTAACGATTATGTGTGTGGTGAGTTTAAAATGAGTTTAAAAGAAAAAAGGACGTCGGTCGGCTGGATGGGAGCGGGCCGTCGGGCAGGTATGAATGATAATTGGGATTTACAAAAGTGTGTGGTTTGTGGATCTGTGGATGAGAGTGCACATCAATCATCTAAATAATAATGTAAGAATGTTTGTGAAATATTAAATGTTTTTTTTTTTTATATAATGCTTTTTTTTCCATCTTAACAAATTGATTTTATTTTATTTCTGGCTGCATTTTTTGTTTAAGGCTGTGTTTACAGAGTTTACGAGTATAGCAGCTCATGGTTTGCTCAAATGCCACTAATGCTTCGTTTAGACACCAACGACATAAGTTGCGACACAAATGTCAGACATCTGGACTGTTCACACTTAACAGATTTTTGGTGTTTACTCCTTAAGAATCGATTTTCATATAAGGCGGCCGGTATTAAATAAAATATGAAGAGTGAAATTTAGTGATAGAATGACCTCGTTACGTTTTTTAGAATATGATATTTATATATACTTATAAGCGTCTATTCACCAAAACTGACAATAGCTTGACAGACTAATGTATCCAGTCGATGTTCACACTCTTTGTTCGTTACCACATGTATTTTTAACACTTCAATAACACGTAAATAAGCCGCTGATTCGACACTAATTATAGTGTCACAATTAGAAACACCCGTGTGCACACATAGACACTCGGTGTATATACTAAGTGTACGGTGTATAGTATCGTAGTCTAAACGAACCTTGAATGTATTGGAAAATCTGTAGCTATGATCAAATGGCGATAATAAAAAAAACGGTGAAAAGATAGCAACCACTCCAAGAAAATGGGCACCGTGTTTTACGGCCCCCATTTGGACCATATGTACAGTTAGCGCACATAAGAAGTGTTCACAATGGCGGACAATAACTAGGTCATGTCTCTATCATAGAGATAATATATATAGAGTAGGCAAGCCGAGTAAAAAGTTGTCTCTCAGAGAGAAAGAGAATCTGCGTAGGTTGAGCTATCTATTTTTAATGACTAAGGGTGCATTCGTCTTGGACGCTCACACGCTTTCAGCGTTCGATTTGGTGATGTGAGTGTCAAAAAATCACGCTTGCGACTGAGTTCATGAGGTAGATCTCGCGCTCACAAACGCTTATTCCACAGAAGTAGGGCACCAAAAGCGTGATCGCCAAATCTTACTATTTATCAAAACGGATGCTACATGAGCGTAAGCGAACCAAACTTTTATCATATTTATTAAAGTACTTAAAATTAGAATCGTTGACAAATCAATAAAAATGGCTAACTATTTACCCAGTTTATTTTCGATCGATTTAAATGATTCAGAATCTGATAAAACGTATTCTATTTCTGTTACTTCCGACGAAATAAAACGTCGCCATGTTGATACAAACTAACGTCCAAAACGAACTATATTTTCTGATCGATTCTAAGCGTTCGTAGGCCAACATGAACACAAATAATTTGTGCTTATAAGCGTGAGTGCTCAAAGCGTGTGACCGTCGAAGACGAATGCACCCTAATATATAGCATAGAGATAATATATACTCTATGATATATTGTCATTATATATCATAGAGAATATATTATCTCTATGTTATATATTGGTCATTAAAAAGAGATAGTTCAACCTACGCGATTCTCTTTCTATTGACGGGACGTTTCCACTTACACTCTATATATATTATTTCTATGATCTTTCTACTAGATTTAATAAATTAAACAAGAAGTATTCTGTTGTCCACATACCAGTAGCGACAAACTGGATTATTTCACATAAAATATTAACGTACGTTTGTGAGCGTTTTGAACGGATTTCGGAGTACGGCAGCTGTATTTGAAGCGACGTTTCGGTATTATTTGAGTTTCTGAAAACCTTACTTGAATAAATTTTACGAACACAGCTTATATTTTTGGTTCTATTTCAGATTTGACAAAAAAAATTAAGTGTTTTTGAGAACTAAAATGTGTTTTCAATAGAAGTTTTATTTGCGTTATTTATTGTAAGCGCAGAAAAGCGAACAGATTATCCGTAGGTACATTATACGCAGGTTAATCTTCGTAATTGTCCACTATTCAAAAGAGGGCATCTTATCGCGATAGCCGCACTATGATCGTTTAACGATCATTGTTGAACGATTAAACGATAATAGTTGGTTACCATTTTTCACGGAGCCTCAGCGTTTTGTTGATTTTTCTGGAAGAAAATTGTGTTTACCAGAATGAGTTTAAGGACGTTTACGCATGAGGCTTGATAGTAGATAAAAATTTATCTTTTAATGAATTGAATAGCTCAATTCAGTAGTTATCCTCCCTCAAAAATTTAAAACCTGCTATCGATCATTTTAAAGATTAATTATCGATTAAACATCAAACTTTGAATACTGCTTCTTGTGGAGAACAGAATTTGTTTGTACTTAAAATTAGAATAACTATATTATTAAAGTAGCCACCATAATAAATAATGTTTATAAATATTCTTTGAAATATGTAGTTTATATAATTGCATTAAAAAAATGGTGTTGACGAACGTTTGAATTAATTATTTAATAAAATTAACAACTGTTTTGTTAGGTTTGTTTTTGCCACCATTTTTTGAAAATTGGCGACAGCGCACAGTAAAAAAACATAGTTTCTTGTCAGATCTGTCAAATCAGTTTCTAATTTAAATTTTCTGGTATTTTCCAATAAATACTTTTAAAATATTTAGGACGAATAAAAAAAGGTTATAAATCGTTGTAAGATTAATGATCTACTGTACAACTTTTTTTAAATCCTAAATAAATTTTATTAAAGATCATTTGACTCTAGCGTAGCGCATGAACGTCCTTAAAGTTGTGGACTTTTATTGAGGAGATTGAAGATGGTTTTCCAGTTTTACCGGCAATCTCAGCCCATAAACTTACTTTGATCCTTTGACCCTTGTAGACAGCTGCCACAGTGAGGGATGATTCGTCACTTCCTCGAGAATAATTCTATCATCCGAGTCAGATTATGTGCAATATGGCGTCCTATACTGAAAATATATTAACACTAATATCAAAAGTGCCGAGTTGAGTGAAACTACTGTAAGTTTAATTTGGACGCTTTAAGCGCTCATAAGCATTACAAATATTGTTTCATTTGACTGTGTAAGTGTTTACAAATATTTTTAATACGTAATAGTGACGTTATCAATTGCAATACATCTCAGGTTGGACCCTTCACTCCATTTGGACGCTAACACGCTTTCAGCGCTCACAAACGCTATTTAATGGCGTTTAATTTGGATTTAATCGCTTACCATAGATAATATTGGTCACTATGGTCATAAATCTATGATCAGAGCTATGAGCGTTTAAAGCATGGTAGCGTACAAAGGGAACGTAGCCTCCATGTGTTGATCTGAACTGCTTAATCCTGCGCAATTGGCATTTACTATTTGCGTATGTGCATTAAGCGCAGGCGAAAGCGATTCAGTTCAAACACCGCTTCAGTTAAACCGTAAACGTCTTAAAATAGAGATTACAAGCTCTGAAAGCGTTTAACCTTCCAAAAAGGCATGCAGCCACTGTGGTATAGGTTCTGTTCCAACACACAAAAGGTAATCTGTCGATAAAATAGAGGTAGTTCATTCCAAATCGACAAATACTAAACTTAACGGTCGCTTTCGAAATATATTTTTTTGAACAAGTTTTTATTCAAAATTGTACTATATTTGGAGAATTGAAAACAAACCTTCATTCAATTTTTAGATGCTTGTATTGAATGTATGACAATGTTGCCAACTTTACCATATTTTTGAACAAGGTGGCAAACAGCTTAGAATATATGTTGTTTTTTTTTTTCAAAACAAAAGAGAGACGTACAAATATGTAACTAAAGTATTAAGAGCAGGATAGTTGTAAAGTATGTTTTTATGTGTCGGTTCCATTTTTAAATTCATAACTCCATCTCACATTTTATCATAATATATGGAGGTTAGAGTATAGAAGGTGAGCTATCTCCATGTTATAAAAAGTATCCCCTAAATAGAACAAAATTGAGATGGCGCTGGTGTACTGTAATACCAATTTTAAAGAAACTAAAAGTAGACAAGGACAGGCTAACTTCCGCTTTGTAAAGGCGGAATTTTTAACTTATTACGTAAATCATAAGAAACCTCAGATATTAAAGAAGTAGAAAGACTATTTATTTAAGAAATTCCATGAATATAATAAATAATGAATTTTCAAGTCACAATAAATTTGAAAAGTTAAAGATATTTTAATAACAAAATTATAATTAAGAAACTTGAAGTAATATATATTTCAATTAATAAATTTTGTTAAAAAAATAGAATAATCAAATTTTTATCGAAGATAGAAATTAAAAAATTGTTTGATAAAAATTTAATGAAGCATAAATTGAATATTTCTATATTAAACTGTATACATATTTTTTTAAATGTATATTATTTTTTATTTATAAATAAAAACGATCACATTCAAAATGTGATTCAATGTAACTATTTCTGGTTGGCAACTTCACTTCGTTCTACAGTAACTATCTTCAGAGGAAGTCCACCTTCTCATAAGCGTCATTCACTGAAACTTAATTTTACGTATTTCGGTGGACACTTTTTGAGTTTAACAACCATATGAGATAGTTCTCCTTCTATACTCTAACCTCCATATTATAATAGCAGCCACTTTAACATAACCTAACCTAAAACATGTCACATTTTACAAACCGTCAGATTAGGAAAGTCAAGGGTTGGCAGCACTGCGGTGTGGTCGGTGAATTTTAAAATAAACAGTCGCATCTGAATGATAATACGAATGAGAGAGAATCCATGTAATAAATGTATGGTGTAATGAATTTTAAAAGTGTTGTGTAGATAATATGATGAGCAACCGATAACGAGATTGATCTATTGGACAACATCGTCACGTCACGAGATATGTCATCATACGTCATCCACATACATTTGTAGACAAATCAATAAAACAAAAAAATATTTAAAAAATAAAATAAAAACGAATGAAGAAAATAATTGTTTTTTTACTTCGAAAAACTCTAGTGTGTGCGTAGTGATTTCGAATGTTGTTTTTTGTGTGTGTCTAATACTGTGCGTGTGCGCAAAAGCTTCATGAACGAAAAAATATCCATCAGAGAAATAAACAAAACAAATATATGCCATTGATTTCTTACATGGAACCATGAATTTTGGGTAGAACATGATTTTATTTTTTTTAGCGAATTTCCTCATAGGAAATAGAGGTATTGGTCTCGTACCGACTTCAAAATTTTGCAAAAATTTCTTCAAATGTCCATCGATCCTACGTAGTAGATGTCGAAAATCACCATCATATATATATTTATGGTAGATATATTTTATGATATTCTACCTAACTCCATAATTTTGCGATATTTTATACTACTTCCGGTTGGCAACTTCACTTCGTTCTACAGTAACTATCTTCAGAGCAAGCCCACCTTCTCACAAGCGCAATTGTGGCCATTCACTGAAACCTAATTTTACGGTTTTCGGTGGACACTTTTTTAGTTTAACAACCGTATGAGATAACTCTCCTTCTATACTCTAACCTCCTTAGTTAAATAGGAAGCAACCATTAACGGTACATTCTAAACATTAGCGTCACGAGTGGCCAAAAATTAAACTATTATCTTCACCCATTTTTCTGTACGGAAATACAATGAAAAATCCTAAACCGATTGGACTTCTCTAATATCTATACTTCATGAACCGCCATTTAACACTGCTGCGAACGGACAAAAGTGTGCATCATCTACGAATTTTTAAAGATAAGATTGAATTGTTTGAGAAAAAAGGTCCTTCAAGAAAATTTATCAAGAATAAATTGTTTTTAGTTTTGATCAATGAATAAAAATAAATCGTTTTTGTTTTCTTTAATATTTATAATTTTGTTGAATAAAATTATTTTTCATTTTGGAGGTACCCCTCTCCCCTAAACAACAATAGAATAAAATCGCGTCCTACCCAAAATGCAAGGTTGGATTTAAAACAATTGTAATATTTCAATGGCGTAACAAAAACTATTATTGTAAACAATATTAATTATTATTATTATAAACTATGTTAATTAATTATTATTGTAATTTTTTTTTAGTATATGCCATTGTGTGTACGAAAAATCTGTAATACTTCTAAGAGAAAAACAAAAATTGAGTACGCAAAGATTTTGAGTTTATTGAGTTAAACAAACCATTTAGATTGGAATGCACACTTCGCTTAGATGTGAAAATCCGCAGGCTACCATCAAACCAGTCGGATACCCTCATATATTATGGTCGATCGTAGCTAAACGGTATTTACGTGAAAGTGCACTGGTTTGGAATGCCAGAAATGTTGGGTTCAATCCCCAGCCAAGATGTGCAGATTTTGCATATCAAAAGATTGATAATAATGTTCAGGCATATTACTTAAATGTCAAATTAAGTAAACGCTAGTCACCTCCCGTTTGTACAATATAACCGAAAGGCGGCAACCATACTAGAATGTATTGACATTTCTAATGTATAGACATAACAAGTTTTCCACAAGATTAATTTACTGCTTGTCACAATATCGTCATATGATCGTCACATAAATAAGGATAATGAAGTTCATACCCGTCTGTTGACAGCAATGTAAACGGAACCCATCATATAAACCCAATAATCCAAGGTTAATGGCTGACTGAATGTGAAACAATAAAAGAGAGGCGGCGGCAGCGAAATATCTTTATAATAATATAGAGAGATATAAACACACCCATAAAGATAAACCATTTACCATAAAGATCATGTAGTCGAAACTAGCTATACCGACAACGTTTAAATGAAACGGTCCCGTCCGAATCCCTATGTGAACATACCCATAACAACATCGGATAATATGACTATCATTATCGCAATTCATCGGCTATAACGACCAAATGTCATATTTTTTTAATAAAAACATTATTTTGAACCTTATTCTCATGGATACTACACAAGGATACCGAACTCCATGTAAACAAATAATTGGCAAAAAAAAGATGTCAGTAGTGTCGCTTCTATGCCGGAAACAGTGGTGAGAGTATCAGGCGCGAGTTTTAATTGAAAAACATTACGCATTTATAGTATTATAAAAATTATTTGCAGCCGAAGTATTTTTTCAATAAAATACTTTTTTTAATAAATGATCAGTAATTTCAATTTTTCAATAAGGAATTGGTTGAAACAAATTGCATACTTCAAAATAATCACTACGAAATAAAACTGGTAATTTGCTTACTTCACTCCTATTTATTATACTATATTCACTTCGGTACGGATTGTAGTACCGGTGAACAACTAGCGACGCTAGTGGCATAAAAAGTAAATATTACTATTACCATTTCGTTGCGATATTTTGTCAATTCTACCGTTTTAGTTCGGTATCCTTGTGTAGTATCCATGCTTATTCTAATGAATAATGACATAAGAAGGATACACACTTCTCCCTCTCCATTCGCGCCTCTTACACGCTCTGTTCCATTTGACCTTGCATGTTTTTACGAGTTATTTAGTGCGCATAGCAACAGTCGACAGTGTTATCGCAAAAAAGGGAAAAGTGTTTAATATTGAACGAAAATCACCCATTATATGGAGATTAAAAAATGGTGAGTAAAAATGGAGATAATGCAAAGGAATGTGGCGTCTCACTTTCTACAATATTATTAACGATTTGAAATATTTGGGACAAAATAAAAGCTCTTTTTGAAAACAATTCTTTGAAAATTAAATGGTCCAGAGCATCTAAAATTATAGAAGAGGCTTTATTAACGTGATTTAAACACCAGAGGGCAAACAAAGTGCCAATAAATGGTCTGGTAACAAAAAGCTAGCGATTTCGCTTGTCTTATGGGGAAAGGAAATTTAGAGTGTTCGTCATCTTGGGTCTGGTGGCGTTTCTGAAGGTGTGCCGGAAGAGTGGCTATCTCATAAGTGGCCTGCACTGTGCAAAGGTTACAAGCCAGAGAAAATCTTGAATGCGGATGAAACCGGACTGTTTTTTAATTTACACATATGTATGTTGCTAATAACAACTATCGGATATAGCGTCCTTAGTTATGTGGTCCCTTCAATGTTGTTATATCAGGTTTCGACTGTAGATCCTTTACATAATATTGTAGCTTGACAATAGTATGATTCCTCTTGAAAATAAAATATGGTATGATTATCAATACTAATATTATAAAGAGGTAAGTAGTAGTAGAAGAGGGGGGGCGACTCCTGGCAAGAAGACCTTTTTACCGACCTCTATGAAATCCACCCCTTCATAATCTTCCACATCTGGTTCGTTTACTCTAATAGCGTTTTCGTTGTCGAACCTACCCTAAGGTTTTCTTTGTGAATAACAGAACTCCAGTTTAGTAAATCAATTCTACCAGAAGGTGAAGGACGATATATATATATATCCAGTCCTGGTCTCGGTATCACTCCAATGTGATACCCCGATGGTGTACCTCATACCATAACATCTTGCAGATGATCTTCGAACAGACTATCTAGAATTTTGAAATACCTCATATTTTACGAAATCATTGATCTAGGATGGGGGAAATTATAGTGTTGGAAACACCGAAAATATTATACATCCAGTCATAGAGACTAGACAAGGAGACCGAACTCAAGCGGGAGAATTGACGAAATTTTTCAACATAATCGTAGAAATTACATGTACTTTTTGTACTACTAGCGTCGCTAGTTTTCCTTTTGCACCGAAGTGAATATATTATAATAAATAGGAGTGAAATAAGCAAGTAAGCAATTTAATTTTTTAGTGAATAAATATACTAACTTAAAAATTAAAATAAATATTGTAATTTGTTTTAAAAAAGTTATAAAATAAAAAATTGTACTTTTGCTGCAAATGACTAGTAATACTAAAAAAAATACGCCATGTTTTGCAATTCAAATTGGCGCTTATCCCCCCTCCACTGTTTCCAGTGCAAAGGGAATACTACTGTCATCTTATTTTTGGTAGCCATTTGTTTATATGGAGTTTGGTCTCCTTGTCTGGTCTCCATGCGATGATGCATCCAGTTATCATATATAGACATCAGTGTAAACGTGAATAGACGGCGTAAACGTGAATGATAAAATCATGGAGACTACACATAAATGTGTAGTATCCATGGATAAAATGACAACTGTAAATAATTTATTTTCATAAGACATCGGAAGTCTTTTTAAATACTAACGAATTTGATACACAAAAGTAAATTACTTATTTAATTATTCCACAAAAATGTCGAACGATTCAGTACATGGCGAAAATAACTTCGTTCTTAATATTCGTGAGGAACACATTAAACTTGAACAAGAACTAAATACAGAAGTGATTATTAAAGATGAAATATTTGATGAAAGTGATTCAGATGAATATCAACAAATTAAAAATAGGGAGAAACTATTTACCTGCGAAATTTGTACTAAAACCTTTACGTGGAAAAACAATTTAGTTGAACATAAACGATGTCATACTGGAGAAAAACCTTATTACTGTGATGTTTGTGATAAAACTTTTCTTAGTAAACAATATTTAACTCAACATAAACGAATTCATACTGAAGAGAAACCTTATTCGTGTGATGTTTGTGGTAAAACTTTTATTAGTAAACAAGAGTTAATTCAACATAAACGAATTCATACGGGAGACAAACCTTATTCATGTGACTTTTGTGAAAAAACTTTTACACAACAAGGCCATTTAGTTGTACATAAACGATGTCATAGTGGAGAAAAACCTTATTACTGTAATGTTTGTGATAAAACTTTTTTTAGTAAACAAAATTTAATGCAACATAAACGAACGCATACTGGAGAGAAACCTTATTCATGTGACCTTTGTGATAAAACTTTTATTAGTAAACAACAGTTAATTGAACATAAACGAATTCATACTGGGGACAAACCTTATTCATGTGACGTTTGTGAAAAAACGTTTACACATCAAAGCAATTTAATTAAACATCATCGAACTCATACTGGAGAAAAACCTTATTCCTGTGATGATTGTGGTAAAACTTTTCTTAGTGGACAAAATTTAACTCGACATAAACGAATTCATACGGGAGAAAAACCTTATTCATGTGACGTTTGTGAAAAACCGTTTGCAAATCAAGGCAATTTAATTAAACATAAACGATCTCATATTGGAGTTAAACCTTATTTCTGTGATGTTTGTGGTAAAACTTTTCTTAGTAAACAAAGTTTAACTCGACATAAACGAATTCATACGTGAGAAAAACCTTATTGATGCGACGTTTGTGAAAAACCGTTTGCAAATCAAGGCAATTTAATTAAACGATCTCATTGGTGAAAAACCTTATTCCTGTGAGGATTGTGGTAAAACTTTTCTTAGTAAACAAAATTTAATTGAACATAAACGAATTCATACTGGAGTAAAACTTAAGTCATGTGATAAAACATATATATATACAATATAAAATATTCACACAGGAACTTAAACTTTATATACAGGGTGGTGTTTTGTATGTATTTTGAGTGAAGGATAATAAATAATTGTACTTTATATTTGTTTGATTCTTTATTTAATTATTATTACATTTTACTTTCATATTCGTTCGACTACGTAATAACCGATGTGAGTGTTCTTAAGGTTGTTATGAAGAAAATTCAATTTAATGACAGGTTCTTCAAAATTTGACAGCTTATTATTTCAATAATAAAGAATATCCTGTCAAAGTTTGAACTGGATCCTGTTTTTAGTTTTTGAGTAAAACAATGTTAAAGTTACAGTTTTGAAGTAAGATTATACATAGCGTTAAATGGACTTAGTGGTAATCACACTGATATAAAAATCTATATCTCTAAATCTATACAAAAAAGAAAGGCACTGAAAAGTGAAAAATAAAAACTTTTTAACAAAAAATAGAACCGACGAAAGAAGAAAGTAACTGAAAAGCAAATAATAAACAATAACCTTTTTAGTCTAAGTCTTACACTAATGTAAATACCTAAATAATTTTGAGTCGGCGCCAAAAAATCTCCATCGAAATGGGCGAAGGGTGAATCTGATTTTCGGTTAAAAGTAAATATTAGAAAATATTACATTTTGTAATAATTTGTTTGGCGCCGACTCAAAATTATTTAGGTATTTACATTAGTGTAAGACTTAGACTAAAAAGGTTATTGTTTATTTTTTGCTTTTCAGTTACTTTCTTCTTTCGTCGGTTCTATTTTTTGTTAAAAAGTTTTTATTTACTACAAAAAGGTACTCTTTATAAAACTTGATTACTTTTACGGTTTACTCAAAACTTGGAATTTTAATCAATGGGAACAGCAATTTTGACACGGATTAAATTTCGAAAAAATTATTTATAAAATGATCCAGCTATTTTTTTAGATAAAATTCAAATTATTATTACAGCATAAATTAAATTATCATCCCACACAATGACTTCTTGTTGAATTGTTGCAATCACTTCCTTGACTTTCTTGTAACATTTTCACTTTGAATTTTTGATACACGGCAAATTAAAATCATAACCCGTGAAAAAATATTTTGGTATTTACACTTGATATTTTTGTCGTAAAATAATTAAAAATATTTTTAAATTTTTCTGCAAAGTTTACCTATTTGCACATACTGATAATTGTAATGGGAATCAAAATGGTGGACGCGAATACTCAAACTGAACCTGTGTATAGAGCATGCCTGTCTGATTGTATTAACTATGGCGTTAAGTAAATTAACGAAGAAAGTTTCATAAAATGATACGTATTTCAAAAGTTATTCTTTTGTGAACAGAATCAATAAGTTTCCAAATAAACGAACCTGTCGATAATACATAACATTTATTTGTATATTGATTATACAAAATTAGATAAATAAATTTGATTACACAAGTTAACTGTCAATTCGCACTTGACTTGAACCTCAAACATTTGAAGTATGAGTGCTTATTTACAATGTAGACTCTGTGCTGAGTGGAAAATTGGAAATGAATTAATAAATGTTAATCAAGATGAGGCACGTCAATTAAAACTAGAATTGAAAATACAACAATGTTTAAGTTTGAATTTTGATAGCACAGAATTACCCAACAATGTTTGTTTATTGTGTTGTGACAAAGTTGGATTTACTTATGATTTTCAAGAACTTGTAAAGAAAGCTCAACAAAATATATTAGACGCAATTGTAGAGAAGAAAATAAATATTAAAACCGAATTGCCAGATCAAGAAACTGATTCGTATCAATATTTTGAAACTTTATTCAATGATTATGACAACGATGGAGTTGTTAAGAAACAAGGTTTGAACATACTTATTTTGGCAACTTTAACTTCTACAAGTGCTACTTTTAATCAAATAAGTTTTAACAAACCCATTCAGTTTACATGTTTAAACCACTGACCTCCACCATTCAAAATATGGACTAACTATCCCCTGTTATAAAAATGGTCTAAGTTTTTGGTATACTAGAGCCATCTAAGTGTTCAACAGAAATAAATGAACTATAATGAAGCGGGGATGTACTTCAAATTTTCATTAAAAGGGAATCCACCAATATTGATGAAATTTTTATGAATTTTTAGAATTAATTAGTCAAAATTTTTTAATTTTTTTTTTACAAGCTGTATAAAATATTAATATTTGTTATATTTAAAAAACTTATATTTAAAGCGTATTCTTTTAAAATAACAACTGAAACTACAAAAACAAATATTAATATTTTATACAGTTTGTAAAAAAAAAATTAAAAATTTTTGACTAATTAATTCTAAAAATTCATAAAAATTTCATTAATATTGGTGGATTCCCTTTTAATATAAATTTGAAGAACATCCCCGCTTCGATGTGATCCGACCAACTGGTACTTAGTTCTGACAAAGAATACAGTTGGTTGTGCTGGTAATGGCACTAAATAGTCTAGTGGTCAGCATACGTACTAAAAATTTTAGGTGACACAAAAATCGTACCTAAACGCTTCTATGTATATTGTATTCTTTGGTTTAGAGTCACCACGTTTGTTTCCGTAATTATTATGAACGTTTTTGGAGTTTACTCCTTTAGAATCGATTTCAATTTAAAGCCCCCGGCACGACAATTTGATGGGTAGTGAAACAAGTGTTAAAAAAAAGCGTTATGTTTTTTTTACAAGCTAACACTTTATACGCTATAATATTCAATTTGAATTTATGATATTTAACAATATCTTTTCAGATTGATTTTACATTATAAATTTTCCTTTTTTCGTAGGTCTAATTTATTTAAAGAAAAATAATAATAAAATAATTTTTTTATAAAAATTTAAATAATATTTTGAATTGTATATTAAATGTTAGCTTCTAAAAAAAAAATATATATAATTATTTTAAAATTTTGTTGATTATCATTTCCACAGAAACTATACTTCTAAAAAATAACTATAAAATTTTGTTTCAATTTTGTTTGTCATTTTCATAGAAACTATTAACTATACTAGCACACTATAAATCGTTATATATAAGTTAGAAATATGCAAATTTGTATTTTGGCTATTAATAAATTTAAACTTTTATAAATGAATTAATGTTAGCGCCATCTAAGCAGAATATTTCCAAATTAAATAACATTTCGTAACATAGTAATATATATTCGTAATATAGTAAATAAGGGAGAAACTTACACATATGGGAGAACCTTAACCGATGTGTTCGGACAAGAATAGCCATTAGAGAGCTAAGATCAGCTGTATTAGAACGATAGCACAATATCCCTAAATCGGATATTCAGGATACCATGAATGGTCCTCCAAACAGGCTCCAGCAAGTAATTAGAGCCCGAGGAAGCAATACTCGTTTGAAAAATTGTAAGATATTTCCATACTATATCAGCTGATCGGGTACCCGCGCGAAAAGAACTATATATACATATACTAGTATATAATTTCAAACGACTTTCAAACAGCGCGCCGGTACTCAGGATGCCAACTGAACCATAAAAAATAATTCTGCTGCGGACACGAAAAATATGCACTTATTTACGCATATTTTATCAAAAAACTTAACAACCCGATGGTCATTCTCCCAAAGTATTAAGGAAAAATATTTCTAAGGAATTGAGGAAATTATGTGTCGAATTTCAGGACAACCGACTGACTATATTGAGAAAGTTCGAAGTAAAAACAGTCGGATTCGTGCATTTTATTTGACCATGTTTATGAAGCTGCATGTTCAATTTCTCCAACTTACATAACGATTTTCTCAAAAACGCCATGGTGATAAATTCTCAAAAAAATTCAGCTTATTTCTGACGATTCATTTTACTAATATTGTGAATTTCATGAGATTCTTGACAACCTAATAATAGTTTGGAAATATCTTTAAAAAATTATGATAAAAGAAAATGTAAATTAGAAATTGATTTGACAGATCTGACAATAAACTATGTTGTATATTTGTGTGTATATGTATTTTTTTTACTGTGTGCTGTCGTCAGTTTTTAAAATATAATGGGGAAAACAAAACTAACAAAACAGTTTTAATTTCAATAAATAATTAATTCAAACATTCGTCAACATCATTTTTAGCGAATTTCCTGAAAGGAAATAGAGCTATTGGTCTCGTATCGACTTCAAAATTTTGCAAAAATTTTTGCAAATGTCCATCGATCCTTCCTAGTAGATGTTGAAAATCACCATCTGTAAAATTTATGTATATATATATATATATAATGTAGTATATATATATATAATGTAGTATATATATATATAATGTAGTATATATATATATATATATATATATATATATATATTACTGTGTCTGTAATCACTCTAGCGGTCACAATTTTGATCTGATTGGAATGAAATTTGGTATTTGAAACGCTTTTGGTATTCAAAAGGTCAAGTTCGTTAATGGGTAAAATCCAACAAGGGGAAAGGGGGTTTACAGGGAGGGGAAAATACAAAATTTGACATATCTCCCTTAATATTCGAAAAATTTTAAAGAAGTAAAGTTGAAGTAGGTACTAAGAAGTAGGTACTAAGTTTTATTGTAATTTTGTTTCTTATCATTTTTTCTGTTACCCTAATATTTACAGAAATATTGACGGTTTAAGATTGAGAATTGAATTCCTCAATATCATCTCCGTACACATTAGAGTTTGAGCAAAAATGATAAGGTGATGAATTGTAGCAAACTTGATTATCTACAACTTTATTCCTTACGTATTTTTCGATTGTTCTAATATTAAGAGAGCTATTTTATATTTTGTGTTTTCGTCTTTCTTTCTTCTTACTTTATGCCCCCATTTCCCCTTGACTTATGCTATTTATTAATAAAATTGGCCTTGCAAATACTAAAATCATATACGACATTTCATTTTGATC
The DNA here is from genome assembly GCA_963920215.1 of Nineta flava. NCBI lineage: Eukaryota > Metazoa > Arthropoda > Insecta > Neuroptera > Chrysopidae > Nineta > Nineta flava. The sequence continues at coordinate 4,280,190 of OY986041.1, forward strand.
ACACTAAAATTGTGACCGCTAGAAAATGATTTATGTATTTTAAGGAAATTCGCTAAGTTGAAGCAGCTCCTGCATAACGAATTTTTTAATATAAATTTATATAAACTGCATATTTCAAAGAATATTTATAAACATTATTTATTATGGTGGCTATTTTAATAATCTAGTTATTCTAATTTCAAGTACAAACAAATTTTGTTCTCCATAAGAACGCTGTGTTCAAAGTTTTGATTTTTTATCGATAATTAATCTTTGAAATGATCGTCAACAAGTTTAAAATTTTTGAGGATGGATAACTACTGAATTGAGCTATTCAATTCACTAAAAAATTTTTTAAATCTACTATCAAGCCTCATGCATGAACGTCCTTAATCTGAATTTTTATGGGGCGTTTCTTTTTAGCGACAGTAGCACTTGTAAAGAATTATGACTGCTAAATTCGTTTTATTTGTTTCATTCAATTTTTTAGTAAAAGATGAAGATAGTTCACAAGCACAACCAACTCAAACCATTATAGAAAATGTAAGTCACATTCGGTAAATTTAAATATAACTATAAAGTCTTTTTAACTAGAGTTTCAAAGATATTCTACCTCTGATTCATAAGCCTCAACTTGTGGAAATATGCCACAAGTTGAAAACAAATATGCCACATTCAAGCAGAAGTCTACGCTATACTGGCTTGCGTCCGTGAGAACCTACGCAGAGGCTACATAAACCAGAACGTATGTATTCTCTCGGACAGTCAAGCTGCTCTAAAAGCCTTGTCTGGAACTGAGGTCACCTCAGGGGAAGTCAAGGATTGTCTGGAGGAACTGCTGGAGCTGAAAAAACGGAACAATGTTAAATTATCTGGGTGCCGGGTCACAGTGGTTTCGAAGGAAATGAAAAAGCAGACCTTAGCAAAGAAAGCAGTCGGAATACCCTTCAACGAGTGGTCAAATGCTTAACACCGTAATCACTGGGAAAAAGTACCACGGCAGGAGCTCAGGAAGGTACTGCTTCAGAGTGCAACCAAGAGGTTATCTCTCGATGCACTGAAATTGAACAGGATGCAACTGCAGAAAGTTACCGGATTCATTACCGGGCACGGGTCCATTATGTGCAGATTGTGTGGCGAGGAGGAGGATACATCCAGCCACATTATCTTTAACTGCGAACCTCTAAGTTACAGCAAGATATTCGGTGCATCTCACCCCGAATATATGAACCTTCAGGAAGACCTGGTCAGCATGCTCCTGGCTATTGCCAAAATATGGGAAAAGCGAACCTCGTCAGACTGAAGTAGAAGGGGGAGCACAATGGACCATAAGATCGAAGTGTTGTACATTTTAGACCCCAGGATATATCTGTCTATCTACCTCAGATTCACTTCAATTTTTGTATACACACTGTTTGTTGTTATTCCACATGAATATCTCCCAACGAGTTTTGGAGATTCGGAGTGGTCAACTTTTGTTGCGGCCATTCACATTAAACTTAAATTAATAAGAATTGTTCATTTTAAAGAGAAGAAGATTTTTTGTTATATCTCTTACGGTTTCAAAGATAGACAGTTTTGTTCATTTTGCCCAAACATGGTCCGATGTTGCCCATTAACGAACTTCACCTTACTTTTTTGCTCTAGAAATCACAAAAAAAATTTCAGCTCGTTATATCTTTTCGTTCTTGAGTTATCGTGTCCACAGACAGACAGACGGATATGCGGAAATGGACTAATTAGGTCATTTTATGCACACCTATAACAGCAATTTTTTTCTGCAACCAATATTTTCAAGCGTTACAAAGTCGGAACTTTTATTTTAAATTAGTTGTTAGTTTTTATTGTTATATTTGTTCTTGTTACTATTTTTATTATTTGTTTTATTCGTATTTATAATAAAATAATCTTAATTAAAAACGAAAATGATAGAACGAAGCCGGTCTACTTTGACATATGTTTACACGTGTTCAATGCATGTATTTGTTATTGACGCTGGACTGTGAAGCTTGAGTTTAGTGTACATCTTTATTTCAGTGGTAAAGTTTTGATCATGGATACTACACGAGGATACCGAACTAAAACGGGAGAATTGACAAAATATCGCAACGAAATGGTAATAGTAATATTTACTTTTTATGCCACTAGCGTCGCTAGTTATTCATCCGTACTACAATCCGTACCGAAGTGAATATAGTATAATAAATAGGAGTGAAGTAGCAAGTAACCAGTATTATTTCGTAGTGATTATTTTGAAGTATGCAATTTGTTTCAACTAATTCCTTATTGAAAAATAGAAATTACTTGTGATTTATTAAAAAAAGTATTTTATTGGAAATAATAATTTGGCTGCAAATAATTTTTTTAATACTATAAATGCGTAATGTTTTTCAATTAAAACTCGCGCCTTTTACTCTCACCACTGTTTCCGGCATAGAAGCGACACTACTAACATCTTTTTTTGCCAATTATTTGTTTACATGGAATTCGGTATCCTTGTGCAGTATCCATGGTTTTGATGTTCAAAGTTATGTGTCCTTGTCAGCATAGAAAAATACAATGTGTGTATGAATTGATTCAAATAGGAGGATTCATTTTTTTAGGGATTAGTTTTAAAGCGGCATCGTGAAAGGAAACGAAAACGAAAGGGAACGGAACGAAGTAAATTGGTTCTGCAAAATAAAGATGGTATTTTAAAAAAAAATTGTCCATTTACGGAAATCATTAACTAAAAAACAAAATGTTTTTTTTCTTTTAGAATGGAAATTATACAAATGGAAATGTATTTTATGTGAAACCGTATGTACATCGGTAGAAGATTTTCGGAATCATTTTACAAATGATCATAACCAAGATCCAATTTATAGTTGTACCGAATGTTCGAAAGTTTACGAATTGTTAGCAAATTTTAAACATCATGTTCAATCGCATAGAGATAAATTCAGATTTAAGTATGTTCAATTGAATTCAAATTAACTCTTAGTGGAAATAATTCTCTTCGAAAACTGAGAACAATTCAGAATAATTCTTTTAAAACTCTGAATTAAACTTCTGAAAGTTGTATTTTTCTGAAAATCTCTGAAAAAGTCTCACGATCTCCTGCACCAAACTACTATAAAATTTTCAAAAAATGTGTTCTACGCAGAGAGAGAGAGACAATTATATTTGTTCGAGCAACAAACAAAGACGCTATATCATATTAATTAATTAATATTAATAGCCAGCAAGAATACGGTAGCAGACATTGCACTCATACATTTATAATATTGTTATCTGCCTTTTAAACATTATTTCATTCAATTAACAGATGAGGGAAGATTTTTCTAATGCCGGATCTTAGACCAACTGTGGACTATATAGAAGAGTTTGTTTATTTTAATAACATAACCCTATTAACACATGTATAACTATCACAATTGAGCCTGACTATACTGTTTTCAATTCTTACCACCAGATGTTATAGTCCAAAAGGAACAGAACTAATATATAGATTCTTCGAACTTATTTGAGGAATCCTTATGACAGACCGTCATAGTGATTGATCTTTGTTGATTCCTCTATCTATGAACGAGATTCAAGTAAATTTGGAATATTAATTTGAACATATTTCTTCAGATGCCAAATATGTTTTCGCTATTTTTATACCCGATCAAATTATGAGTCTCATTTGGAAACTCATTCAACTGTGAAAAGGTATACATGTACGAAATGTGGAAAACTTTATAAAACTTCAGAATCATTAAAAGGACATTTACGAACATATCATCAATTGGTTCCAAAGCCTACTAATTTTGAATGTGAAATTTGTAGTAAAAAATTCGCTACGAAGGTTGGTCTTTACTTTCATAATAAGAGCATTCATTTAGGTGCGTATTGTGTACAAAATATAGTTGTGCTCAGAATTTATTAGGGATTCTAACCGTTAATAATAAATGCAACGGTTATAAATATTACGTGTGTTTCGGTTTTGGAAAGTTAAACCGTTTCAGCCTCTGTTTCAGTTTTTAAATTCTAAAATAAAATGGTTTCGGTTATCCAAAAAAAAAAAAAAAATTCGGTACGCAGGAGCTGCGTCAACTTAACGAATTTCCTTAGAATATATAAATCACTCTCTAGCAGTCACAATTTGAGTTTGATCAAAATAAAATGTCGTTCTGATATGATTTTAGTATTTGCACGGCCAATTTTATTAATAAATGGCATAAGTCAAAGGGAAACGGGGGCAAAGGGAAATACGAAAACACAAAATATAAAATATCTCTCCTAATATTAGACCAATCGAAAAATGTATAAGGGGTAAAGTTGTAGAAAATCAAGTTTGCTATAATTCATTACTTGATTATTTTTCTCAAACTCTAATGTGAACAGAGATATTTATAATTTTAACTTTCAATCGTAAATTGTAAATATTTCTGTAAATATTAGGGTAACAGAAAAAATTATAAGAAACAAAATTATAGTAAAACTAATTTACTACAACTTTACTTCTTATAAATTTTTCGATTGTTCAAATATTAAGGGAGATATACCAAATTTTGTGTTTCCCCCTCTCTTTAAACCCCTCTTTCCTCTTGTCCGATTTTACCCATTAACGAACTTGACCTTTTGAATATCAAAAGCGCCTCAAATACCAAATTTCATTCCGATAAAATGAAAACTGTGACCGCTAGAGTGATTACAGACATATACATATATATATATATATATATATATATATGTCCATAGATATATATATATATATATATATATATATATATATATATATATATATATAAATTTTACAGATAGTGATTTTCAACATCTACTAGGTAGATGTGGTCACTACCGTAGAGCGAGTCATCCTATCTCACCCTGTATATATAACGGTTAAAAACTGGTTTCAAATAAAGTAATTGGTTTCGGTAACCGTATCGGTTTTTTATTTTATTTTTAATTAAAATGATTACGCCAATTAAACGGTTTTAACCAAATTTCGGTTCGGTTAGAATCCCTGACACAAAATATATATTAGTCGTTGCCAGATTTAATTATACTCAAATAAAACGTTACAGGTGAAAAAGATTTTACATGTGATCAATGCGGTAAAACATTCTTAACAAACAGTGCAGCAAAAGAACATATTAATACTGTACATTCGGATGCCAAGCCGTTCGGTTGCGACCAATGCCAACAAACATTCAAAACTCAACTAACATTAAAAAAGCATTTACGTATACACAGCGATGAGAAACGACATGCCTGCGAGGTGTGCGCAAAACGGTTTCATACGAAATCAGCCTTGTCCACGCATTCGTCGGTGCATACCGGAGTGTTGGCATTCACATGTGAATATTGTCCGAAAGCATTCAGATTAAAACCAACTTTAAAGGTTGGTTTAAAATACAATAAACAAGGTTTTTGCAAAATTATATTTCATTACTTTTGGCAGTAGTGTCGGACTGGCCATAAGGTCAGGGTCCTAGACTGTGTAGGCCCCCGAGGCTTACTACCTACACGCAGAAAGAAGAAGGAAGTCTTAGAACAGAAAGAAATCGACGAAGATCAAACAGCAAAGAACGCTATTCGTTTGTCTCGAAAAGATTCGGATGCCTGCCAAAGTTGCAAACCATATGCATGTAAAGTTTTACCCCAATTAAACAAGCATATTAATATGTACTCCAACTTGTCAAATGCTAAAGACCGTGATCCTTGGGAAAAAGGAGGCAGGAGATCGCGAAGGTACTGCTTCAGAGTGCAACCAAGAGGCTATCTCACGATGCTCTGAGGCTGAACAGGATGCAACTGCGAAGGGTTACCGGATTCATTACCGGGCGTCTCTTGCGGAAGAATCTGCACACAATGAGACTCCATAACGGGTTTATTATGTGCAGATAGTGTGGCGAGGAGGAAGAAACATCCAACCACATAATCTTTGACTGCGAACCTCTAGGTTACAGCAGATACAGGATATTTGGTGCATCTCATCCCGAATATATGAACCTTCAGGAAGACCTGATAAGCAAGCTCCTGGCTATTGCCAACATATAGGAGAAGCGAATCTCGTCGGACTGAAGTAGAAGGATGAGCACATGGACCATAAGGTCAAAGTGCTATACTTTTTAGACTCCAAGATGTATCTATCTATGGACTCCAACTTAATGGCCTCTTACTGTGTAATATAATAATTAGAAAGAGGGGTACCGCAAGTGGGTCCCTAGCACCTAGACCAAGGGGTCCTCTGTACCCTCCTTGAGAACAACCTGTCACCCGAAGGCGAGAAGTCTCCGGATAAGAGGCGTCATTCTAAACAGATGAAGCTATAGGATTCTGTCGAGGCCGGATGCCACACAGAAGGTCCACAACTTATACGCCCGCCAGGATTGCTCTCAGGATTGATGGGTCCAAGGTTTTGGACCCAAACATTCTATATCTGACACCCTGCAGGTGCATATAACATGTATGGAGGTTTCATCGTCCTCCATACAGGCCCTACAAGTGGGATCATCAGAGATTCCCAAGTTATGTAGGTGGTAGTTCAATCGACAGTGTCCTGTCAAAAGCCCCACCACCCTTCTCAACTGTATACTATTGAGTTTCAATCGAGCACAGTCGAATGGTGTAGTTTATGCACAACTTGGCCTGTCAAATGCCCTGCGCAAAGTCCCAGTAATCGAGATGAGCTTGTTTCAGCCACCCCTTGATTCGGTAAATTACGGAGCATCTTGCTATGGGAATGATAGGCTCAGGTGAAAGGAGCGTTTGAGATGACCCCTCTCGTGCCAACGAGTCCGCTACTTCGTTCCCTTTAACGCCAGAGTGACCCGGTACTCAGATCAGTCTGACTGTGTTGTTAAGTGGTTCAGCTCCTCGAAGCATTCATAGACTCTCCTCGATTGTAATCTTGACGCCTCAAGGGCCCGAAGTGCTGCCTGGCTATCTGAGAAGATGCTGATATGTGCCCCACTGTAACCTCTCGTGTTACAAATCTGGGCACCTCTCAGCATGGCGAAGGTTTCTGATTGACTCTCCTAATGTGTAACCCTCGCAATCTTGTTTGTGCAAGTATGAACGAATGAATGATAATGGAGGGAATTTGGTGCACTGCGACCTATAAGATCGATCTATTGTGCTCTCCCATCTGGCGCCTAACAAGAAATAGCCTCAATTTAAAGCACCTCGTCCAGCCCAGGAAGTACAGGATCTGAATTGAGTCTAGAAATTGTAGCTTTCCTGCACGAATTGGGTAGACTGACAGACATTTTAATACTTTGTATATGAGGGCGTCTCAGTGTATTCGGAGGTGTCCCGGAATTCCCTTCATTTCTCTATAAAACCTGCAGTTACCCTCATTTCCCAAGCCTAGCTTTCTAGACCTCGTCAGAAGCCGCAGTCTATTTTTGCTTAGGCTAATGCAGGTTTTATATCTTTTGCGCTTATAGTTCCCGCAAATATTCTTGGCTTATCTGTATATGCAAATACTATTTTAGGTCCATATGAGACAACATACCGGCGAACGTCCATACTCGTGTTTGGAATGTAATCATAATTTTTCAAACAGCGGAAACTACATCAAACATATGAAAAGAAAACATGGCAAGATGAGTAAAACAAAACATGTAATTAGTGGACCAGATGTAGAAAAGAAGACAAAGTAGAGATAAATCAATAGCAATAATTTATTATTATTAATACAATAATTAATTATCATTGTATCAATAAATTTTTATAAATATGTATTTATTATTTATTTGGAAATTAAATCCAAGAACATTTTATTGACAGTTATTGCGTTTTCTTTTGACTGCCCTCGTGCGCACTGAGACCACTCTAAGCATAAAATGTATGTTCGATTGACTGTTATAGATTGTTCACACTGAGTCTATTGAAGAGCACTCCTAGTGCGCTCCGTCTTACTCTGACTAGTAAGGTCAGAGCAATAGTGCAGTACAATATGGCGTCGAAAAATCTACGAATGTTGAAATTGTTGGAACTATTATCATCGTCAGAAAGTTCTGATGATGAAGACGCTTTAATTATTTATTATTACCTGCTTCGTTAATAATAGTACTAAGTGTCATCAGATTCAATTTTATTTCCATTTTTACTTAATAATATTTATTTTACGCATACGGACAGACATATTTAGAAATCAAAGAATATATTATATGTATAATGCTGCCTCTACAGTCTGATCAGTAATCCAAAACAACAGTTAAAATGTAGTTAAGTATTTGACACTGACAGTCAACCTAATAATAAATGATCATAAACACCATGGATACCGAACTCAAACGGGAGAATTAACAAAATATGGCAACGAAATGGTAATAGTAATATTTACTTTTTTTGTCACCAGCGTCGCTAGTTGTTCATCCGTACTACAATCCGTACCGAAGTGAATATAGTATAATAAATAGGAGTGAAGTAAGCAAGTAACCAGTTTTATTTCGTAGTGATTATTTTGAAGTATGCAATTTGTTTCAACTAATTCCTTATTGAAAAAATAGAAATTACTTGTGATTTATTAAAAAAAGTATTTAATTGAAAAAATACTTTGGCTGCAAATAATTTTTATAATACTATAAATGCGTAATGTTTTTCAATTAAAACTCGCGCCTTATATTCTCATCACTGTTTCCGGCATAGAAGCGACACTACTGATGTCTTTTTGCCAATTATTTGTTTACATGGATTTCGGTATCCTTGTGTAGTATCCATGATAAACACATTCGATTGGAAAAATGGCCGCACAATTCTCGATCATGACGTCATTACAGAATAAGGAGCATGCTCTCTCGTGCTTCAAAAGAAAACGCTATTAAATAGTTAAACAGTATTAGGGTGTATTCGTCTTGGGCGCTTACACACTTTCAGCGCCACCAAGCTTCGTGTTTATTGACTGACAGTACACTTCCACAAGGCTCTATGGAAATATGTAACGTCAGAAACCACCGCCACTTTTGTATTGCGAGTACTGGCGTTTTTATGGTAAGGTTCTCCCAGTGCTTTGATCACGTGATGATGAGAAAAAACAGCGATTAGAATTTTATGTCTTAAGTTTTCATCAGCGGTAAATGTAATTAGATTGTAAGGGTAATAGTCTTAAGGATTAGTCTTATATAAATTTTTAAATATAACATTTTTTTATGATCAAATATCTAGAGCACGACAGGCCGAGTTTAAGGGGTTTTGTGCCGATGTATACTTAAAGTACTAAGTTTGCCAAATATTTAATTATAACAATACTCAAACGTTGAGTGTATGACCGTACAATACCCGAAATTATGTGACGAATGGGAACACTGGTATACCGTTCGGACTTTTCAAATATCTATACTTCGTGATACATATATCATCTTCTAACGTCTTCCCAAACATGAATAAATTGTAGTGGAAAATCGGAATTTCTAGCATCAGAAAGTTGCACAAATGTTCACACTTTTACGCTATCATAGTTGAACTCCAAGATGCGTTGCAGTCAGTCATGCTGCAATGCATCTTTGAGAAATACTTATTCGCCAGACGGTTGGGATTGCAATATAACTTGAATGCTCGATAGATAGATTGTAGAGGCTGCCCTGGACGGGTTACATTTCGACCATAAGGTCCTTTGTGATGCCTAAGGATGTGAGTGGAGTGGAAGGAATTTTTGTGTATAGACTGGGAATTGGTAGGATATGCAGCTGCAGCCGACTTTGATAGGAACTATGCCGATATTCATCTGGAGTTCGTGAAGGAAATACGTCGACAGTTTAATCAATTAACTGCCCCTTTTTTTTATAATTGAGAAACTGCCGATGTCGGGATTCGAACCCATAACCTCCCAGTTTCCACGTGTGTATACCTGGACTGGTTGAATGTTCGATACTGTATCCAATTAGTTTAAAGGTTTGTAATCATAGTGGCTAAATTATTGGAAAACCTGGAAATGTCAGGGAATTTAAAATGTACAAGAAAAAATCAGGAAATTTCGTTAAAAAAAAACTAGAAAAATTTAATTTTAATTGACACTTAAAAAATACATTAACTTTCATCTTTTTTTTAATTGCTTACACTAGCCTTGACACGCCCACTTCGCTGAGCGTAACTTACAACTTCCATCCAAAATACTTATTCAGGTAAATAGGGGACCACAGGTTTAAAAAAAAAAAAATTAAAATACCTGACTATTCCAGATAAATTATACCAAAACTGACCAGTTTTACCCATTTTAAATTATTTATATAGCAAAGTATAGAAAAAAAAAACAGTTCAATAAATAATAAAGTTCAAGTCAGTATTGTTTAGTGCTTGGGCGACCGATCTCTGATCGAGGCAAATGTGAGACAGTCAGTTAGGATCTATTTTTTAATCCCAAATTTATATATTGCATCTCAAATAGATCGATTAAGGACGTTTATGCATGAAGCTTAATAGATAAAAAATTTTAGTGAATTGGTTAGCTCAATTCAGTAGTTATTCTCCCTCAAACATTTAAAACCTGTTGACGATCATTTCAAAGATTAATTATCGATTAAAAATCTAAAACTTTGAACACAGCGTTCTTATGGAGAACAGAATTTTTTTGTACTTAAAATTAGAATAACTATATTATTAAAGTAGACACCATAATAAATAAAATTTATAAATATTCTTTGAAATATGCAGTTTATATAGGGTGGCGCACAAGTAACATTATCATTTATTTAATGAATGCGTATTTGTGTATCATTTGGTGTTAATTCGTGAACCAATTGAATCTTATATGGGAAAAAGTGTAACGTATGTAAAATTCTTTGCAAAGACCGCCTAGACATCACCAACTGCTGAGAACGTCGCCTGGTGGAAGTTTCAGGGTTTTCCTCAACACTTGCTTGCACCCAAGCATTGTTCACATCATTTCGAACTATACGAGGTCTTCTAGCACGCGGAAGGTCAGAGACAGCCCCATGTTGCCGAAAACGCTGTCCCAATCGGTAAATTGTCGGAACATGAACGAAATTTCGATATGATCTTTGTGTCTGAGTAATCGAATGCTGACTTTCAAAATAAAATTGAACAACTTTGGTTCTTTGTTCTGTGTTGAGTCTTTCCATCATAAATTTCTCAAGTTTTTCAAAGTTAATTCTGAAAAAAAAAACGTAAACAAAAAATTTATTCACTAATTAAATCATAACGTTACTGATGCGGCGCCACCCTATATAATTGCATTAAAAAAATTGTGTTGACGAACATTTGAATTAATTATTTAATAAAATTAAAACTGTTTTGTTAGGTTTGTTTTTTGGCACCATATTTTGAAAACTGGCGACAACGCACAGTATAAAAAAATACACATACAAATTCACACATAAACACTCAAATCAACTCAAGTCTAATTTACATTTGCTGATATTTTCCAATAAATACTTTAAAAATATTTAGGACAAATAAAAAAAGGTTATAAATCGTTGTAAGATGATTCATATATTTTACAACTTTTTTAAAATTCTAAATAAATTTAAATAGATATAACTCATTTGATTCTAGCGCAGCGCATGAACGTCCTTAAGTCACTACTTTTCGCCGAGTTTACATAGCATTATCACACCAACGCCTTACAAGTTGCCTACTGGTGCGTGGAAAAAAAATTCTATATAGCCTACACAAAAAATGATCCTCCGCTATATGTTTAACTTAAATTTACTTTAACTTTAAACCGAGAGAATCCTGTGCACCTTATTTTAAAAATTTTAACTGTTCCATCCATTTTTATTTATCAAGCTGCAATATACATAAGAAATAACATTAGCAAATCTAAAATGGTAGGTGACTTGCACCCTTACTCCACCAGAGGAGGTCTACAGCTTGCTATTCCTCAACATAAATTAACAATATTTAAGAAAAGTCCAGTTATTTCAAGCTTATAAATATATAATAAGTTACCCAATTATATAAAGCAGAGGTGGGCAGGAGATGACTCGGCCAAGCTCTGAGTGAGAGGTAGGGAAGAGAGATAGAGTTAATACAGGGTAACCTACCAATTATTAATATTTTCTTTTTTTAATTAAAACATTTTCTGAAAAAAATATAATAATACCAAATCTTTTATATGGTCACTATTATACAAAGTCAATAATACAAGCAATCATTCAATACATACTCTGGAATTTTGGGCTGGTAATTAGGGTCATTAAATGTACCTTTTTAGTATATATCATATTTGTGTATGAATAAAATAAAAATATATAAAAAATATATATAAATCTTTTGAACCTTTAAGTTTACCGCTGGACCATTGTAATAAAAGAGGGAAATTTTTGCAAAGGATAATTTTAAATAGAATTAAAGTTTTGGAAATTCCAAATGATTTGTCTAAATATTTTACTATTCATATCCGAGAACTAACTAAAGAATTATTTACCTGATTTAATTATTTTTTCTTCGTATGGAGTATGCTCAGTATAGTGTCATGGGAATTTGATGAATTAAGTTAAATTTTACATAAAGTGGGAATTTGAGTTCTTCGAGTTAGTCTACTTTGAATTGAAAAAGTGAAAAGTACTATTTGTAGTAGTGGAAATTATTTTTCGCATAATTTGTTTTTCAAAAAAAATAAAAGTAGTGAATTTAATAATGGAGAAGACATCGCAAGCAGTCTTGGATAAGTTCAGATTATTATTATTATTATTATGATTATGTTTTTTGGTGTATCTCTCCATACTGTAAAAGATATTATTTAAACAATAAATATTTTATAAAACTATTTCTAAATTGATTGAATAAATTATTGGGCAATAATCGGTAGGACAACCTGTATCGAAACATCGTTCCGTCTTGCTTCAAAACATACCTTCTTTACTTACTCTCACCCAGCTTATGGAGAGCTCGTAAGGATCAGACGAGCTGTCTGTGCCCACCTCTGATATAAAGGCCGCCGAAAGCACCTATAAATTTAAAAATAATTTGAAAGAGTTTTTAACAAACTTGTCATTGTATAATCTGACTGATTTGTAATTGTTTTTAATATTTATTCTATTTATTCTTTTGACTTGACGTTTATTTATATTATATTTATTATATGACTAATGTTTATATTTTAACTTATGTTTATTTGACGAAGCAAGCACCATTGTATTGGTCTTTTGTTGTTAATAAAAATTATTATTATTAAAATTATTATATGTTATTTAAAATCGGTTAAGCCGTTTAACGTGATGTTAAAGACAAACAATTATTAACATTTTGGAATTATTTACCTGAAGAAATATCAGGAAATCTAAGGAGTTACATGGGTTTGAAAATTAAAAAAAAATCGATTTTTTTTTTCTTGTCTTCCACCAACGACATAACACATGGTCATATTTAGATATCACAAGATAGTGACACATAAATGTCCAACCGTGTTCCAGGGAAGGGAATAAAAATAAATTTTGCTTTTAAATTAGGGAATATTTTTTGATGCGTGTTCAAAACACCAACAGCCGATTGAACATAACGAGTCATCATTACTGGCCACATCTCGTTAATGCCTTGACGATTGTACAACATGGATACAATATCGTGTACAACCATGTTTCCCACGTTGGCGGATATTGGACGATACAATGTGTAGCACAAACCAGATATTTCATTGGCTTTCTCCCAACTACAATTACATAAGTCTTTTGCCATCTGTGTGCTGAAATCTTTAGCGGTACTAATCTGTAACAAGTAGAACAAACAAAAAATACAGACGAATTGAGAACCATCCTCCTTTTTTGAAGTCGGGTTAATAAATTCGTCACGCACGGGGCTGCATCAACTCCTATTTTCTCAGAATAATAATAGCAGTACCCGTTGCGACCACGCCCGCAAAAATTTTGGAAACGCCTTTATAACTAATAGCGTTTTCTTTTGAACTAAAGGAGAGCATGCTCGCTACTCTGTGATGACGTCATGCTCGATCTCAGTTCTTGCTCGAGAATTGTGCGGACATTTTTTTTCAATCGAACGTGTTTATGATCATTTATTATTAGGCTGACTGTCAGTGTCAAATACTTAACTACATTTTAACTGTTGTTTTGGATTACTGATCAGACTGTAGAGGCAGCACTGTCAGCATTGTACATATTATATATTCTTTGATTTCAAAATATGTCCGTCCGTGTGCGTAAAAGAAATATTATCAAGTAAAAATAGAAATAAAATTGAATCTGATGGCACTGATGACACTTTGTACTATTATTAACGAAACAGATAATAATCTATACAGGATTCAATTTGTAATTATATCTAAAGCGTCTTCATCATCAGAACTTTCTGACGATGATAATAGTTCCAACAATGTCAACATTCGTAGATTTTTCAACGCCATATTACACTACACTATTGCTCTGACCTTACTTGTCAGAACAAGACGGATCGCACTAGGAGTTCTCTCTACCGTCAATCGAAAACGAAAAACTCAGTGCAAGCAATCAATAATAGCCAATCGAACATACATTTTATACTTAGAGTGCTCTCAGTGCACACGAGGGCAGTCAAAAGAAAACGCTATAAGTTTTATGTTACTTTTAGATTGAGATTTTATGTTACTTCTGTCTATCTTGCTTACTTTTCGACAAAAAAATAAAATTACCATGGGAAAGAAAATTTAATACAATTAATAAAATGAAATAATAAATAAAAAGTAAACAATTTAATTAAAATAATTGTGCGAATCGATCACCCCTAACATTAACATATTTCCTACAACAACGAACAACAGATTGAAATAACTGCGCTAGAAATTTGGATCGGATTTTCTTTGATTTTGTTGAATTCATTTTGGATTCGAAGAATTAGATCGGTGTTATCTGGTGTTAACAGCTATTTCCTATACCTTTCTTTTTATTATCTCCCACAAAAAAAGATCCAAAGTGTTAATATCAGGAGACCTAGAGAGCCAAGCAACTGGTCCTAAACAATCCTTTCAGCGCTCGGAAAATATTCGTTTTTGAGACACTTGACATAATCAGTACAAAAACAATAGCTGCATTTTCTTCGGAAATTCGCTAAAAATTATGTACATACGGTTTGTAAAGTGGGTCCAATTGCACCATGCAATTTCCATGGTGCTTCAGCCACTAATGGTAAATACACTTTAATTGTGGTTAATCCACTCCACAAAGTACGATCAGCTATCGCAATCGGTTTCACCAATGAATTGAATACCGGAACAGTGTTTTCCTTGACAGAATTCAATGCCCAATTTGTAGTATTGGAATCTTTGATTGTATTGTAGGTGATTGTTGTATAATACCATGCTGATTGCATTCCAGGTACTCTCCAGATACCATTATTCTCACATTCCTTATTAGGTAATTTTATTTCCTCTTCTTGTGTTGGTTTATCCATTTTGTTATTGGTCTCTGTTAAATACAAATTATTTTTTTAAACTATGATAAATGAAAGTTGTATTAACTAGGGATCGCGTTAAAAATATTCCCAGGAACGTCATCACATGACGAATGAATTCCTTTAACATATGAAAATTTATATAAACTTAAACCCACTTGGAAAATTAGAAGACTTTCATTTAAATTTTGACAATTCAATTTTACTGAAATAAAAAACTATGTGGACACTTTTTCCATGTATTTTTTGGTAGTTTTCATCTATCAATTTACAAACGAAGCTTCATCCTTTTATGGATTCGTTAAAATCTATTTTAGCCTCTCAAATGTCAAATAAAACCATAGATAAAACTATGGAGGTTAGTGTATAGAGGAGAACTATCTCCATGTTATAAAAAGTGTCCCCTAAATAGAAGAAAATTAAGATGACGCTGGTGTACTGTAATACCAATTTTAAAGAAACTAAAAGTAGATATTAAAAGTAGACAAGGCAGGCTAACATCCGCTTTTTAAAGGCGTAATTTTTAAATTACTACATAAATCATATGAAACCTCAGATGTTAAAGAAGTAGAAAGACTATTTATTTAAGAAATTCCATGAATATAATAAATTAGTGATGAATTTTCCAGTCACAATAAATTTGAAAAGTTCAAGGTATTTTAATAACAAAATTATAATTAAGAAACTTGAAGTAATATATATTTCAATTAATAAATTTTGTTCAAAAAATAAAATAATCAAATTATTATCGTAGATAGAAATTAAAAAATTGTTTGATAAAAATTTAATGAAGGAAAAATTGAATATTTCTATATTAAACTGTATATACAGTGTGTTCATTTCAAAAGTATCCACCCTTAATAACTATTGACCTGATGTGATTATTGTTTTGAGTGAAAACACGTCGATTTAGATATCGAGGGGAAAGTTAAAAAATGGTACCTAGAGAATTTTAGGTTTCATCCCTTCACCCCCAACTACCCTCACTTTGAAATTTCAAATGGCATTCCCTACCTTGTGATACAGCATTTGAAAGAGCATAAAATTCTCTATTCAACCATGATAAAAATAATGAAATCAATCGATTGGTTCTTAAGATAGACTACACAGAAGATGGAAGGTATGAAATCAACTATAATTTGCAAAACATTGCGGATTGGATAAAAAATGTAATAGATCCATTAATAACAGAATATTTGGAGAATAAAGTGGATGAAGTTGGAAACATGATACTCAGTGAGGAATATTTGTATTTTCAACAAGATGGAGCTCCTCCACATTACACTGTACCTGTTCGAAATTGGCTGGACCAAAGATTTTCTGGCTGGGAAATGGATTGGTAAGAGGGGTGTTAGGCCATGGCCTGCAAGATCCTCAGACTTAACACCTCTCGACTTTTTTCTCTGGAGTCACTTGAAGACTAAAGTTTACAAAACTCCTCCCACCAATATCGAAGAGCTCAGACACTGAATTACAGACAAGAATGTAGATAAATCACCCGCGAAACATTCGTAAAAGTTCGCGAAGAGTTCGAAAACAGAATGTATTTTTGTCTAGCAAATAATGGTGGCCATCCATTTCGAACATGTCATAAAATAACTTCTTATGACTGTAATTTAATTCAACAGTGTATCCAATCCGCAATGTTTTGCTAATAATAATTGATTTCATACCTTCCAACTTCTGTGTAGTCTATCTTAAGAACCAATCGATCGATTTAATTTTTTTTATTATGGTTGAATCGAGAATTTTATGCCCTTTCAAATGATGTATTACAAAGTAGAGAGGTTTTATATCTTTGAAACCGTAAGAGATTGAAAAAAAATTGGTTAACAAAAAATCTTCTTTTTAAAATAAACAAGTTTTGTTTGAAAAAGATTTTCATAAACTCAATAGTTTTCTCATAATTTGTGATTAAATGTTCCTCGGAAAGAATTATTAATATTTCGAATACGCAGAATTATTAACAATTTAATCATTGATATACAACTCGAAGTACTGGGTATTCAAACATTTAACTCAGTTAGTTACTTAACAATCATTACTTAACAATCGAATAGAGAATCTCCTCTTTCTTTTTTTGGAGTTGGTTAAAATTTGTGTTGATTTTGTCATCTCCACAGAAACTCTACTTCAATAAGATAACTATTAAATTATTTGATTAAAATTTTGTTTTAATTTTGAAATGTCAATTTTGATTGTCGTTTCCATAGTAACTATAAACTATAATCGTTATACATCGTTCTATTTTGGCTATTAATAAATTTAATTTTTGCAAATACTAAAGTCATATTAGATATTATATTTCATTTTGATCACACTAAAATTATGATCGCTAGAGAGTGATTTATGTATTCTAAGGAAATTCGCTAAGTTGACGCAGCTCCTGCGTAACGAATTTTTTAATTTAGATTCATATGTAGAATTGTTTTTGTAAAATATATTAATTATGGTTAGCAAAATTTTTTTCCACTGAACTTAGAAAGTCGGGAGAAACTGTACAATTTCGAGAGTCTCCCGACGAAATCGGGAGAGTTGGTAGCCCTAATAACCTCACTAATCTGTAAGTACTTTTATTAAGCTAGAACTCCATTGAGACGGTATGTAGCGTCAAACGCGAAAGAAGCAACAACCAACTCTTTGGATGAGTTCCATAATATATACAACCCTAGGGTGCATTCGTCTTGGAGGCTCACACGCTTTGAGCGCTCACGCTTATAAGCACAAATTATTGGTGTTCATGTTGGCCTACGAGCGCTTAGAATCGATCAGAAAATATCGTTCGTTTTGGACGTTGTAAGCGTTAGTTTGTATCAACATGGCGACGATTTATTTCGTCGTAAGTAACAGAAATAGGATTCGTTTTACCAGATTCTGAATCATTTAAATCGATCGAAAATAATCTGGGTAAATAGTTAGCCATTTTTACTGATTTGTCAACGATTTTAATTTTAAGTACTTTAATAAATATGACAAAAGTTTGGTTAGCTTACGCTCACGTAGCATTCGTTTTGATAAATAGTAAGATTTGGCGCTCACGCTTTAGGTGCCCTGTCTCTGTAGAGTAAGCGTCTGTGAGCGCGAGATCTACCTCATGAACTCAGCCGCAAGTGTGATTTTTTGACACTCGCAACGCCAAGTCGAACGCAGAAAACCACGATTGAGCGCGCTGAAAGCGTGTGAGCGTCCAAGACGAATGCACCCCTAGAAGGATGCGGTTTATTCACTTTGACCAGGAATCTCTTCAAACTCGTGGGAAAAATCGGAAAATAGAATCTATATGATAAGATATCACTCAATATTGAAAGTAATGGTAAAGTTTTTGAAAAGATAAAATAATTTCAATAAAAACAACATTTATTTAACGAGTGAAAATGATTTGTAATGGCTGACAGAAACAGAAACATTATGTGTATATTAGGATGCTTTTAAAAAAACATTTTTTAAAGTCTTATTCTAGTGTTAAAAGTTAGTGTTAAGTATAAAAAAATTATCCTAAACCATCAATTCGAAAGCTCATCCCTACTAATAGCTCAACGACTATTCGTTTTCCCATTTGAATTTCATATAAAAATATTTTGTTTTGGTTTTTTTTTATATAAAAATATAATTTAATTTTTTTCAAAATCAAAGTGCAGAGTCTTATAGGAAATTAAATTCTCTACAAAAAATATCTGAAATGTTTTATTCGTAAATATAAGAGGAAATCAGTTACGAAGCTTTAAACTGTAATATATGTAGTAATTAAATACAATTTAAGTAAGAAAACCTTATTTGTTGTTCAAAATTCCTTAAATTTCTCAAATAAAGCGATCTTACGCTCAGCAACGCTATCCTTAACTCAACTATGCATACGTGAAGTTATGAGAATTTAATTTCCTATAAGACTCAATTTAGAAAAAACAATTTTTTAATACTTTTATTTATAAACAAAATTTTTTATGTTTAATTCAAATGAGACAATGAATATTCGTTGAGCTCTTAGTAGAAATAGGATTTCGGGCTGAAGATTAAGGATAACTGCTCATGTGTTCACAAAACACAGACCACCGACTAAATGACTCTGTTTACACTGCATGTACTGCCGCTATAATAACGTCCGACCTAAGAATATTAGTATGAATAGTTCTTAAATCCGACAAATCATGTTCGAACTGGATAAACGTTCATTCATTTGAAATTTCATACGTAGGGTTCAAGAAACTATTCATATTAATATTTTTAACCTCGGGCGTCGTGATTTCAGCATCAGGGTCGTTGTCAGATGTTGTACTACTTGCGATATTTAAACTCAACATTGGTATCATTTCAAGGGAAGTCGCATCTCTAGGCGACTTTTCAATCTTTTTCCAGTCATTTAAATTATTAGTAGCTGATTCTGGCCGCATAGATAAATATTCAGTTGTTGAGCTACTTGGATTGTGTCCATTACATGCTTCGGGTTGAGTTGCAGTTGTAAACTGATTTATGTAAGGAGTGGATGAGGCAAAGTTCTCATAAACTGGTATACTGAGCATAGTCAGGTAGTCGCTACGCTGTTTACTTTTAATGTTATTCATTGCCAAGTACGGACCATTCAAGTTGATGCAGTGCTGCAATCAAATCAGTTAAAATGTTGTTTAAGAACAAATCAAAACTAAAAATAAAGCAAGGTTCATGTATACATTATACAGAGGTTACTTCACACTATTAAAAGTCCCTTATCAAGTTTTATCCCATAATTGTTTCAATGATGCCAGAGTTAGTACTCGTGTATACAATTTGCATGGAAAATGGTAAGACGTCACCGAAGTTTGTAAATAAGGTATACATTAAACCTTGCAGCTAGATCATATAAAACTCACTTCACGAACGCCGTCACTGAGCATCTCTCCTACTTCATTAGCCAACTCATCAAATAACGGTCTATTTTTTGGGTCTTTTTGCCAGCATCGTAACATCATTTGATGCCTACAAACAAGTCAGATTTGGTTAACTAGGAGTTCACATAAAACACAGTCGAAACAAGTTTATAAACTTACAATTTTGTGGTTGCAAAATCAGGTTTTTTTAAACGATAGCCATCATCAAGTTGCTGAACAAAATTTTCAAAGGATATAATTTCTGAATATGGTGACTGGCCCAAAGAAAATAGTTCCCATAACACCACTCCATACGACCAAATATCTGATTGCACGGAAAATATTCGATCGCGAATTGATTCTAAGGCCATCCATTTAACCGGCAAAGGACACTGAAAAGGTAAGTTTTAAATGTACATTCTCTGAGTCGGTTATAAACATTTGTTTTTATTCCTTACTTTATTTTTTCGAACGTAATTTGGATCGTTGTATATACTTTTTGCTAGTCCAAAATCACAGATTTTTACTATGCTATGATCAGCAACTAAAACATTACGTGCTGCTAGATCGCCATGCAAAACACGGCGAGATACCAAATACTCCATGCCCCTGGCTATTTGGAAAGCCCAACACAGCAAATCTTGCGAACAAAGAGGACCCATATGGTTATAATTAGGAGTTTGATCAGTTGTCCTGTTACTTAAGGCATCAACATTTTCTAAAAAATTTGTGAAAAGTTAGACTTAATGCACCTTAAGGATTTGAAAATAATACACTTACGTCTATTGATGTTCCCTGTAGAAGAATCAATTTGATTGACAAAGTCTGCACGGTGTCGTTGTAAATAATATAGCAAACTCCCAAATCGGCAATACTCTACTATTATAAATAATTCTCGTTTGCTCACCAAATTTTTGGTGCAAGCACCTAATAAATTGGCAACATTAACGTGGCACCCGAGATGACACATTATTTTCAATTCAGACACCAGAGCTTTAACATGTGTAATGTCTGCATTTTTTTTAATCATTTTAACGGCCACCGTTGTGCTTTCTTCTCCTGCTGTTATACCATGTGCTTCCGCTTTCATTACAATTCCAAACTCCCCGGATCCTAATACTATCCCTAACTTCAATTTCTCTCTTGGAAATTCCCATTCATTATCGTAAGGTAATAAATCCGCTTGTTCGCCAATAGTTATATTTGGATTAATGCTTTCTACATTACCAACGTCAAAATGATCCAAACCTACGTTCTGTAACTCAGCAATTCGCCGCTAGAATCACGAGCCACAATAAATTTAAAGTAATCAACTTTGAAATGATAAATAAAAATTGTAATATTTACCTTCTCTTCTTGTAATCTGATGAAAAATAAGGTCATTGCAATTATAAGAATTGTGATGAAAATAGATGTGACAATGATTATTGTTGCCCAAGTTCTTTCAGGAATCACTGTAAAATATGAACTTTCTGATTTCTATTTAATCTTGGGATCAAAAGAGCATACGTACCGTTTATTTTTAGGACTGCACTATTTACTTGTCTCCCTAAGCGATTTGATACCTCACAAGAGTATCTACCTCCGTCCTCGTTTATTATAGCTACGAAATCAACTGTTTGATTGTTTTCGGATATTTTTATTCGATTTGGGTCCGGTACCCAAAGGTTATTATTCTAAAATTCATAAATATTCCATACAACTATAAGAACCCTCATCTATATTTTAATTATATTTAGATCACTTTACCTTTTTCCAAATCGTTGTTACATTTGGAACTCCGCTACCATGACAATAAAATCGAAAGTCTTTACCAGCGTCTACTTGTATCACGTTGTCTTGTAAATTGCTATCAACTATCGCTGGTAGTTTTGAGTCAAGAATGGTGAACTCTACTAACCTTGAGCGCTGCAAACCATTTTTACAACGATAAAGCCCATTGTGATCTTTGCTTGCATTCGATATTTTAATATTTTTCTGATAGGAATAATCGGTAGAACTATCAATGATTTGAAAACCTGACAATTAAATGAAGTAAAATATTATTTTCGCTTATTTCATTGGTCGTTGCATTCTTTCTGCCTAATAAAATTTTAGTTTGCCCTAATTCTTCTAGCTGTTTTACGTTTGACGACTACTGTATGTGGTAGCAAAACTAATTTATAATATAAAGTTATTGATCTACGAAATTGGCCTAGTTGAAATATTATTTAAGAAGCCTAGAATTCTCATGGATTAGGTACCTCAAATAATCTTTGTATTCTTACCGTCATTTGATGTTAGTGGAGTTTCGTTTCTATTTAAGTACCACTCTAGTGAACCAGAAAAGTTATACTTCGATGCGCCACAGTGAAGGACAATTGATTCACCAGAATATACCATATCGATGTCTTTCCAGGCATTGAAAGTTCGATCTTCACCAGGGATATCTGAGGACAGTTAGAAATAAAATAGTTCAATGGAAATAATTTTTCTCGCTATTTAATGGACTAAATCATTGTTAAATTCTACTTTAAAGTTTCGTACTGAAATTCTTAAAGTGAATTCTCCAGAAATGATAATACTGGAGGATGTTTCAATCTTTTGAGAACTAGTGTTTGTAACTAAATTTTACTTCCTTATTTCAGCAACTATTGACCTAAAATGAAAACAAGTAATGTAACAATTAGCTGAGTAAATTGTATAAATAACCGGTATATACTGAGTTGTACATCAATGTTTGAATTGTTAACGATTCTGCACATTCAACGTTTCTAAAATTTGAAGATTGTTTTGCACTTTAAAAAAATGAAATGAATGTTCTTGCGTTTTTATTTTATTTTAAATGTTAAGTTATATAATTTATCGCGAGGCGTTAGTTAGTTAACGCAATGCGTTACGTAATAATAAGATAAGGCCAAGTGTTATATAACACAAAGGGTTACTAAACGCGAAGCGTTACTCAACGTAAAGCGTTACATAGTGCGCAACGTTAGTAAACGCGAAGCGATAATTAACTCAAAACATCAGTTCACGT
Organism: Nineta flava; assembly: GCA_963920215.1. Classification (NCBI taxonomy): domain Eukaryota; kingdom Metazoa; phylum Arthropoda; class Insecta; order Neuroptera; family Chrysopidae; genus Nineta; species Nineta flava. Next base: position 4,303,341 of record OY986041.1, read on the forward strand.
GAAGCGTACTTTTTTTGTTGTGTTGAAAATTATTAAGAAAAATTTTTTTGGACCTCATTCATATTTCTAAGTACAAATAAAAGGATGTTGGAAAATATTTAAGAGAAAATATTTTTTTTATAATTGTAAAAAGAAAATAATATCAAGTTTGATTTATTTTTTTTCTTTAAAACAAAGTTTTTTTTTAATCAAAAATCAAAAAAATCATGAAATCAAATTAATTTTAATTTATAAAAAATAAAAAATTAAATTTTGCTAATTAATTTTTATAAAAACATAAATAGTAAGCAAGCTTGCTATTATAAATTATTTATATGTTGTAAATTGTATATAATTTCTGAATTAGCAATTGGCCACGCGCGTTGAGGCATCACAAGAGACGTCTGGTGTCTGAGGCATCAGAAGTTTTATTAATTATCAGTCTCTTTGAATGCGTCCATGGTTTTCGAGAAACTAATTTCTTCTAGAAGACTCTATACAAAAATATGTTTTCAAAAACAATATTATCTAAAATGTCAACAACCATGTTCCTAGAAACATCTATATGGGTATAAAAGCAACAGCAAACGCTAGTTCAGAAGTTTAAAGTAAACTATAGTTCGATTAAGTCAGTTTAAATTTGACAATTGTTCGATTATTATGATCAGTTTAAAATTACTATTGTTCGAGCATCAAAGTTATAAATTAAACATTGTTGGATTAACAGTCGGTAGAAAAGTAAAAATTGTTCAAGTAAAGTCAGTTGTACATTGTTGTATTAATTTTTTTTTTTTTTTAATAAAATAAACTTCAAGTATGAATTTCATAAAGTTTTTGTTTTATTTAATTTTTTTTTCAAAAGTGCGTGTTGTCCAACTGATATATATTTAGTAGACTTTTACTAATATTTTGAATTTTTTGTGTGTGTCGAGTATAAGAATCTTTTGTAGGTTCTACAGCGCTCCTTTTGAAGGATAAAGAGAGCCAAGATAGCGCGGCACTTTACGCGAAGCGTTACTTAATGCGAAACGTAAGTTGAGACGAAGCGTTAGTTATTCGTCGCGTTAACTAACATTTCTCAGTATATGTATCATAGGAAAGCTCTCGGGGCAAAAACCATTTCTCGCGTAGGTGAGTTCTCTACCTGATTTTGTTCTTAACTTATGAAAATAATATTCTCGATCGATTTTTATCGTAAATATCGTTTAAAAAGCCACAAAACGACAAGACAGCCAGATCAAACGTGCAATAGATTTGTCAACTCTAATTTATTGCCAAATTTTGAAATATTCAATTTGAATTTTTTCACGAGCGTAGTTTTACTGTCAAATTTTTTTTCCTCGTTTGCTTTCATGTTAGTTTTCATACAAGGACATACCTTTCAATCTTTGTACCGTAAGTTGGCGGCTACCTACAGCAACATAATGCTAACAAAGATCAAATTTTAAATCTATTTATATATATTACATGCATATTTTTATAGTATTTGGCCTCAAATCGAATTAAAGCAGCTCTAAACCACTGCTTAATTGTGGATGGTGATGTAAACCGTAGAGGTAGACGTGAGCCTTAACGCATTAATTTTCTACCTTACCGAAAATGGAAACTTCTTTTAAATCTGAATCCTTCCCATTTCCATTACTTGCTTCACAATACAGAGTACCAGAAATGTTCTTGTTCAAAGTTAATGACGATGTCACTTTGAAATTTTCTCTTTCACCTTGGGGAGCGTCATCTGACAACTGAAAAATTAAAAACTTATACAAACAAAAAATGTAACAGAGCCAATTTACAAATAGTTTGTACATACTAAATAGTATATTAGTGCGTAACGTATTTTAAATAAACATGTATACCTATGTATTATTTAATAAAACCTATTTTGACAAAATGGAAACCCGACTTCAAAAATCAAATATTCTATAACAAAAAATGCACTAAAAAGTAAAAAAATAATTGCATATTCTTGTGTCAATTTTAGTTTACCTAAGCAAAAATTTTTAAATATATATGTACAATTATTGTTATTTTTGGAGGCGGTGTCCAAATGTGAATTTCTCTATGCTGACACCGACTAACTTTTAGTGCATTTCTATATAACACATTTTTTTTATCCGTTTTTTTTTTTTTTAAATTTTTAGTGCATTTTTTCATTCAACAGATTTCAGTTTTTTTTACATGCATTTTGTTTTTTTTTTGTAAAAATTTTTTTTTTTGGGCGCCGAAAATTTTCTTGAAAATTTTCTTATTTTCCCATTATGAAAGAGTATACCCTTTCAAAAAAAAAAAAAAATTTCGCAGAAATCGGTTATCACATATAAAATGAGGATTTTCCTCGATTTCCCGGGGATTCCCTCATCAGAATGCGATTTCAGAATAGGAAACCAAACCGTTTAAAACAAAAAAAAATATTCAAAATCGGTTCATAAATGACGGAGTTCTGAGGTGACACACACATAAAATAAAATAAAAATAATAAACAGACGAATTGAGAACCATCCTCCTTTTTGAAGTCGGGTTAAAAAACGACAACGAGTTCGTGAATGGGCAAAATCGGTCCATGCCTACTTCCCATAAAGGGCCGTATGCAAAGTTGAAATTGATAATATATTTGTTTTCAAGCGATAAAATTTTTGTTTGATACTTTTTTCATAAACTTTATCCAACCATTTTACATTCCTCAAACTTTTACATTAACTTGTATTTCACGTAAACCATTCAAGAACCCGAAGACGCTTTTTAGTTCCAGAACACGCACCCAATAAATAGTTCATGTACATACAGGAGGTATAAAAAAAAGAAAAACTTTACTGTAAAAATTAACTGTATTCAAATTACCGGTTCCATTGAGCAATTTTGATTTGGTGAACATTCTTTAAAATACCAACGAATGTCAGGAACTGGATCTGTTACTGCTATGCAGTTAAATTGGGTCCCATGGCCGAGTAAAATGTCTGATGGTCCAGATATGGAAACGTATGGTGCATCTAAACAAAATATTTCATTTCAAAATCGATCATTTACTTTCTTGTTTTTAAAACTTACAGTCGACTTCAAGTGTAAAATTAATGGATTCAGATCCGTACTGGTTTGTGGCACGTAACGTGTACTGACCAGCATCTGTTGTTGATACTGTTCGAATATCAAATTCTGCGTTTTCTCCCAAGATATTTGTCACTTTCACTTCATAATGTAAATTTGATGTGATGGTATTATTATTAAAAAACCATTCGTATTTCAAAACTTGAGGATTCGCATCAACATGGACAATAAAATGTACATCTTCTCCCAGTTCAATGGAAATACACTCCTCCACCCCCCATGGACGACTTAAATGTATATAAGGTGTATCTGAAAAAATAATGTATGTCAACTTAGCGCAACAACTCTTTCAAATCAAATGGAAAATTTTTGAAATTTGGCAGGTTTGTTCATCTTGCTTTGTAGGCATTCGAAAAGAATTGTATTTACAAAAATAAATCCACATAACCAGCCAAGTATCCGCGCTTGTTAAGGCGTTGTTTCTACTTGGGAGATTATGGGTTCGAATCCCGACACCGACAGTTTGTCAATTAAAAATTAATGGGGCGGTTGATTGACTAAACTGTCGGCGTATGGACAAGAACGAAGTAACTGGCTATGCTTGTGAAGGTTTTCTGCAGTTTCCCTTCATGAACTCCAGATGAATATCGGCATAGTTTCTATCAAAGTCGGCTGCAGTCGCACACCTACCAATTCCTTGCCTGCATACGAATTCCTGATCCTTCACTCACATCATAAAAATGTAAAGAAAAAATTAATAAAGGTTGAAAAATAATGATATGGGTGGCCTCAGTTATAGACAGTCGTGTCTCAAAAACGGAGGTTAAACCCCACATGGCAGGTTAGAGGATGCAAAGATCAAAATACTGCTGTTGTTTTAACTATAAATCCTACAGACTTGAACTTTGACAATTTGGCTCCTTATATGCTTCGTAGGCATCCCTAAAAATCAGCCTTTTAAGCGAATAAAACAGGCGGTCAAAATCTATACGGGTAAAAAATATGAATATTCTTTTATCGATAAATCTTTCTTGACATTTTTAATTGCAACGCCGTAAGGAGGGAAATGGAGTGTTCAAAGTTTGGTGAAATATTTCTGAGCTTTTGACTAGAAACTGGGCGTATTTTTTTTTAAGAATGTATAAAAAGAAAATTTGTTACACAGGAGCTGCTTCAACTTAGCGAATTTCCTTAAAATACATAAATCACTTTCTAGCGGTCATAATTTTAGTCTGATCAAAATGAAATGTCGTATATGATTTTAGTATTTGCAAGGCCAATTTTATTAATAAATGACATACGTCAAGGGGAAAGGGGGGCATAAAGAAAGAAGAAAACACAAAATATAAAATATCTGTCTTAATATTAGAACAATCGAAAAATGCGTAAGGAATAAAGTTGTAGAAAATTATGTTTGCTACAATTCATCACCTCATCATTTTTGCTCAAATTCTAATGTGTTCAGAGATGATATTGAGGAATTAAATTTTCAATCTTAAACCGTCCATATTTCTGTAAATATTAGGGTAACAGAAAAAATGATAAGAAACAAATAGTTATAATTTTGTAAAAGGCAGAAAGAAAACTTTCACCTACGTAGCCATCCATAGTGCTTATTTTACAATTTATAACTTAATTATTACAAAATTAATAACTTAGTGTAAGTTATTAATTAATTAATTATTCAGTAAGTTGTTGATGGTAAATTTTGTATTAATTAAGTTATACACAGTTAATTATACACAGTTATATACGGTACAAATTTAATTGTACTGAGCTCATTATCGATGCGTGAACTGTTTATTTAACTGTTTACACACGCACTTATATATAAAACTAAAACTACTTTGTTTCTGTAATCTACAGTAAGTGCAGGTGTTTGAGCTGAAATGGTGGCTAAACTATTCAGCTTTTTGAAAAAAAGTTTATAACAATGTTTATTTGTTTAAAAAGAAAACATATTTTGGTTTTAAAGTTTTCTTCAATTTTTCTTAAATTCTTCTGACGGTTTTAAATCAAAGACCTATATGTCCCATTCATGAACTGAAGACAATTTTTAGGTTACGAACTAGGTTTTTAGGTTACGAATATTCAGGTTTTTAGGTTACGAACATTCAAAGCAAGATGGACATGCAGAAATGAAACCTAGGTCTATAAAAACTTGTATTCGTGTTTTTTTCTACGATCCTAATTTCTAACCGTTACAAAGGCGGGACTAAACTTATAAAAACTAAAAGTATAAAAATGCAACACTAAAACAATTAACTAAACCCGTTCACTCTGTGTGTTAGGTTTGGAACATTCGCAGATGTGCAATTGTATTTGACTAATAAAACACAGGATTTAAGAATTTACCTTCTACTAATATATTGATGGTGCTTTTGGTAGGATGAGTTGTGAATTGATCCATAGCTTCACAAACATAAGTTCCGCTATCTTCTATGGATAAATTCGATAATAACATGGTTTGTGTGGTGTTAACCACTCCTCTGTTTCTATTCAGTAATGTTGTATTTTTTATTTGTAACCGACAATCAGATTGATAAACAGTTGATGGTAATTTCCACGCCAAATAAACCCGATCTAAAAGATCATGTAACAATTCACATGACAGTTCTAATTGGGAACCCACAAAATATTTCTGCAATAATCCACTTATATATGGTCCTAAAATAAAATAAAATAGTTAGCATGTGTTAGGCATAAGGTAAATTTAAATAAACTAGTCAAATAACCAACTGTCTTATCATGAATGATTAGCAATTAACTAATTGTCTGGAATTCGATTCGCGACTGTAAATAAGAACTGCAGAAGAATTAAAGTTTATGAATCCACATGTTCTTATGTCAACAACAACATTATGTTCACAATTTTTGCGGTAACCAAATCAAATGAATTACAACACAGGAATTATTTACAAATTAATTACAATCAGAAAATAATTTATTACAATGACCATTTTCCCAAAAATACGGTTTGGATTGGCGTTACGCGAGTGCTACACCACGTCCATAAAAATAATAAAAATATTTGTTCAATCTCAAAATTAAATAAAAACTTTTTAACAAAAAATAGAACCGACGAAAGAAGAAAGTAACTGAAAAGCAAAAAATAAAAACTTTTATACAAAAAAATTAAACCTTCGGAAAAAGAAAGAAACTGAGAAGCAAAAAATAAAAAAGAACTTTTTTTTAGTTTAACTAAGTCCTTACACTAATGTAAATACCTAAATAATTTTGAGTCGGCGCCAAACAATCAAAATATTACAAAATGTAATATTTTGTAATATTTACTTTTAACCGAAAATCAAGTTCACCCTTCGGCCATTTCGATGAAGATTTTTTGGCGCCGACTCAAAATTATTTAGATATTTACATTAGTGTAAGACTTAGTTAGACTAAAAAGGTTCCATTTTATTTTTTGCTTTTCAGTTCCTTTCTTCTTTCGAAGGTTTAATTTTTTGTTTGAAAATTTTTATTTTCAAATTTTCAGTGCCTTTGTTTTATCGTACATGTTATAGTGTCATTAGAACTACATAAGTGTGTCAAGTTTCAACAGAATCGGTTCACACTAAAGAACAAATATCATAATCGCTGTCTATTGTCTGTGTGTAAACACTTTGAAAGCACTCAATATCGTTATATATATATATATATATATATATATATATATATATATATATATATATATATATATATATATAATTTTTTGTTTAAAAATTTTTATTTTCAAATTTTCAGTGCCTTTCTTTTATCGTACATGTTATAGTGTCATTAGAACTACATAAGTGTGTCAAGTTTCAACAGAATCGGTTCACACATGACAATTCAGTGGGTGAACAATCCATTTCCCTATAGAAAATTATATATATATATATATATATATATATATATATATATATATATATATATATATATATATATATATATATATATAACGATATTGAGTGCTTTCAAAGTGTTTACACACAGACAATAGACAGCGATTATGATATTTGTTCTTTAGTGGAAGCGCTGGGAAGTCTTATTTTTTGAAATTTTTTTTCTTCAAATTTATATGGGGCCAATTTTGAAAAATTCCTTATCCAACAAAAAAAGAATTAACAAAGTCGGACAACTCTGTAAAAAGTTATGCGTGATCATAACTTAAAAAAAAATATATATACAGGTTGAATTGAGTGCTACCTTCTTTTCGTGGGTAAAAAAGCAAAGTCGCTGACATCTGCTTTTCCAATCGATAGTCATCGTATTTGAGGTTTATGATAAAATATTATTCTATGAATTTATATAATTAAGATTACTTAAAAATATTATTTACAAAAATATTCATATTGTAAAATTTAATCTCTTTATCCTAAAAATTGTGTTTACAATACTTTTAAAAAGGAAGGATCTCTCTCCAACCAATGGATCTAAAATTTGGGCACACTCTCAAACACACACACACACACACACACATTGTAGAATGTAAATTTGATAAATGATGTCCAGACCACAGAGCACATGAGATAAAAGAACAATGTTGAATGGTTCAGCCACTCGAACTTTGTCAATTTATCTAAACATGTTACTCTGTTCGACAAACGCTTACTAAGGCCCATGATATTGCCACCAATCCACGAGTAAGCCGAAGGTCTAATTTTTTGTATAAAAGTTTTTATTTTTTGCTTTTCAGTTACTTTCTTCTTTCGTCGGTTCTATTTTTTGTTAAAAAGTTTTTACAATGGCGAATAGTTCCAGTGAGTAATAACCCTGTCGATCAAAAACAATAATGCACGTTCAAACGCACGCACAATGTAAACTTAATGGCAATACAAAAACAAATTTTCTAAATTTAGACTTACTTAGTTTAGACAAATTATCTCGTATTGTTACATTTATTGTCAATCGTTCAGTTCTATTCTTGTTTGAACCAACACATGTGTATGTACTCTTCCGCCAAGTTTCATTGAAGAACACCGTAAAACCCTGTTTAGGATCGTATGGTCCTTGAACGTTTGCTGCCTAATAATAATAATTTTATAAAAATTAGTCAATATTACAGTTTTAATAAACAAACAGTGCAATCACAATAACCTGTTCGCAACCATACTGGAACACACTGTACTTACACTCCCGTCCATAAAAATTGAAGTAAGCCACCAGTAAGTCACATTCTAAAAGTATATATTACTAAATATATGTATATTACGTACACTCCCGTTCAATAAAATTGAACAGACCTGAAATGTTAATTTTATAACATTTCATAAAACTCCTCACTTTTGCAACTCTCTATATAATGATTAATTTATAAACAAAGATATGTAGTATATATTTTAAATGTGACAAAAGAAATGGAAGTATAGTAAAAAACATTTACTACAAGAATAATCAAAATTGTGAGAGACAGATTTGGTTCAGATCTGTTCAATTTTATTGAACAGGAGTGTACAGTAACGCTTAGGATATTTCAACTGTTTCCATTTTTATGAACGGGAGTGTACATACACAACTCTTAAATCTAAGTTGACGATAATAACTTTAGAAGCTCAGTGCATTTTAGCGAATTTCCTGCAAAGGAAATGCAGCTATTGTTTTTGAACCATTGTTGGAATTTCGTAAAAATTTCTTCAAATGTCCATCGATCCTACCTACTAGATGTTAAAAATCACTATCGCTAAAATTTGTATATATGTATATATACATATATATATACATATATATATATATATATATATATTTATATTTATATATATATATATATATATATATATATATTATATATATATATATATATATATATATATATGTACTTTTTTAAAATGTCTGTGGACTCTCTATCGGTCACAGTTTTATTCCCATTGGAATGAAATTTGGAATTTGAATCGCTTTTGGTATTCTAAAGGTCAAGTTCGTTAATGGGTAAAATCGGGTGAGGGGAAAGGGGGTTTAGAGGAAGGGGAAAACACAAAATTCGACTATCTCCCTTAATATTTGAAAAATCGAAACATTTATCAGGAGTTAAGTTGTAGGTACTAAGTTTTACTGTAATTTTGTTTCTTATCATTTTTCTGTTACACTAATATTTACAGAAATATTTACATTTACAGATTGAAAGTTAAAATTCTAAATATCTCTGTTCACATTCGAGTTTGAGAAAAATAATCAAGTAATGAATTGTAGCAAACTTGATTTTCTACAACTTTACTCCTTATACATTTTTCGATGTTTCATTGTAAGAAATCTAATAAAAACTGAATAATTCCGTTAATTAGATTTCTCGGAAAAAAAAGAAGTAAATTTTTTTTCCAAAATTTTTTAAAATTCTACTATAAAAATTGTACTGGATTTGAAATGCATAAGGTTGACTCGCTCTACGTTAGTGATGGGGAGAGCTCGGTCCCCTCACGTATCTCTGCTGACGCTGGGTTAATTCCCCTCCATTTCTTTTTCCGTTAACGTGTTTCTCTTATTGGTTACTTTATTTAATTAATATCTAATTAACGGTGAGTCAGATGCAAAAATGTCCAAGCACTTTTCATCTTAGAATGTCATCCTCTATCCACCCTTTCAATAAACTCCGTGACTTTTGACTCACCCTATATATATATACACACACATATATATATATATATATATATATATATATATATATATATATATATATATATATATATATATATATATTATTCCACTCGGTTATAACTGGAATAATCAGTACTTGTTGAAAAAAATGAACTTATTATATTATATTATTTTCATATATATATATATATAAATATATATATATATATATATATATATTGATAGTACTTATTATTCCAGATAAAACCGTGTGGAATAAAACACAAAATTAAATGAAAAAAAAGAAAGATGATTTGCCTTTTTGACGTAATCAGTCCAATAGGGAATATGGATGAAAATTTTTTTTCACTTGAATTGAAGCATGTTTACTTGACAAATATCAAGGTAAAATTCCTTTTTAAATAACTTTAAAAATAAGCGAGATATGAATGATTGAACTTCTCGATTAGACAAAGAGGGTGACAGCCCTCTGGATATGTTATGTGACGTCATATTACACTTTCACCATTTAAAATACACGTAAAACTCCGTTTTTAGTATTTTTGCAAGAAAGAGACAGATAATAATCTTTAAAAGCTTATAGCTTCCTTGATATTTGTCGGATTTTAATTTGGTTTTTAAATATTATTACAGTATTTACAGTATTTTCATATTCTGAAAATAAATGTGAAAAACAATTTTCATGCATATTCCCTATTATTCTAATGGTGTTGTTTATAATCGAATCCATTGTCGAGTGATTTCTGTATTTGACATCCGGTTTAAATTTAACATAGATTAGCCTGAGATACAGTTAATTATTTGATTCTCAGTTGACAAAAGTGGGGTCACTCGCACCTCTTGTCTAAACTTACCACTAAATCATTTCGCTGTAATTCAACTTTTGTTGCTGGCGAAGTTGTACGACAAGGTACTGTGAATTCATTTTTAATCACTTGAACTAGCTCCTTCCGTTGGTTGGGCAAAAACATATGATGTTCATCTAGAAAAATATTTAAATTTATTGAGAAATTTGTTAAACTTTATGATGAAGTTTCAGCTTACCATCAACAAAAACATATATTGAACTACAACCGTTCGAATTTAGCATCTCACAGCACTTGTATTTTCCTGTATCTAAGTATGATGCCTTCGAGATAATCAGTTTTGAATAGTTATAATTTTCATCCAAAAAATGTATCTAAAAAAATGAAAAACAATGAAAGTTTTTCTCATTAAAGTCAGAAACTTCTATTCAGATCTTAAATTCAATCACAAAAAATTCGTTGCGCAAGAGCTGCTTCAACTTAGCGAATTTCCTTAGAGTATGTAGCGGTGTCGCTTCTCCATTAAACTATTATTATAATTTTGTTCATCATTTTTATCTGTTGCATAACAACTATAACTTCCCTCTATTATCACGGTTGCTTTGAATGTTAACAACCATGGTAATTTACATATTAAAAATAATAACATTTCATAAATAAAATCAATAAAGATCAATTATATTTTTATACATATCAAGAGCACGGTAGTGCGTGGCCGAGTTTTAAGGGAGACATTCGGACTTTTCACTACAGTGCTATATCTTATCGTTAATTTAGGCTCATTTTTTGGGTGCTGTATCTTTTGAACGGAAAGAGCTACAGGGTTGATATTTCGAATATAGATACTTTACGGAATTATAAGAACCAATGTTTTCAATCAATGTTAACGAATTAACCGTTAAAAAGTTATTTCACTTCAAAAACGCAAAATTCGTGGGAACGCCCACAATTCTTGGTAACTAATACATCAAAATGTTTAGCTACTTCCAGATATGCTGTAAAGTTGATATTGGGCATGTAGATAGCTGTAGTACCCAAACCGACGAGAAAATTGCGAAAACTCGAAATTTGTATCGGAAAAGTGGAAAATTTAACATTTTTTATTTTTAAGACTAGTTTAACTCAAACTACCTTGTAGAGAACGATATATCATATATACCTATTAATTTTTATACCATATAGAAATAGACATTGCTATTTGAATACAGCAGTATGCGTTGATTTTAAAAGTTATGCAACGGAAGCCTCGGAAAATTGGAAAAACATCCTCCAAAATTATGTTTTTCTGTTCTATTAATGCTATAAAGTTTGAATTTTCACTAATCGACCCGAAATAACGTCAAAATTAACAGAATATTTTGAAAAATTTCATTACCTACATCGCAACCACACCAAAAATGGGAAAAACATCCCTAAAACTTACCTCTTTACTTCTATTCATGATAGAAAGATCAGTTTTTTTCCATCACAACCCTTCGAACTTGGTAAAAACACCCCCAAAACCAACCTTTTTGTTCTATACATACAACAAGATTCAGTTTTTTGCAATCGACGCTTAATAGCTACAAATTAGGAAGTTATTTCGAAAAACTTAATATATTTTTTTGCAAACTCCCGAAAAATTGAAAAAACACCCCCCAAAATTACGTTTTTCAGTTCTATATATGATGAAATGATGGAATTTTGACCAATCGACCCGAAATAAAGTCAATTTAACAGAACACTTTGAAAAATTTTTTTACCTATAACGCAAACCTCCGAAAATGGGAAAAACACCCCTTAAACTGCCTTAAGGCATTTTGATCAGACTAAAAATATGACCGCTAGAGAGTGATTTATGCATTCTAAGGAAATTCGCTAAGTTGACGCAGCTCTTGCGTAACGAATTTTTTTTTGTGAAGTGGAGCCAACGGGTCAAGTCATTTCTTCAAAGACTATAACGTTGATAATCAATTATCTGTAATAAACGATTAGTTTAGAAGTCATAATCGAAACAAATCAAATAACATCTTATATATACTAAATTTTATATAGTTATTTTAATAAAAAATATATCACTCTTATTTCACATTAATTTGTGGCGTTTTAATAAAAGGCCTATGATATATGATCGATGAATATTATTATCAATAATCCAATGTATAAAATTTATGCTTTCTTTTCAGTTTTCTTTGGCAATAACACTGCTTGAATATTTGGTAATATACCGCCTTGGGCGATTGTTACACCAAATAATAATTATCACGAGCTGCATTACCAGCTAATTCAAGAACTTCAGCAGCTAAATATTCCATAACTGCTGCCAAATAAACTGGAGCACCAGCACCCACTCGTTCAGCATAATTTCCTTTCCGCAATAATCTGTGAATTCTTCCAACAGGGAATTGTAATCCTGCACGACTTGATCTTGACTTTGCTTTACCCTTAACTTTACCACCTTTACCGCGTCCAGACATTTTTGTATTTTTTTTTATTAATAAAAAAAATAAATGGGTAACACTTGTATGTTTATTGTACAGAATCTCGTACAACAATGTTAAAATTTTACGGTTATTCAATTAATTTATAATATTTATTATTTATCATATGTTAGGTATTAACCAATAGTATTATAGAAATGTCATAGACCAATGAGCGCACAGCATTCATATATCATGTAAGATCGGTTTTCATATATATATATATCATAAAACTGGGTAACTATTTTTCTCGCTGACGCCCCATCGGGCGAAAGCGCATTATCAGTTCCCAGAATAATGATCTTGGATCAAACTGGACTTTAATATCTGATTCATCCCGTAACTATTTTTCATTTCAGATTACCTAAAATATCCAACCTCGGTTGTCCTACTCATACCAAACTTATGAAATAAATTTGATGAACAAAATTTTTTCTTACATTTAATCAATTACCCCTCATTAATTTTTTTAGTTAATAGTTTACCAAGCTATTTACTATGTAAATAGCTCGGCTCTTTATATATATACTAAATTTTATATAGTTATTTTAATAAAAAATATATCACTCTTATTTCACATTAATTTGTGGCGCTTTAATAAAAGGCCTATGATCGATGAATATTATTGTCAATAATCCAATGTAAATAATTTACGGTTTCTTTTCAGTTTTCATTGGCAATAACATAACATTGCTACAAAAATTTCTCGGAATACTATAAAAATTTTACTTTAAGAATAAGAAAACTTATTACGTATAATAAATTTCAACCAAATTTTTACTGACATTTAAACAATTTACCCCGAAATATTGTTTTACGTAGATTTATGTTATCAACAATTATAATTATACAAAATTCCATAAAAATATTATATATATAAGTAAACTACCTTGTAGAAAACCGACAATATTAAATATTAATAATTCCTTTTTTCTATGTTTTATATTAACTAATTAACTATTAGATAGTCCCATATATATATATATATACATATATATGTATATATATATATATGTATATATATATATATATAAATTATATGTATATATATGTATATATATATATATAAATTTTATAGATGGTGTTTTTCGACATCTATAAGCTATGATCGATGGACATTTTTGCTATACTATAACGCTGAAAGTGCTAAGCGATTTTTACACCAGATAATAAATTAATTATTTCTTCATTATTACGAATTGCTAATTGTAAATGACGAGGTATAATACGAGTTTTCTTGTTATCATTAGGGGTAAATTGATTAAATGTAAGAAAAAATTTGGTTGAAATGAAATAATATGTCGTAAGTTTTCTTTAGTATGTTTTTATTAAAATTTTATAATTAAAAATTTTATTTATAACGTGGTAAGTTTTAAAATATTTGAAATCAAAAATTACGCAGGAGCTGCTTCATCTTCGAGCAAATTTCCTTCAAATACATTAATCACTTTCTAGCGGTCACTATTTTATTTCCTTACAAGAAATTCGCTAAACAACTTGCCGCGTTATATAAAATTTTAGAAACATACTACAAAAATTGTACTTTAAGAAAACTTATTACGTAATAAATTTCAACCAAATTTTTACTGACATTTAAACAATTTACCCCTAATTAATGTTTTACGTAGATTTATGTTATAAAAAATTATAATTATATATATGTAATATGTATATATACATATATATATACATATATATATATATATATATATATATATATATATATATATATATATATATATATATATATATATATATATATATTAAGGTTATTTTCAATTAATTTATAATATTTATTATTTATCATATGTTAGGTATTAACCAATAGTATTATATATATAGACATGTCATAGACCAATGAGCGCACAGCATTCATATATCATGTAAGATCGGTTTTCATATATATATATCATAAAACTGGGCAACTAGTTTTATTGATAAACAGATTGCTTTGTGAGAAGTATCAATTGTTAACAAAAATGCCACCTAAAACAAGTGGAAAGGCAGCCAAAAAAGCTGGTAAAGCACAAAAGAATATATCAAAGAGTGATAAAAAACGCAATTTACGCATACGCAATTTACATATACAAAGTATTGAAACAAGTACATCCTGATACTGGTATATCTAGTAAAGCTATGAGTATCATGAACAGTTTTGTTAATGATATTTTTGAACGTATTGCTGCTGAAGCATCACGTTTAGCTCACTATAATAAACGTTCAACAATTACAAGTCGGGAAATTCAAACTGCAGTTCGACTATTATTACCTGGTGAATTAGCAAAACATGCTGTCAGTGAAGGTACTAAAGCTGTTACAAAATATACAAGTTCAAAATAATATAATTCGAAGTGATATTTAATAAATATACAAACATCATCCTATGAAATCGGCTTTCTTTTTAAGAAAGCCATCAAATATTTTCAAATAAGAGTAACCTATTATTAATATCAAATATAATAATATTTTTATAATTTAATAAATATTTGGTTGTAAATATTATTTGATCATACTTTTTTTTAAATATTTGAATTTTTTTGGATGCATTTCATGTCAATGTTGCAAATTTTGAAAAATCGAATATTCTGTATCTGTATCAGTTAAAGATTATGTGGCTGGATGTTTCTTTCTCCTCCCCGGCATCCAGATCAATTTAACATTGTTCCGTTTTGCTAGTTTCAGAAGTTCCTCTAGACATTCCTTGACTACCCTCGAGGTGACCTAAGTTCCAGAAAAGGCTTTTAAACCAGCTTGACTATTCGACAGAATACATACGTTCTGGTTTATGTAGCCTCTACGTAGGTTCTATTTCCCCAAGTTGAGGTTTATGTTTGCATTAGGTCTCCTTAACAAACTAATGTTTTCATGTTAAGTTTTCACTACTGTCATGTAAAAAAACAAAACGAAATTTTGCATGACAGTAAAAAGAAGAAAACACAAAATATAAAATATCCCTCTTAATATCAGAACAATGGAAAAATGTGAAAAGAATAAAGTTGTAAAAAATCAAATTTGCTACAATTCATAACCTTTTCATTTTTACTCAAACTCTAATGTGTACAGGTATATCAAGGAATTTAATTTTTAATTGTAAATATTTCTGTAAATATTAGTGTATGTAACAGAAAAAACGATTAGATACAAAATTACAGTAACACTTAATACCTACAACTTTACTTCTAATAAATTTTTCGATTTTTCAAATAATAAGGGAGACATGTCGAATTTTGTGTTTCCACCTCCCTTAAAACTACCCTTTCCCCTTGTCTGCTTTTACGACATTTCATTTTGATCAGACTAAAATTGTGACCGCTAGAAAGTGATTTATGTATTCTAAGGAAATTCGCTAAGTTGAATCAGCTCTTGCTATTAATATAATAAATAATTTTATTATATTAATAAATTAATAAATTCATTATATATTATTAAAAAAATGAAAAAATATTGATGTTTCGTTATATTTTCATGAAATTGAAAATTATATATTAATATCGTGAGTTTACGAAGTTGCAATACCATACGTCTTAGAATCTATAGTACCTACCCTAAGCTTTACCTATAATACATCATCTTATTAATTAAATAAATACATCGAAATCTATAAATATTTTACATTTTTTCTTAAAAAATGGAAAAATCTAATATTTAACTTTTTATGTTTTCTACATGGCAGTTTACTTACTTATAGTCATTTACAGTATGGTCAATTTTTAAGAATTTTAATTAAAATACATGAATGTGTGATTTTTGTTTTTTATAATAATAAAAATTTATATTATTTATATTACAACAAACAATCGTTATAATTCTATAAGTATTTTATTTATATTATTCTTTTATTTCAATTATTATTTTTATTTCAATTTACTTTTTAATTTCAATATTTCTGTTTATTTTTAAAAAAATATGTGTAAATAAAAAAATTTAGGTTTCGTTTATTAATCTCTTTTGTTAATGATACAAATTCAATGTAAGTTAGTTTTAATTTTACCAAACGTATTATTTACAATGTAACTCGTGAATGAGCAGTTATTAATATTAAAAATATATATATTTTTAAAAGAAAAATTTAAAAAATTCGTTACGCAGGAGCTGCTTCAACTTAGCGAATTTCCTTAGAATACATAAATCACTCTCTAGCAGTCACAATTTTAGTTTAATCAAAATGAAATATCGTTCTGAAATGATTTTAGTATTTGCATGGCTAATTTTATTAATGAATGACATACGTCAAGGGGAAATGGGGGAATAAAGACAGAAGAAAACACAAAATATAAAATATCTCTCTTAATATTAGAACAATCGAAAAATGCGTAAGGAATAAACTTGTAGAAAATCATGTTTGCTACAATTCATCACCTGATCATTTTTGCTCAAACTTTAATGTGTATAGAGATATTAAGGAATTTAATTTTCAATCTTAAACCGTCAATATTTCTGTAAATATTAGGGTAACAGAAAAAATGATAGGAAACAAAATTACAGTAAAATTTAGTACCTACAACTTTAATTCTTATAAATTTTTCGATTTTTCGAATATTAAGGAAGATATGTTAAATTTTGTGTTTCCCCCTCCCTCTAAACCCCCCTTTCCCCTTGTTCGATTTTACCCATTAACGAACTTGATCTTTTGAATACCAAAAGGGCCTCAAATCCCAAATAACATTCCAATCAGATCAAAAATGTGACCGATAGAGTGATTACAGACACATATATATATATATGTATATATATATATATATATATATATATATATATATATATATATATATATATATATATGTCCATAGATATATATATACAAATTTCACAGATGGTGATTTTCGACATCTACTAGGTAGGATCGATGGATATTTGTAAAAATTTTTGCAAAATTTTGAAATCGGTACGAGACCAATAGCTCTATTTCCTTTCAGGAAATTCGCTAAAAATGCGTAGGCAGGAGCTGCTTCAACTTTGTGAATTTTCTTAGAAATTTGGAATTTGAGGCTCTTTTGATATTCAAAAGGTCAAGTTCGTTAATGGGTAAAATCGGACAAGGGGAAAGGGGGATTTACAAGAGGGGAAAACAAAAATTTAAACATATCTCCCATAATATTTGAATGAAAAATCGACAAATTTTATAATAAGTAAAGTTGTAGGTATTTAGTTTTACTGTAATTTTGTTTCTTATAATTTTTCTATTGTTACACTTATATTTACTGAAAAATTGACGGTTTAAGATTGAAAATTAATTTCCCTAATATCTCTGTACGCATTAGAGTTTGAGCAAAAATGATAAGGCAATGAATTGTTGCAAATTCGATTTTTTACAACTTTATTCCTTTTGCATTTTTCGATTGTTCTAATATTAATAGAGATATTTTATATATTGTGTTTTCTTCTTTATTTATACCCCCCCCCCCCTCCATTCATCTCGACGTATGTCATTTAACGATAAAATTGGACTTGTAAATAGTAAAATCATATACAACATTTCATTTTGATCAAACTGAAAATGTCAAATTGTGACCGCTAGAGAATTATTTATGTATTCTGAGGAAATCGCTAAGTTGAAGCAGCTTCTGCGTAACGAATTTTTTAGCAAATTTTCTGAAAGAAAATAGAGCTATTGGTCTGGTACCGACTTAAAAATTTTTGCAAATTGATCCTACCTAGTAGATGTCGAAAATCACCATTTGTAAAATTTATATATATATATATATATATACATATCTATGGACATATATATATATACATATATATATATATATATATATATATAAATATAATATATATATATATATATATATATGTCCATGGATATATATATATATATATATATATATATATATATATATAAATATTTTATATTTAAAAAATCTGTTTGTTATGCATCTAACGCTTCACATTTATATCAAAACTATGTATGAATAAATAATAGTTTAAAAAAACTAAAAAACGCGCTTTTATAGAAAATCTAACTAAAAAATAGAAAATAAAATATATATATATATATATATATATATATATATATATATATATATATATATAAATATAATATATATATATATATATATATATATGTCCATGGATATATATATATATATATATATATATATATATAAATATTTTATATTTAAAAAAACTGTTTGTTATGCATCTAACGCTTCACATTTATATCAAAACTATGTATGAATAAATAATAGTTTAAAAAAACTAAAAAACGCGCTTTTATAGAAAATCTAACTAAAAAATAGAAAATAAAATATAATACATTTGGATTAAGAAAAGTGTAAATAAGAAACTAATGTATATTAATGGAAAAAAGCGTGGGTGCTAGTGTCAATAGTTATTCGATTAATATACATTAGTTTCTTATTTACACTTTTCTTAATCCAAATTTATTAAATTTTATTTTCTATTTTTTAGTTGGATTTTCTATAAAAGTGTGTTTTTTTAGTTTTTTTAAACTATTATTTATTTTTCATTTTTTTGTTGAATTTTCTATAAAAGCGTGTTTTTTAGTTTTTTAAACAATAATTTATATGTAAATCACGGTTATCATTATATTATGGATATTATGAAATAATAATAGTATGCGTGTTAGATTTGTCGGTACATTTATGTATGTATACGAACAAGACGTAACTACCATAAGTGTCTCTACGCGGTTGTGCTAAGCTGAGTGCCCGATCAAAGAGTAAGTCTGTGGAACTGCTCGCATGCGTAGTTCCCGCACTAGTTCTATCTCACTTACTCTCATGCAAAGGATGCGGAAAGAAATTGATGAATCCTGGTGAATCTAATCAGGATAATCCGATATTTTAATTGAATTATTGCATGGTCATCGGTCTTTGACAGGTGTGCAAAATTTGATTTAAATCTGATCGTTCAAAGTAGGAGAAAATCGAGCCCAAAAGGGTCGGTTACATACATACAAACATACATACAGGTGAAACTAATAAAAAGCGTATAAAAAAAGATCCAAACAAAAGTAGTTTGTTTTTATGAGATAAGAATATTTTGTTGTTGTTATTAAAGATGTTTCTTTTAGTTTGTATCGTTTATTTAAAAGATAATTTATACCATGAGGGCGATGGATCACACATATTACTATGGCTTTGCATTTTATTGTTTAATCTAAGTAAATTTTGCAATATAATTTTTTCCACACCCTGTATTGTATCGTTATTTTCAATGTGCTTATGTTTAATCAAAAAAATTTGACTTAAATTTCTTTATTTGTTCAATCTAGTTTTTCACTAATTAATACGAAACCAACGTTGGTAGTAAGTAGACATATATTTATAATTTTCAACCGGTTTTATATATTTGTTTTATTAACAAAATTAATTAGTTGATTATCCAAATACTGATATATTTAAAAAACTCAATTGGACAATATCAATATCAAAATAATTTTTTCATTTCAAAAAAATATTGAACTAATTAAAAAAATTTTTGTTTCTATATTTTGTTAGCATAACAATTATATTTCTTTATTTAAATTTTATTAAAAGTAGTTTTTTTACAGGCATCTTAGGTATCAAAGTGATTTGTATCCTTATATTTTTTGATTTGTTTGGTGTTTACTAAATCCATAACAGTTCTTACTTTAGATCGCAATATGGATAGGTACATAAAAGATATCGTAATAGATGGAAAAACTATTTCACATACAGTTATATTAATGCCTCCAGATGGAAGCTGCCTTTTTCACTCAATTTCATATAGACTGTATGGGGAAAATTTTTTTAAGTATACACAAAAAGTTAGAAAAGAAATAGTTAATCACGTTGTTACCAATTGGCAAGATTTGCAGTGTATGACGTGTAACGAAAATGGCAGCAATTATGATTCTATTGAACAATATCGTGAAGCCATGCTAAAACCTCATACATATGGCTCGCTCAGTGAAATAAAAGCTGCTAGTATCTTGTATAATTTGAGAATGCAAGTTTACCAATCAGACGACATGAAGTGTATAGTTGATTTTAATTCAGAAAAAAGTCAGATTGCAGTATTACGTTTTTCTGGAAATTTTCGATCTGGACACTTCGATATCTGTATTCCAATAGTTGCTTCCGAGAGATCTAATGAAGAAGATTCTCAAAATATTCAACAAATAGGTGATGATATTTTTGAAAATGGTATGGATAGGTACAGAAAAGATCTTATAATAGAAGGCAAAAACATCCCGCATACAGTAATATGCATGCCACCAGACGAAAATTCTGTATTTAATTCAATATCATATACGCTGTATGGAGAAAATTTTTTACAGTATACAGAAAAGGTTAGAGAAGCAACAGTTAATTACGTTATTGACAATTGGCAAGATTTTCAAAATATGACTTGTAACGAAAATGACAGCACTTATGATTCTATTGAACAATATCGTGAAGCTATGGTAAAACCTCATACATATGGCTCGTTATGGGAAATACAAGCCGCTGGTATCTTGTATAATTTGAGAATGCAAGTGTACCAATCAATTGACATGAAGTGTATAGTTGATATTAATAAAGAAAAGAGTCAGATTGCACGACTATGTTGTTTCGGGATTGGTGTTTCTGGACACTACGATGTATGTATTCCAATAAATACGCCCGAGAGTTTAAATGTAGAAGAATCTGAAAATATTCAGATTCAACAACCAGGTGATGGTATTATTGAAAATGTCAAAGAAACAACTAAAATAGGTTCGGAACAACCAAGGAAAAAGAAACCCGGGCGGCCAAAGAAAAAGAAACTCGGGCGACCGAAAACTTCAGATAAAACTCGCGAGGAACAAGTTCGTGATGCGCACGAGCGATACATAAAAAAAAATCAAAATGTAAATATGAAAGCAGTGTCAGTATTTGGTAAAAAAAATCCTGACATAAAAACCAAATGGGTTAAGAAATGTAAATTACGAAAAAATTTAGAATTTTCGGGAAATATTGAAAATATTACTGCGCGATTAACGCTTGTAATTGGAGATCGTTTAGAAGCTGAAAAGAATATAAAATGGGTTTTACAGAATCGCAAAAGCTTAATCGGCAATTATTTAAAATCATTTGAAAATTTAAAAAAAATCATGGTAACAGGACTTGAAAAATGTCGAATATTACCTAACGACTGTCATGATATACTTTCCAAATTTCAGGCACTTTTAGGCAAATCTTTACATTGTCCTACACAAGAACCGTATTTCACTGAAACTTCGTATAAATTATTGGAACACGGTAGTGTAGCCGTTATGAATAATAATGGGAGAAGTGTTTTACACGACTCCCAAGAAAACATTAGAAATAAAAGAAGAGGTGAAAGTTGGACATGTGATATAAAAATTTGTTTATTAACTGAAAAAATGGTAACAAATTTGGAAAGAAAATTTATTGAGCTATCAGAGTGCCCACCAAAAACTATTTATAAGTTTATGTTAAGTGAAGAAAATTCATTTAAAAATAATCTTGAATTTTTTAATAGTTTAAAGAGTCATTTTCCAAGTATCAGAACTATGATTAGACAACTGTATGAAATGAAATCGTATGTTTATAAAATATATGAATTAGATAATGCTTTAGAGGACGTTAATATAGATAAACTTAACGAATTATGGAATCCGGCTAACATTATAATGAACAAAGGACATGATGTATATAATGTGGATTGCGATTTGTCCGATTCGAATTTAAATGAAGACCAAATAATAGAAAAATATCATACTTCATTGACTGACATGAAAGAAAAATGTCTAGATACGCCAAAAAATGAATGTTTATCTTGTCAAGGACTTTTCTGTTTAAGAAATTTAACATCTCTTTCAGCAATACGAAAACCATTAGAAAGTAATTACTGGAAAAGATTACAACAGTTTATTGAAGATAAAAAAGTCAAGTTGAGTAATTTTATTTGTACTACATGCTTATTGAACTTCCGATCGAATAAACTTCCCACAAAATGTATTCTTAATGGACTTTATAATGCAGAAGTTCCAGATGAAATAAGAAAATTAAATGAGTATGAAAAAATTTTAATCCAACGAGCAAAAGCCTTTCAAGTAATTACATCCATGGTTCCTGTTTCCAAGAAACGCATACCTAATAGACACGCTATTAAAAAAGTGAAAGGCAGAACATTTCATCTACCACTACCATTGGAAGCGACATTAAAAAAAATACCAAGACCAGAAGAGCCTTTAAATACAGACCATGAATTATATATTCTTGTTAGAGGACATCCAACAAAAAGTAAAATAATATGGCAGGATCTTGTAAATTTAGAGAATATTTATAATGCCTTAAAGTTTTTCAAATATAATAACAAACATTATTCTGGTATAGTTTTACCGGAAAACTTTCGACAATTACAACATCATATAGATTCAGATATACAATTTGAAATTGAAACGGTAGATCAAACGAACCAAAATATTGATGGTGCATTATTAACACAAGTAACTGAAAAAAATCAACATGAGTACGAGCAGTATACTATATATCCTCTTCATGAGCGGCGACAAAATAAATCTGCGGCATCTGTTTATCAAATGTTGAAAGTGAACGCTCCACCTTTAGATATTCGGGACAAAGATATTGATGTAAAATGTTTTCCAGATTTGTATGTTGATGGTAAATATGGTCAATTTTATCCCAGAGAAAAAAAAATCACATCAGCTGAATTTATTAAATCCAAGTTGATGTCGTGTCACGCCCAATATAGACGTAACCATCAATATCTTTTTTATTTATTGAATGATGCAAATATGCGTCAATTGAGTGCTGGTATATTTTATATGATGAATATAACTAAGCAAAATGAAAAGTTAACGAAAAAAACTTATTTAGAAATGATGGAAAGAGAAGAACTAGAAGGAGATTTGACTGCAATATTTAGCCATTTACGGAACACAGAACAATATTGGAGAAAGCCTAGAAATGAAGTGTTGTGTATGACGAGATATTATGGACCAGCAACTTGGTTCCTGACTGTCAGTCCATCAGAATGGAATTGGACTGATCTAGGGCAATATATTAAAGATATCAATGGCCCTGATATGGCCAAAAAGTCGATTAGTGAAATAATTGCTCAAGATCCCGTAGCAGTTTCAAGATTTATTGATCTTAAATTTAAAGCATTATTAGATTTTCTATGTTCAAAAGGAGAACCTTTAGGAAAAGTTGAACATTATTTCTGGCGTCGTGAGTATCAATCCAGAGGATTACAACATTTTCATTGTATGTTGTGGATAAAAGATGCACCTATACTTGAACAGTCTACCGTACAAGATGTGGCTAATTTCATATCAAAATATGTAACGTGCGTTATTCCAAACAAACAAAATTCACCACAATTACATGATCGAGTTATGAATTATCAACTTCATAAACATAATAATTATTGTTTAAGGAATAAAAAAAAATCAACTGGCTATATTCGCGTTTGCAGATTTGGTTTTCCACGTCCTGTAACAGATCAAATGAAAATAATAGGAGTTACAGAATCAGTAGCAGCAAAGAAAACTCTATCAAATAAGAGATTGTATAATATACCTAGGACAAAAGAATCTGTTTATATCAATGACTATAATCCAGTAGTACTTTTAGTGTGGAATGGAAATATCGATATTCAGTTCATTGGTGAAGTAACTACAATATTGAATTACTATATCACTAAGTATACAACAAAGGGCGAAAAAAGTCATGTAACAGAAATGTTTGAAATTATAAATTCTACAAAAACATTAACGAGTCGACTTTTTAATGTTGGTCTTCGTGCACTTAATAACAGAGAGTGCGGATTACTTGAAGCAAGTGATACTTTGCTCGGTTTATCTCTTTATGGAACTGACCCTGAAACTATTTTCAGATGGCTTGACGTGAAAATACATCGTAATCGCAGAGTTAAATCTAAGAAAGATATAAATAATTTGCATCCAAATTCATCAGATTTATTTTACAAATCATTGATTGATGATTATTATCCAAATAGACCTGCAGAGTTAGAAGAAATGAACCTTTATGATTTTGCCAGATGGTATGACATTGTCAATAGTCGTCCTGTTTATAGTAATGATGAATGTTATCAAATTGGTGATGAAAAATTTTTAAAAAGAAGAAAACGACCATATTTAATCAATCATTATCCACTTGATATTAAAAAGTATCCAGAACAATATTACTTTGCAATTTTACTTTTGTTTATGCATTGGCGTAATCTTGTTGAATTAAAAAAAGGGCAAGATTCATATACGGAAGCTTTTAATATAGTTAAAGAAACTATAAACGATGGTGTAAATTACGGACAGCTGCAAAATGACTACAAAGAAAATTTGGAGAAAGCATTTGAAATGATCGAGGAGAAAATAGCTGAAATACAAGAGAACAGGCAAAACGATGCAAATGAACATGATGATGATGCAATCGAAAATCCAATAGAGTTTGAACCAGTACAAGCAATTAATGCAATGGATGATTTTCGATTAATTATAAATATATCAGATCAAGAAATGAAAGAAATGATTGATAATTTAAATTCAGACCAAAAACGTATATTTGATAAAATTCACGAAACATTGGACAAAAATTCGAGCACTCTTAGACTTTTCGTGAGTGGTACAGGGGGTACGGGTAAAAGTTACCTAATAAATACAATAAAACAATGGGTGTCGAAAAAATTCAATAAGACTGTAGCTGTTACTGCGCCCACTGGGATTGCGGCGTATAATGTTAATGGGCTAACTGTCCATAGGTTATTACAACTACCAGTTGAACATGGATTAACACCTAAATATAAACCGCTTTCAGATCAAGTTTTAAAAGTATTACGAGCTGATTTATCGAACATGATGCTTATAATCATAGATGAAGTGTCAATGATTTCCAACATAACTCTTATGTATATTCATTTACGTCTAATGGAAATATTTGATACCTCCGATAATGAAAATGGCTGGTTTGGAGGGAAACATATTTTGGTATTTGGAGATTTGTTACAACTACCGCCTGTCAGAGAACAATCACCTTTTGAAGATATATCAGCTAAAGATATAAATAAACTGATAGGTTCATTAAGTGTTATTACAAATTTGTGGAAAAAATTATTTAGTTATGAAGAACTTTGTATTAACATGCGACAAAAAAATGATAATGATTTCATGAATCTGTTGAGTCGATTACGATTAGGAGTTATAACAATAGAAGATTCTAAATTATTATCTTCCAGATTGCTGAAATTTAATTCCACTTCTGTTAATGACAGACTTCAAGAATTGACAGTTCACCTCTCATCATTACCTGAGAGCACAGTTTGTTTACTGCCAACAAGAAATATGTGTGCTCAACTTAATGAAGCAATGTTAAAAAGAATTGAACAACCGGTCATAGAAGTAATTGCTATTGATGAGGTTGAATGTCGAAAATCATTTTCTAAAAAAGTTCGTGAAATATTAGATAAGTATGAAGATGATTCATCTATGACTGCAGGTTTAGAGAGAAGAATAAATATAAAAATTGGAGCTCGTGTAATGCTTCGAAGAAATGTCGATCTCAGTTTAGGACTTGTTAATGGTTCAATTGGTAATGTGGAGCAAATCTTTCGGGATATTGACGACATAAACAAAATTAAGAAAATTCGCATAAAATTTACACATGGCTTGGTACACGATTTGGAACCAGTTAAAAATAAATTTGAAGTTTTCTATCACGCGTTTGTGTATCGTGAGCAATTTCCAATATGTCTTGCTTACGCTATCACTATTCACAAAAGTCAAGGTTTAAGTTTGGATAGTGCACTTCTGGATATAGGTTCCTGTATATTTTCCTGTGGACAAGCATATGTTGCGCTATCTAGAGTTAAAAATCTTACCGGAGTTCATCTTATTAATTTTGATCCAAGCCAATTACAATCACAAAAGAGTGCAATAATAGAATACAACAGGCTCAGAACGCTTTATCGTCCTGATTTATCGAAACTACCATTCAAGAAAAGTCATCTGCAAGACGTTACAGATAGAGTGTGGTCAAAACATCCACACACCACAGCAGCTCAAAAAATAGTTGAATCAATAATGGATAAAAAAAATCCATCTAAACGAAAACAGCCTACATCCAAGAAAACTTCAAAAAAAAAAAAGAAGTTTGATTGTAGTAATTGAATAAATGAATAATTGTGACTTTGAATAAATTAAAATAATGTGATGGATTCACTTGTTGGAAATTTGTAATTTATCGAGGATTTTGGATTATTTAATAAATGATTTTATTATAAAAATCAATGCGATTCTGTTAAAAAGATTGATTTTTTAATATATAAAATTTAATTTTTAGATAAAATTATTTTTACAAATTATGATTACATTAAAATTCATTATGAGTGTAAAAAAAAAATTTATTAATACTAATAAAATGAAAAATTGAAATTGATTATCCTTTTTATTATACTGAACAATTAATCTGAAATTTTTCCGATTATTGATTCAATTTGTACAATATTTTGTACATTAACAACTTTATGACGATATAAATTATTATTTTAATTTTAATTCAAAACTTAATGTGAAGTATAATGAACAGCTGAAGTACTCATCTTGAACAGGAATAAAATTAACGACATTAAGAAATATATAAATATTGTCGTTTTGAAAAAACTGTCAAATGTTGTCTTATTAATAGCTAGTTCAGAGTTATCACAGAGTTTTTGTATGTCAATTGAAAAATAATAAACGTACTCCGAATTTATACGTAATGTATCCTATATTGTTGTATGTACATCAATAGCGAAGAGGTTATAGATCAAATCAATTGTAAATATCAATGTATAAATTATTTTATTATCACATTTAAGATTTTTTTTATTTTAACTAAGTATTATTAAATTTATATTTTTCATTTTAATCACATACCATTTTTAATTATATATGCATTTTAACATAAATAAATACAGAATTATAATAACATAACAATTATTGAACAATTGAATCCAAATCATCACTTATAATTGAATTCAAATGTTATAAAGACGAAAAAATGAAATAAAGATTTTATTTATAAATTTCGTACTTAGAATTACCTGCGAGAAGTTTCTAAATTCATAAAAACAGCAATTGGTTTGGTGTTATAGGAAAATGTTAAAACAAACAAACAAGCTACAAAAAATAAATATATCGTCTATGCAGTTCAAAATCGGAAAACAACTATTTCAACATCAAATATAAAATATATTCATCTATCAAAATGGCCTCCCTATTGGAGGCCACAAAATAATTTTTAATAAGAGTAATATATTTAATTATTTATATATGAGTAATATATACATATACATAAATATATACGTATTGGTCAATAACAACAAAAAAAAAAGAGATGTATTAAAATATCAACAATAATAATCCATCAAGTAAATCCAGTGAGTAAAATCGATCGGTAAGTCATGCCTACGATTATAATATGACAGCCATACTATATTGATGTTTCAGCCTTTCAAAAAGCGAGCAGAGCGAGTTGACGTTATATAACGCGAAGCGGTATCCTTTGTAAATGTGAATCTACAAAGAGTAAAGTATCGCGAAGCGTAAAGCAACGCAAAGTATACGCGAAGCGTAACAAAACGCGTAGCGTTTTGAGCGAAGCCTTCGGCTTTGTATATTTAAGCCTTTCAAAAAGGATTGATATCCGACCAAAAACATAAATGTAAGAAAGGGCCGAGTTTTCGGGAAAATCCTTAATGTAATAGTTCCTTCTTAAAAAGTGATGATATGAGAGTAATGACCGAGCTATTTACAAAGTAAATAGCTCTAGACTTCATATAATAGTTGCTTCTTAAAAAGTGATGATATGGAAGAAAGGACCGAGCTATTTACAAAGTAAATAGCTCTAGACTTCATATAATAGTTGCTTCTTAAAAAGTGATGATATGGAAGAAAGGACCGAGCTATTTACAAAGTAAATAGCTCTAGACTTCATATAATAGTTGCTTGTTAAAAAGTGATGATATGGAAGAAAGGACCGAGCTATTTACGAAGTAAATAGCTCTAGACTTCAGATAATAGTTGCTCTTTGAAAAGTGATGATATCCCATTAAAGAGCCGAGCTATTTACAAAGTAAATAGCTCGGTAAACTATTAACTAAAAAAAAATAATGAGGGGTAAATTGATTAAATGTAAGAAACAATTTGGTTGAAATTTATTTCATAAGTTTTCCCTTAGTATGTTTTTAAAATTTTATAGAACGCGGCAAGTTATTTTTTCTGATGATTTCAAATATTTTTAAACTTGCCGCGTTATAAAATTTTAAAAACATACTAAGGGAAAACTTATGAAATAAATTTCAACCAAATTGTTTCTTACATTTAATCAATTTACCCCTCATTATTTTTTTTTAGTTAATAGTTTACCGAGCTATTTACTTTGTAAATAGCTCGGCTCTTTAATGGGATATCATCACTTTTCAAAGAGCAACTATTATCTGAAGTCTAGAGCTATTTACTTCGTAAATAGCTCGGTCCTTTCTTCCATATCATCACTTTTTAACAAGCAACTATTATATGAAGTCTAGAGCTATTTACTTTGTAAATAGCTCGGTCCTTTCTTCCATATCATCACTTTTTAAGAAGCAACTATTATATGAAGTCTAGAGCTATTTACTTTGTAAATAGCTCGGTCCTTTCTTCCATATCATCA
The DNA here is from genome assembly GCA_963920215.1 of Nineta flava. Classification (NCBI taxonomy): domain Eukaryota; kingdom Metazoa; phylum Arthropoda; class Insecta; order Neuroptera; family Chrysopidae; genus Nineta; species Nineta flava. The sequence goes on from OY986041.1 coordinate 4,332,840, forward strand.
CTTTTTAAGAAGCAACTATTATATGAAGTCTAGAGCTATTTACTTTGTAAATAGCTCGGTCATTACTCTCATATCATCACTTTTTAAGAAGGAACTATTACATTAAGGATTTTCCCGAAAACTCGGCCCTTTCTTACATTTATGTTTTTGGTCGGATTTATTATTTATTTAAATAATAATTATTTTATATATCAATCATTTACCTTTGAAGAAGCGATACCGCTTCACAAGTACAAAAATCACTTTCTAGCGGTCACAATTTTAGTCTGATCAAAATAAAATGTCGTATCTGATATTATTTTTACTAAGTTTTACTGTAATTTTGTTTCTTATCATTTTTTCTGTTACACTAATATTTACAGAAATATTGACGGTTTAAGATTAAGATACGACTTTGCCCAAGATATTCTTATGTTTCCCTTTTTTCTCATAAATGCCTTTCGCAGATAATGTTATCGATATTTAAAAGAAAAATTCCATTTCAATAAACAGCCAAAATGTGATTAAATCAACAGTGTTAAAAGTAAACCGCTAACGGATTTCATTCAAACGGTGAAATCGTTTACTGGATGAAGCATGTCGAGAAACCGAGCATCCAATTGTAAGATTTTAGGAAAACTTGAAAACATCCGTCTATCAAGTTTTTTGTTATTTGTAGATTTTAGAGAGTATCGAAGTAAAACGATACAACTTGCTTTTAAAGCTTACAGACAATTTAGGATTTTAAATGTAAGATAGTTGTTATGAAAATGGATATTTAAAAAAAATTGGTGTGAAACTGTGCATATACAGACTGTGGTCTGTATATAGAGGTTATGGAGCATTCACATTATTTTTTTATATTCTATACCCATTTTCACACAAAGTATGAAGTTATAAAACAAGTTATCTTGGATTTCTTCGATTTTCCATTACATAATTAAAATCTTTTGTATAAAAAAATACAAGCAGTTAAATTATTGTGTTAAACAGAATCAAACACTTACTTCTTCGTTTTCATGATATCTTATTCCTCGCCCATTTAGTTCCTCATTAAAGACATAAGATTTCCACTTTAGTCTTTCATTTCCACGACAAATCAACGTCAAATTTTCACCTGCATTAAAAACTATGTGGTCATCATCCCCATATTTCATAATTTCAATATCTGAATTTAGTTTTAAGTTTGCAAAAATTAAAATTAATTAAAATTTTTTTATAAAAAATTTAAATATAGTCCAAACAATCCACAAAAAACTTACATTCTGAAATCACATCGGGAAAAATAAGAAGACCGATGCAAATGATGTTTAATATCACAAACTTACAGAATACAATTTGAACACAATTGAACATATTTTCTGAATAAAAAGATTTAATGAATACAAACAAAGAAAGACCTCAACAAATTGAAGAGCGTTTATTAATTAGAATAGAATTTTGAGTGAACTTGTTTTTTATAATAAAGTCAAGCCGGAAGCGTGTCATACATTGCGGTCATATTTCGTGGATATTGTGGTTCCTTCAAAATATCAAAATATAACAGAAAAAAATATGACTGAGCAATTTCGTATACAAAATATTTGATTGAGTGTTTAGAAGGAATATAGTAAGTATTTCAGGAGGTGGTATCGTGAACAGTTATGAATTGCAAAGATCATACTAACATAGTTCCGAAAATGCTACGTATCACAGAACTGACGGAATGCGAATGTTATTTGGGCACCAGGTGTATGCCTGTGTAAGAATTTTGAACTGAGCTGGGTATACCTACTGCTAGGCAATTGCTAGGTAGCTAGCATTTGCATAAATAATTATGTCAAGTTAAATTGGTACCATGGGTTGCTTGATCCAAACCCCGCACGCTGGCTTTATTTGCATGCGTATAAGCATATTATTGATGAATTCGTGATCTTACGTCGCGGTTTAGGATCCGGGAAGCAATTTGGTCTTTCTGAGATTCTTCAAATTGGTGAAGCATTTCTGGTTGCTTTCTCTCGATGTGTGAGATGTTTATGGTGTTAGCCTAGCAGAGCTGGACAGTTGTTCGATATATATCGACCCCACAAAGGTGGTAACCAGCGGATACTTAGGCCACCTAGTCTAGATTGGACAAATGTCAATCCTACTCCAATAGGGAGCGTGAGGATTCGGTAATAAATATAAATCTCTCTATCTCTCTCACTCTTTCTGACTTTAAACTTGGACTCGGCCAAGTTTTTATTACGATAATGAACTTTTGATCAACAAAGCATTAATCAATTTCAGTTCAAATTTTTTTCAAATGAAGATGAATATTTTAATATCCTTTTAATAATGAAAAAATTCGTTACGCAGGAGCTGCTTCAACTTAGCGAATTTCGTTTAGAATACATAAATTACTTTCTAGCTGTCACAATTTTAGTCTGATCAAAATGAAATGTCGTATATGATTTTAGTATTTTCAAGGCCAATTTTATTAATAAATGACGTCAAGGGAAAAGGGGGGCATAAAGAAAGAAGAAAACACAAAATATAAAATATCTCTCTTAATATTAGAACAATCAAAAAATGCGTAAGGAATAAAATTGTAGAAAATTAAATTTGCTACAATCACCTTATCCTTATCATCACCTTATCCTAACCATCACCTTATCATTTTTGCTCAAATTCTAATGTGTAGAGAGATATTAAGGAATTTAATTTTCAATCTTAAACCGTCAATATTTCTGCAAATATTAGTGCAACAGAATAAATGATAAGAAACAAAATTACAGTAAAACTTAAACTTACTCCCCCTCCGTTTAAACCCCCCTTTCCCCTTATCCGATTTTACCCATTTACGAACTTGACCATTTGAATACCAAAAGCGCCTCAAATACCAAATTTCATTCCGATAAAATGAAAACTGTGACCACTAGAGTGATTACAGACATATATATATATATATATATATATATATATATATATATATATATATATATAAATATATATATATATATATATATATATATATATTTATATATATGTATATATATATATATATATATATATATATTTATATAATTATATTTATATATATGTGTCCATAAATATATATATATATATATATATATATATATATATATATATAAATTTTACAGATGGTGATTTTAGACATCTACTAGGTAGGATCAATGGACATTTGACGAAATTTTTGCGTAGTTTTTGACTTTGGTACGGGACCAATAGCTCTATTTCCTTTCAGGAAATTCGCTAAAAAAACGAAATAGGAAAAAAGGTGGCCCACGATGAGATTTGCGGCATTAAACGCAGAATAAATGAAAGATTTTTTTTTGGAAAAAAAAATCAAAAGTGGCGAACTATGAAAATTTATTGGTTTTTCCGGAAATACTGAAAAATTTCGTAGAAAATGACCGTGAATATTTTATTTGCATCTTTTTCTAAAAAGCACGTTTAAAAACGATATGAGCATTTGAAAAAAAAGCTCATAACTTTGTGCTCATAACATTAAGTGGAAATTGATAGAAATGTTTAAATTTTAATTAATTTAAATTCACAGAAATGTTTTTAGTGGGGTGGTACAACAATTTTATCAATGGTCATTTTTAACATCTCTTAAGTAGGATCGAATAATTTTTTACGAAATTCTATCATCGATACAAAAGCAATGGCCGCATTTCCTTAGGGGGGTAATTCGCTAAAAATGATCGCTACTTTCGTGACCTATAGTACTATTTTATCAGCGACACATAATTTGTATATAATTAGAGGTTTTTAATAAAATAATCATTCGATATTCAAGAAAGTCATTTTTGATAATCTTACCAAAATGCAGGAAGCAAATATGATGTTATGGTTTTAACAACGCTATCAACGGAAATGAAATGTGTTCATTTTATGGAAATGTTTGGTTGGAAATTTGTTAAATGTCACCACACAAATATGATATTATTAATAAGAAATGCTATTGCGATTGAAATTTTCAACATTATCTGAAATGTTTTTTTTAAACCTTTGCAACAATTCTTTCAATACGAATTCAAACGTTCTAATTATGATTCAGTTATTTATTTATTTATTTTTAGTGAATTTCCTGAAAGGAAATAGAGAGAGAGCTATTGGTCCCATACCGAAGTCCAAATTTCGCAAACATTTCTTCAAATGTCCATCGATCCTACCCAGTAGATGTCAAAAATCGCCATCTGTAAAATTTATATATATATATATATATATATATATATGTGTGTGTGTGTGTGTGTGTGTCTGTAATCGCTCTAGCAGTCACAATTTTAATCTGAAGTTTGGAATGAAGTTTGGTATTTGAGGCACTTTTAGTAACAGAAAAAATGATAAACAAAATTACAGTAAAACTTAATACCTACAACTTTACTTCTTATAAACTTTTCGATTTTTCGAAAATTAAGGGAGATATGCCAAATTTTGTGTTTCCCTTTTACCCCCCCCCCTTCCGACTTGTACGATTTTACCCATTAACGATCTTGACCTTCTAAATACCAAAAGCGCCTCAAATACCAAATTTAATTCCAATCGGAATAAAACTGTGACCGCTAGAGAGTTCACAGACACATAAATGTGTATATATATATATATATATATATATATATATATATATATATATATATATATATATATCTATATATTTATATATATTTATATATATATGTATATATATATATACATAAATATAATAAATCGTGTCCGTGTGTATGTGACTGAACTCTTAAACGGCTGGACCGATTTTGATGAAATTTTTGGTGTGTGTTCCAGTGGATTCGAGAATGGTTTAGATTCACCATTCAGTCCAAAAGAAAGAAGAAAAAAATTTAAAATTTTCAAAAAAAGTTTAAAATCTTTAAGTTTAAGACGACGTGTAATTACATTTCAAATTTTTGCCCCTATTCTTAGAACATTTGTTTGTATTTTATAAATACGTATTTTGACTACAATGTAGTCATCATCTGGGATATGGATTCAGAGATATGTTGCTTGTTGCTAATTTGGTGCGTGTCTCACAATGACATTAAAAAAGTTCTGTCCTTTTATACGATTTGACTGAGGGTATAATCTGACCTGAGTATTATTTGAGTTGACTGACTAACGGATTAGGTGTGTGGAGAGCCCCATCTATTTATTGGCGGTATTCTTTTGTGACTATGCGGCGTTTGTTTTGTCACTAAATTAGAATTCGATATCTACAGAAAACCTACACACACTGAACGATACATTACAGCCGATTCGAACAGCCTACCTCAACACAAAATGGCTGTTTTCAATTTTTTGGTAAACAGGCTACTGAAAGTCCCATTGTCCAAGAAAAATTCACTAGAGAATTAAAGAACCACAACCCTCCCGGACCATACCTTTATACGGATTGGTCAAGGGCCAGAGATTTATCTGGTGCGGGGGTTTATGGACCTAGAATAAAGAAATCGATTCCTCTGGGTCAATATGCGACGGTTTTTCAATCGGAATTCTTTGACATGCTGAGAGGTGCAGGTGCCCAGATTTGTAACACGAAAGGTTACAGTGGGGCACATATCAGCATCTTCTCAGATAGCCAGGCAGCACTTCGGGCTCTTGAGGCGTCCAGATTCCAATCGAGGATAGTCTATGAATGCTTCGAGGAGCTGAACCATCTGGTATTGAGTAACACAGGTGGTATGGAGAACGATGAAACTTCCATACATGTTATATGCACAAGCCTGCAAAAGTCTGCAGAGTGTCAGACATAGAATGTTTGGGTCCAAAACTTTGGATTCATCAATTCTGGGAACAATCCTGGCGGAGAAGTTGTGGGTCTTCTGTGTGGCGTCTGGCCTCGACAGAATTCTGTAGCTTCATCTGCGTAAAATAGCACCTCTTGCCCGGAGGCGTCTCGCCTTCGGGTGACAGGTTGTTCTCAAGGAGGGCACAAAGGGCCTCTTGGCCTAGGTGCTAGGGACCCGTATACGGTACTCATCTTTCTGATTATTATTATTATGCTTACTGGTAATGTGGGAGATCTTATTGGTGGGATGGAGATGTGTACCTACATATAATGCAAAATACGATCTTTTTCAACTTTTGGAATCGTGATATCTCAGGAATGGTGATTCATATCAAAACAAGTATCTGAACCATTGCACGACCTATATCTTTTGTCTCCACAGTTTTTACGATAACACTTACCGTCCACGAGAAATATGCGAAAGACCGATACTCTTGATCTTTGACCTTGAATAAACTTTTTAGCAGAAGTTGGATCAATGTGGAATTTTGGAATTTCATTTATAACAGTGCGTTTAACACCTGTATCAATTTTCAGCTCAATGTGTATTTTTCCTAATTTATAATATTAGTGAATTTCCTCCAAAGGAAATGCAGCTATTGTTTTTGCACCCATGTTGAAATTCGCTAAAACCGATCCAAATCTTTTTAGCGAATTTCCTCCAAAAGAAATGCAGCTATTGTTTTTGCACCCATGTTGAAATTTCGTAAAAATTTCTTCAAATTTCCATCGATCCTACCTATTAGATGTTAAAAATCACTATCGCTAAAATTTGTGTATATGTATATATATAGGGTGGCCCGTAAGTAGTCGAGTTCCATAAGAGGGTAGGTAGATAGTACAATTTTGGAACGAAAAGTCCTGAGACATTTTTTTACTAGACGCACCATTAATTAATTAAAATTAATTAAGGAAACTAGGTTGAAAGCAAAGAATAGCTAGTATCTATGTGTCCCAAAGCTACTATGAATTTTATTTATCGCTCGTATCTACAGAAACAGGAAGGTAAAATTTAAGGGGTGGGATCTTTGTTTTATGGGGGTGCATGTCGTGCGATTTTCTAAAAATTGGTAATTCCACAAATTTAATTATTGCATTATTAAAAAAATTAATCAATAAAATAATTTTATTAAAACACTTTTGAGAAAACTTTATAATTTAACGAATTTAATTTGCGCATTTTTTTAAAATTTATTATTAAAACAATTTATTAATTACATTTTTCAAAATAAAAAAATTTAATTAATGCCCTTTTCAAGGAATTAATTATTTGAAAAACTTAAGCAATACATTGTTCCAAAAATTGATAATAAAATCAAAAATGAATTATCAAAAAAATGCACTTTTTGCAACTCTGATTTGAACCTAGTTTCCTTAATTAATTAATAATTAATTAACGGTCTAATAAAAAAATGTCTCAGGACTTTTCGTTCCAAAATCGTACCATCTACCGACCCTATGGAACTCGACTACTTACGGGACACCCTATATATATGTATAAATACTTTTTTTAATGTGTCTGTGGACTCTCTAGCGGTCACAGTTTTATTCCGATTGGAATGAAATTTGGTATTTGAGGCACTTTTGGTATTCTAAAGACCAAGTTCGTTCATGGGTAAAATCGGACGAAGGGAAAGGGGGTTTAGAGGGGGGTTGGGCACAAAATTCCAAATATCATTTCCATAGTAGCTATAAACTATAATCGTTATACATCGTTCTATTTTGGCTATTAATAAATTTAATTTTTGCAAATAATAAAGTCATATCAGATATTATATTTCATGATATATATGACCATATTATATGACCGCTAGAGAGTGATTTATGTATTCTAAGGAAATTCGCTAAGTTGACGCAGCTCCTGCGTAACGAATTTTTTTTCTGTTTATTTTGACTGGATCAAATATATGACGTCACTATCCATGTTGGTAATATTCAATATATTATAATATATCATAAATATTGAGTTGTTTCCTTATACAATTGTTGTTTAAGAATGTACGAGCACTGAAGCTTCAAAAAGGTTAAGGCTTGATTTTTTTACATGTAGTTGAAGTTCATATAAAACAATTATAACAGTTTAATGGGGGGTTATGGGGGTCTGGAATTAATTATTTAATGTTAATGTTCGACTTTTAATGCATTGCTTTTATGAAGAACTCCATATTTTTACACATATTTTGACAATTTTTACTTGGAATAAAATAAGACGAATAAAAAACAATCTACGCTATAGAAAATAGAAATATTAATAAAGAGATGGATACAATCTAAGTGACCGAGCAGTCTAAGGCGATATGTCTGCGCAGTATGCCTACTTGGAAACTGGGAGGTTATGGGTTCGAGTCCCGACATCGGCAGTTTGTCAATTATTAAGAAAAAAAAGGCGGCAGTTAATTGACTAAACTGTCAGCGTATGGACAAGAACGAAGAAACCGGCTATGCTTGAGAAGGTTTTCAGCAGTTTCCTTCACGAACTCCAGATGAATATCGGCATAGTTCCTATCATAGTCGGCTGCAGCCGCATATCCTACCAATTCCTAGTCTATACACAATAATTCCTTCCACTTCACTCACATCCTCACATCCTTAGGCATCATAATGGACTTTATGGTCGAAGTGTAGCCCGTCCAGGGCAGCCTCTACGATCGACGGGGCTAAAAAAAAGATATTTAAGAAAACAACTGAGATTTCGGGTAAATATTATTTCTGTCTGCGGTAGCTTAATATCCTGAAATCGCAGGTATTTTTCTTAAATATCTTTTTTGTTAGGCCCCGTATGACGGGCCTAAATAAATTTCAATGTTAGCTTGCTTCATAAACTTTCCATTCTAATTTTATATATCGTTAATTTTCACCCTGATGATGGGAACGAAATCTCCCGAAACTGTAGCATGTAATTTACCAATAAATGATGTAACAGAAAATTTAATTCTGATGTATATTCTTTTGGACATGTGACGTCATTACTTTTAATAGAACCAGTGACAGACATCCTTCCTGTTTCTCAATATTGAAACTAATTTTTTGTTTGTTTTGAAGTTAATAATTTTTTGGCGCATTATGAGAATACGATCGCTAATAAATGAATGCATGGAGGCTATATAAAGGAGATATAACTCATACGGGAAAATTGACAAAATATGGCAACGAAATGGGAGAAGTTATATTTACTTTTTATACCGCTAGGGTCGCTAGTTTTTGATAGGAACTCATCCTTACCAAAGTGAATATAGTATAATAAATAGAAGTGAAGTAAGCCAAGTAACTAGTTTTATTTTGAAGTGATCATTTTGAAGTACACAATTTGGTTAAACAAATTTATTAAATAAAAAACTGTTTAAAAAACATTTAAAATATGAAAAGTATGTGCAGTAGACAATTGTAAAAGTGGTAGTGCTTGTGACAATAAGCAACGGGATCAATTGGATTTAAAAAAAACTAGGACTTTTTAAAGTACCAAAAGCGAGTATAAATAATCCAAAGTTAATTAAATTGTATGACATTATATTCAATATTAATTTTCAGCATTATTATTAATAAATAAAGGTTTAATTTAATATCTGATTCAATAGTTTCTTTCATTTTTACAATTCCAACATTACAGGTTACTATTTAATTATTTGATGTTTTTTTTTTTTTAATTTTTATGTAATTATTTTACGAATTTTAACTATCACTTCAACTAAATCCTTGTTGAAAAATTGAAATTACTTATCATTTATTTAAAAAAGTATTTTATTGGAAAAATACTTTGGCTGGAAATAATTTTTATAATACTATAAATACGTAATGTTTTTCAATTAAAACTCGCGCTTTATACTCTCTGTTTTGTTTCCGGTGCCGAAGGAACACTACTGACATCTTATTTTTGCCAATTATTTGTTTACATGGAGTTATGTATCCTTGTTTAGTGTCTATGAATGAATGAATGAATGAGAAGGGGAGGGGGTTAATTTGGTGCACTGCAAATTATAATATCTATTGTGCTCTACCATCTGGAGCCTAACGGGGCGTGGTCTCGTCTAAGAGCACGACATCCGGCCTTGTTTCTTTATCACTGATATAATAACAATCGACGGATGTAGCACTATCTCTAAATGGACCAATTTCAATTCAGTACACAGTTTTGGACATACTAGAAATGAATGATAAATTGAAAAAATCTACAAAATTGAAATATCTCGGAAACAGCTTGGGATATCGAAAAAATAATCAATATTAATAAGTGAACATAGATTATAGAACTTATGTACCACATCGCATGAAAATTGGACAGACCTTGTAAAATTTCTGAGTCTGGCAAGTTAACGCTGAATTTTACATTTTTGGATCTAAAAAGGGAAATATCTCAGAAACGGTACGTTTTATCGAAAAATAAAATTTCAATTAAACGATACTCTTGTGAACATCTGATGAGTTAGATGAAGATATCTGGACCTAGCAAATTTTTGGAATTTTTTTACAGCAAAAAAATTTTTTCCAAAAACTTGATTTTGCTCAATCGGTTTGAAATGTGAAAATCATTACTAAAAGCGATCAATGCTTTGTTGGCAAGATATGAAAATTCAAAAAAACTTTTTCGTCAGAAGGCCCCTTCTATATTTTCCAGATCCAAGTTTAAACTCAAAGCGAAAGAGAAATAGAAACGTATATATATGAGATACCTGCTTTTCTACCTGGTTTCAATATAAGTCTCAGGAACATCTTGGTTGAATTGGGATCTATCTACTGACTAGCTCTGCCAGGTTAGCACTGAAGTCAACTCACACATCTAAACCGGTCTACCAATTTAAAGAATCGGATCGATGGGAAACCAATGCACCATCAATGTGAAGAATCTCATAAAGACCAGAGTATCCACCTGATCTGAATCTTTGAGGTAGGGCCCAGAATTCATCCACAATTTGCTTATACGCACGTGTGTAAATAAAGCCAACGTGCAGGGCTTGGATCATACACCCAAGCTACCCATTTAACTCTTGTGATGGAGCTCCCCTAGCATACCTATATGCAATTGCTAGTTGCCAGGTCACAGGTGTGCCCAGCCCAGTTCATCATTGGTCATGGTCGGCCGAACTAAGAAGTTAGTAATCTTAGTAAGATAGTCAGATTATCTTACTTAATCGTCGGCCGGGATACTTTATGCTTACTAAGAAACTTTTCTTATGCCGCCATTTTACTTAGTATCTACGTCACGGGTAGTGTTGCCAGATATCCCGTTTAACGGTAGATCTACCGCTTTTTTAGTATTTCTAACGTTCTACCGTTTTTTTGAATTTTTTTAGTAAATAAAAAAATTTTTGAATTTGTGTCATTTTTTTCAATTTTTTATAATAATAATAAGTTTAAAACTTCAAAGTCGTATAAATACAAAATCAGTCATTACAGACCATATTCCATTATTTGAAATAATGGAATATGGTTCTGTAATTACTTTAAGCTATTATTTTATAATGGGATTTTAAACAATAAGTAATGCAATATATGATAAATACAAAGAATTAATATTATTTAATATTTGAAGAAAAAAAATTCTATAATATATTAAATACTAATGGAATATAATTTTAATTATTCTGAATAAAAGTATTCATTTCAAACTATTTAAATTGGAATTTTCACTTTTTGAATCTACCGCTTTTTTGCTTAATCTTCCGCTTTTTAAGAAATCGGCTGGGTCACATAGAAGTTCCTCCATTAAAATACTCCTTATAAAATTATCCATTTTATTAAATTTTAATCTCACTTATTACAATAATAAAAATTGTCAACACATGAGAAATGTTCTGAATTTGATACATAAACAAATAGGTTATGATCAGTGTCGCCAGTCCGATTTCTTAAAAAGCGGTAGATCCACCAAAATACAGCGGTAGATTCAAAAAGTGAAAATTATAATTTAAATAGTTTGAAAAAAATACTTTTATTCAGAATAATTAAAATTATATTCCATTAGTATTTAATATATTATAGAATTTTTTTTCTTCAAATATTAAATAATATTAATTCTTTTTATTTGTCATATATTGCATTACTTATTGTTTAAAATCCCATTATAAAATAATACCTTAAAGTAATTACAGAACCTTATTCCATTATTTCAAATAATGGAATATGGTCTGTAATGACTGATTTTGTATTTGTACGACTTTGAAGTTATAAATTTATTATTACTATAAAAAATTGAAAAAAATGACACAAATTCAAAATTTTTTTTATTTATTCCAAAAAAAGGTAGATATACTAACAAAGCTGTAGATCTACTGTTAAACGAGATATCTGGCAACACTGATTAAGAAGCAAAAGAAAGTGTGTCCAGGCCGAAACTCGCTGACTCAGATGCTCAGAACAAAATTATATTTATTCTGACTATCTCACTAAGATTTCTTACTTCTTAGTTCGGTCGAACACACACATTCTTACACAGGCATACAACTGGTGCTCAAATGACACGCTTACCTCATCTTTTGGTGCACCTGTGACATGCACAAACCGGAGTTATAGCGTGAAGGGGCGTTTGCTAGCTAAACAAAGGCTGTGGATTCATTTTTTTTTTTAATTTTACTCCTCAGGTCCCAGTTTATATAAATGTTTTTTCATATTTCGCTGAATACTATCATCAATTATCCAGACATTTAATGAACTATTCTTGAATAACTGATTTTTCGCAACAATTTCAAATACTTACTATTCCATCTAAAACACTCTGTATACAAAACTACTCAGTCATATATTTTATTGTATTTGGAAATTTAGACCACAATATCCACGAAACATGACCACAATGTATGATACATTTCCTGCTAAGATATTGTATAAAAAAAAAAAGTTTACTCAAAATTCTGGTTTAATTAATAATTGTTGTTCAATTTGTCGAGGCCTTTCTTTATTTGTGTTCATTAAATCTTTTTATTCAGAAAATATGTTCACTTGTGTTAAAAAAGTGTTCTGTAAGTTTGTGATATTAAACATCATTTTTATCGGTCTTCTTAATTTTCCCGAAGCAGAATGTAAGTTTTTTTTTTGTGGATTATTCTGGGCTATATTTAAATTTTTAGTATAACACTTTATATGAATTTTACTATTTTCAGTCTTAAAACCAAGTTCGAATATTGAAATTATGACATATGGGAATGATGACCACATAGTTTTGAATGCAGGTGAAAATTTAACGTTGATTTGTCGTGCAAATGAAGAAATAGACTGGTTTTCTGTTACCTGGGGTGGTGAAGAAAAGGAAACAGTAAGTGTTCTGTTTTACATAATAATTTAACTGATTGTCTTTTTTTATACAAAATAATTAATCATGTAATCATGGAAAATCGAAGAAATCCAAGAAAACTTGTTTCAAAACTTCATACTTTGTATGAAAATGGGTATAGAATAAAAAAATATGATTTGAATGCTCCATAACCTCTATATACAGACCTTAGTCTGTATATATCAAGTGTTTCACACCAATTTTTTTAAACATCCATTTTAATAAAAACTTTCTTACATTTAAAACCCTAAAGCTTCAAAACAAATTAAATTGTTTTACTTCGATACTCTCTTAAATCTGTAAATAAAACCTATTTTGAAAAAACGGAAACCCGACTTCTAAAATCAAATATTCTATAACAAAAGATGCACTAAAAAGTAAAAAAATAATTGCATATTCTTGTGCCAATTTTAGTTCACCAAAGGAAAAATTTTTAAATATATATGTACAATTATTGTTATTTTTGGAGGCGGTATCAGCATAGAGAAATTCACATAACTTTTGGACACCGCCTCCATAAATAACAATAATTGTACATATATATTTAAAAATTTTTACTTAGGTGAACTAAAATTGGCACAAGAATATGTAATTATTTTTTTACTTTTTAGTGCATTTTTTGTTATAGAATATTTGATTTTTGAAGTCGGGTTTCCATTTTGTCAAAATAGGTTTTATTTCTCGCTTTTTAGTGACTTTGAAGTTCTATAACTGATTTTATTTATCTAAATATGGGTAGACCTACTAAACGACCAACTAATTTTTAGTGAATGTTTTTATAACACTTTTTTTTTACCCGTTTTTTTTTTTTTTATAATCTTTACTGCATTTTTTTATAACAGATTTTCAGTTTTATTTACATGCATTTTGTGTTTTTTTTGTAAAAATTTTTTTAAAAAATTTTTCTTATTTTCCCATTATGAATGAGTATACCCTTTCAAAAAAAAACATTTCGCAGAAATCGGTTATCACATATAAATTGAGGATTTTCCTCGATTTCCCGAGGATCCCCTCATCAGAATGCGATTTGGTGGCAATGGGACCAATGGGAAGCCAAACCCTTTAAAACAAAAATTCAAAATCGGCTCATAAATGACGGAGTTTTGAGGTGACACACATAAAAAAGAAAACAGACGAATTGAGAACCATCCTCCTTTTTTGAAGTCGGGTTAATAACAAAAAAACTTATTTGAATGAAATCCGATAGCGCTTTACCTTTAACACTGTTGGATTTAATCACATTTTGGCTGTTTGTCGAAATGGAATTTTTCTGTTGAATATGGATTAAATTATCTGCGAAAGCCATTTATTTATTTAGAAAAAAAGGGAAACAAAAGAATCCCTTGTACAAAGTCGAATGTTCGGCGGTAATTTTTAGTTCTTTGGTAGCGTGTTCCAAAGAGCAAAGATTGTAAAAAATTCGAAACTTTGTTTCGAACAACTTTCTGCATCTATCAAATTTTTTGCAGTCTGCCTGGGAGGTTGCCCTCAACGGTGCGGATCATTTTCGCACACTGTACCCTTCCGGTATCTTGTATGAGTATAATTATTTTTAATATCTCAACAACCATTAGTACGAAGGCTAAGTGACAAATTCGAATGGAATCAAAAGAAGTCCTACTACAGGACTATTGTCTATCTCTTCTATAAGTAGATTCAATGAATACGAGTATAATGAAATTAATAGATAGATAGATAGATAGATGCATCTTGGGGTCTAAAAAGTATAGCACTTCCACCTTATGGTCCATTGTGCTCCCACTTCTACTTCAGTCCGATAAGATTCGCTTCTCCCATATGTTGGCAATATCCAGGAGCTGGCTTATCAGGTCTGTCTGAAGGTTCATATATTCGGGGTGAGATGCACCGAATATCTTGTATCTGCTGTAACCTAGAGGTTCGCAATCAAATATAATGTGTCAGGATGTTTCTTCCTTCTCGCCATACAATCTGCACATATTGGATCCGTTACAACACCAAAATGATCGATTCTTCACTAAAATTTCACCAGCTCTCTATAATTGACTGCATCGGGATGACTCGAAAAGTAACTGATTTCAATTAATGTGCGGCCCACTTTACGCTTATAAGATGTTATAAGATGAAGAAAACATTTTGTGTGTCAAAAGTCACGCTATCATTTCAAAAAAAAATTCGTTACGCAGGAGCTGCGTCAACTTAGCGAATTTCCTTACAATACATAAATCACTCTCTAGCGGTCATAATTTTAGTGTGATCAAAATGAAATATAATATCTGATATGACTTTAGTATTTGCAAAAATTAAATTTATTAATAGCCAAAATTGAACGATGTTGTATAACGATTATAGTTTATAGTCACTATGGAAATGACAATCAAAATTTTTTACAATAAAATATATTTCATGTATTCGTGTCAAACAAACAGAAAAAATTAAATATCTCTCTTAATATTAGAATAATCGAAAAATGTATAAGGAGTAAAGTTGTAGAAAATCAAGTTTGCTACAATTCAACACTTTATTATTTTTCTCAAACTCTAACGTGAACAGAGATATTTAGAACTTTAACTGTCAATCTTTAATTGTCAATATTTCTGTAAATATTAGTGTAACAGAAAAATGATAAGAAACAAAATTACAGTAAAACTTAGTATCTACAACTTAACTCTTGATAAATTTTTCGATTAATCAAATATTAAGGGAGATATACCAAATTTTGTGTTTGCCCCTCCTCCAAACCCCCTTTCCCCTCGCCCGATTTTATCCATTAACGAATTAACGTTTAGAATACCAAAAGTGCCTCAAATACCAAATATCATTCCAATCGGAATAACACTGTGACCGCTAGAGTGATTACAGAAACATATATATATATATATATATATATGTATATATATATATATATATATATATATATATATATATATATATATATATATAAAAGTATTAGCGATAGTGATTTTTATTTAACATCTAGTAGATAGGATCGATGGACATTTGAAACAATTTTTACGTGATTCCAACATTGGTACAAAAACAGTAGCTGCATTTCTTTTGGAGGAAATTTGCTAAAACAACTATAAAATTATTTTATTAAAATTTTGTTTCAATTTTGAAATGTCAATTTTGATTGTCGTTTCCATAGTAACTATAAACTATATAATAGTACACTATACATCATTATACATCTTTGTATTGTGGCTATTAATTAATTAGAAATTTTCACACTAATATCATGACCCCTAGAGAGTGATTTATGTATTCTAAGGAAATTCGCTAAGTTGAAGCAGCTCTTGCTTAACGAATTTTTTTTAGATACATTTTAGGGATGAAAATTATCAGTATGGAAAATTTATCATCTCGAATGCATCATACTCAGATATGGGAATATACGATTGCAGTGGTATGCATAGCATATATTCGAGTTCAATATATGTTTTTGTGAATGGTAAGGTGAAATTTTATCATAAAGTTTACAAAAATTTCTCACAATAAATTTAAATGTTTTTCTAGATGAATATCATATGTTTTTGCCAGACGGTGACAATAAGTTGTATTACTTAACTAAATATATAGAATTCACAGTACCGTGTCGTACAACTTCGCCATCAACAACAGTTGAATTACAGCGAAATGGTTTAGTGGTAAGTTTAGACAAGAGGTGAATGACCACTGGGTATCAAATAGTTAGCTGTACCTCAGGCTAATCTCTATTAAATTTAATCCAGGTGCCAAATACAGAAATCACTCGACAGTGGAATCGATTACAAACAACAATTCAATTAGAAAAGTTGGACTGATTACGTCCTACAGGACAATCTTTGTTTTAGCGAATTTCCTGAAAGGAAATAGAGCCATTGGTCTCGTACCGATTTTAAAATTTTGCAAAAATTTTTGCCAATTTCCATCGATCCCACCTAGTAGATGTCGAAAATCTCTATCTGTAAAAATTATATATATATATATATATATATATATATCGATATATATATATATATTTATGTATATATATATATATATATATATATATATGTATATATATATATATATATATATATATATATATATATATATATATATATATATTTATGTATATATATATATATATATATGTCTGTAATCACTCTAGCGGGCACAATTTTGATCTGATTGGAATGAAATTTGGTATTTGAGGCGCTTTGGTATTCAAAAAGTCAAGTTTCTTAATGAGTAAAATCGAACAAGGGGATAGAGGGGTTTGGAGGGAGGGAGAAACACAAAATTTGACATATCTTCCTTAATATTCGAAAAATCGAAAAATTTATAAGAATTAAAGTTGTAGGTATTAAGTTTTACTGTAATTTTGTTTCCTAGCATTTTTTCTGTTATCCTAATATTTACAGAAATATTGACGGTCTAAGATTGAAATTCCTCAATATCTCTGTACACATTAGAGTTTGAGCAAAAATGATAGGGTGATGAATTGTAGCAAACATGATTTTCTACAACTTTATACCTAACACATTTTTCGATTGCTCTAATATTAAGAGAGATATTTTATATTTTGTGTTTTCTTCCTTCTTTATGCCCCCCTTTCCCCTTGACGTATGTCATTTATTAATAAAATTGGCCATACAAATACTAAAATCATATCAGAACGACATTTCATTTTGATTAAACTAAAATTGTGACTGCTAGAGAGTGATTTATGTATTCTAAGGAAATTCGCTAAGTTGAAGCAGTTCCTGCGTAATATTTTCTTTATTGAATTTAGTGTTTTATTCCACACGGCCATAATTTTTTTTTTAAATAGAAGACTTTATTTTCTATTGCAGATTTGTATTTTACGGGTAAAAAATACAAATGTTTTGTATCAAATGTACTTAGAAAAAATTTAACAAGAATAAAAAGTTTTATATTTGATAAATAAATAGGACTAGGATTTTTTTAGGCAAAAACAAACTCTTGAAAATGTAAAAAACAAAAACAAAACATGAATAATATTTTATTATTTGTGTACAAAAATAGCCATTTTTTTAAATGGCTATAAAATGATTAATAAATAACCCAAATTAACTACTAACTATTTTGTATGGGACAACGTGATTCCTTGGTCCAATCTACTTCAAATTTTGCATAAACATTCAGTATATTTACTTAAATACTACGTAATAAGGTCTGTAAAATTACAATTTTCGTGGGCGAAGCTGCGACGGGCAGTGCTATTGGATATATATAGACGCTTAAGTACAAAAAAAACAATGAATAAAATTTTATCCGGATCATTTTTCCCAAAGACTTTGTAGCGGTATCGCTTCTTTATTAAATTATTATTATAATTTTGTTTATCATTTTTAGTTGTTGCATAACAACTATAACTTCCTCCTATTATCACTGTTGCTTTGAATGTTAACAATCTTGATAATTTACATATTATATTTTTTACATATTATTTTTTTTAATTGTAGAGGTAATTGATTGATATATTAAATAATTATTATTTAAATAAATAATAAATATATGTGAAAGATATAATTACTTCATTACAGAAATATTTAGGTGCATTGTTTAAAATCAAACACCCTGTATAACTTATAAAATAATATCATGGCCCCTTAAGTTAATGTTGGTTAACGTTTACATCACCACCGTGACTCCTAACCGATGGTATAAATCCAAATATGTAAACTATCAGCGACAATGATTTATGTTATCGGTTATCGGTTACAACCCTGTACCAAAACATACAAAGTGTTTGGTACAGGGGGGTTGATAAAAAAATATAGCATACACTAAAGTGAAATAAGTGAAAATAACAACTAAGTGAGTTAATTCCCTAAATACCCGGTGTACACAGAATGTGTGAAAAAAAGTTTCGAAGAAAAGTTGTTAATTTAAAAAAAAGTAACATTTTTTGTCTTTAAATTAAGAACTTACCTATTGTTCTATTAAATTAGAACTATTTGTTCTATTTCTTACGGTTTCAAATATGCAGACATGTATGCCCATTTTCCCTTATATGGTCCGATTAAGGCCCATTCACTAACTTGACCTTACTTTTAAGCTCTAAAACACACATACAAAATTTCGCTTTCTATTTTCGTTTTTGAGTTATCGTGTTTACAGACGGGTGGGGAACGGACAGAAGGGTGGACGGACGGATATGCGGAAATGGACTAATCAGGATATTTTATGAACACCTATATCAAAATTTATTTGCTGCGATAAATATTTTCAACCGTTACACAGTCAGGACTAAACTTAGTATACCCTTGTATATATTATTATACAAGGTATAAATATTTTTAAATTAACAACCAGTCGCCATTTTGTATTGTTATTAAAAAGTTTAAACCTAAAAAACGATTAAAAAAGCTCTGACCTTCTAATAAAGTTATTAACGTCAATTTAGGTTTATGAGTTTTTTTAATTTCATTTGCAAACTATACTTACAAAACAGATTCCCGAGGTTCGATTCCTGGTTGACGAGTTAATTTTTTCATATCAGTATTTAATTTAATTAAAAAATTCAATGACAATGAAATTTGTCGGAGTATACGCTAAAGTCTTGTACAGTTTGTCATACGTAACCGAAAGGAATTTGGACAAACATCGTTATGTTGACGCGAAAGTATACACAAATAAACAAATATTAAATAAATAAATAACTTCAACAGAAGTAATACTGTCTAAATAAAAATAAAAAATAAGAATAATATGAAAAAGTTGGCTATTACGTCACAGTCGTCTTTGGTGTAGCGGAAGCATACTGGACTAGATATCCAGAGGCCCGAGTTTCGATTCCTGGTTGACGAGTTAATTTTTTCATATCACTATTTAATTTAATTAAAAAATAATTATAAAACAGATGTTTATGTAAGTACAGTGTGCTCCGGTACGGTTGCGAACAAGTTATTGTGATTGCACTGTTTGTTTACTAAAACTGTTATATTGACTAATTTTTATGAAATTATTATTATTAGGCTCCAAACGTTCTATGGCCATACGATCCTAAACACGGTTTCAGGGTGTTCTTAAATGAAACTTGCGACAGCACTTACACATGTATTGGGTCAAACAAGAATAGAACTGACCGATATACAATAAATATAACAGGAATGCATGATGAAAGAGATGGTAAGTTCATATTTAGAGAATTTGTTACTGTATTGCCATTTTAAGTTTACACTGTGTGTGTGCGTGTGCGTGTTTGAACGTGCATTGTTGTTTTTTTAAACAGCAGGGTCATGGAGACTATATAAAGGAGATCTAACTCAAACGGGAAAATTGACAAAATATGGCAACGAAATGGTAGAAGTTATATTTACTTTTTATGCCACTAGGGTCGCTAGTTTTTGATAGGAACACATCCGTACCGAAGTGAAATACCGTACGTTTAGTTTCCATCTTCGCATAGCAGATCTCCCACGAGTATGAGAGAGTACATAGGAGGTCTTAGAAGGAGGTCCAAAAGTTATGTGAATTTCTCTATGCTGACACCGCCTCCAAAAATAACAATAATTGTACATATATATTTAAAAATTTTTGCTTAGACCTAAATATGGGTAGACCTACTAAACGACCTATTAACTTTTAGTGCATTTTTTTATAACACATTTTTTTTTTTAATTTTTAGTGCATTTTTTCATAACAGATTTTCAGTTTTATTTGCATGCATTTTGTTTTTTTTTTTTTTGATAAATTTTTTTTTTGGGGTAGGTTTTTTATTGTAAAAAATTTTCTTATTTTCCCATTATGAATGAGTATACCCCTTCAAAAAAAAACATTTCGCAGAAATCGGTTATCACATATAAAATGAGGATTTTCCTCGATTTCCCGGGGATCCCCTCATCAGAATGCGATTTGGTGCCAATGGGACCAATGGGAAACCAAACCCTTTTTTAAACAAAAAAAAAAATCAAAATCGGTTCATAAATGACGGAGTTCTGAGGTGACACACATAAAAAAAAAACAGACGAATTGAGAACCATCCTCCTTTTTGAAGTCGGGTTAAAAAAGGCGTTTTTTTACTAGTTGAGTTACCGGATGAGCCGGTACTTTTGGAAATAAAAAATTGTGAACATAATGTTGTTGTTGACATAAGAACACGTGGGTTCATAAACTTTAGTTCTTCTGTGATCTTATTTGCAGTCCCGATAGAATTCCAGACAAGTAGTTAAAGGCTGATCATTATAAGACAGTTTGTTATTTGACTAGTTTTTTTAAATTTATCTTATGTCTAACACATACTATTTTTTTCTTTAGCTTTAGTACCACGGATAAGTAGATCATTGGCGAAATATTTTGTGGGATCCCAATTAGAATTGTCATGTGCTGTGTCTCATCATCCTTTAAGACAGATATATTTGGCGTGGAAATTACCATCAACTGTTCATCAATCTGATTGTCGGTTACAAATAAAAAATAAAACAATATTAGAGGATGAAGATCAACCAGACGGACTGGTTACAACCGAACAAACCATATTATTATCGAATTTATCCATAGAAGATAGCGGAACTTATATTTGTGAAGTTATGGATCAATTTACAAATGATCCTATGAATGCCACAAGCGATATAAAAGTAGAAGGTAAATTCTTAAATCCTGTGTTTTATTAGTGGGATGCAATTGTACATAAAAAGTTCCAATTTTAGCAATCAGAATGAACGGATTTAGATAATTAATTAATGGTTGCATTTTTATACTTTTAGATTTTATAAGTTTAGCCCCGCTTTTGTAACGGTTAGAAATTAGGGTCGTAGAAAAAACAAATCTAAAAGTTTTTATAGACCGACCTAATTAATTCATTTCCGCATGTCCATCTGGCCAGTAGGTTCGAAAAATTGTCTTCAAGTTCGTCAATGGGACTCGGTCTTATATTTAAAACCGTAAGACATAGAAGAAAAATTTTAAAACAAAAAATCTTTTTTTTTTTTTAAACAAATAAATTTTGTTCTAAAATTTTTTTTTCCAAAAACTGAATAGTTTAGCCACCATTTCTGCTCAAACATCTGCACTTACTGTAAATTACAGAAACATAGTAGTCTTAGTTTTATACTTTTTAATATTTATTTTTTTGTGCGTGTGTAAACAGTAAAATAAAGAGTACACGCATCGATAACGAACACAATATATACTGGATATTTAAACAATTAACTCAGTAAGTTGTTGACGGAATTTTGTAATAATTAAGTTATAAATTGTAAAATAAGCGCCATGGCTACGTAGGCCAAGGTTTTTCTTTCTGCCTGACATCACAGCTTCCAAATAAACTCCCAAATTGAATAACTTTCATCTAAAACCAATTTTAATGCAACATGTTCCTAGCGATGCTCGAACACTCCGTCACTCCTGCGTCCATTCCAAAAATTTGATTTGAAATTCGTTAGATGAAGAAAAAATGTATGAAAAGAAAATTCTGAGGTATACGCAGATATCGAGATCTGAATTACACAAGAATTTCTCAGGAGAAAATTGTGGAGAATCTGCAAATATGCGAGTTTCTTCTATCACTTGAAGTTTCAAAAAAGGATATTTCAGACGGACATGAGAAAATGGACTAAATAGGTCATTTTATGAACACCTAAAATTACCCAAAAGTTGTCTGCGATCAATATTTTCAACCTTACAAAGTCGGGCCAAACCTAACACACTCTTTTATATTTTTTATATACCAGGAATACAAATTCATGAACCTACAGTTGAATATTCAAACAAGGTAAATGACTGGGATATTTTTTTTAATGACCTCTACTGCCCCCAGGAGAACTACGGGACATTTATGGGATTATTTAGTGCAATCATATGTTGGTAAAGATGCAGTTTATGAATCATAACTGTGGGCTGCGTTTACAGCACAACAAATAAATGGGATTTATTTCACGGACAGTCGAATAAGAATTTTCGAATACACATCTTAAAACATATTTGCTCTCAGGGATGTTTTGTTAGATCATGAGAGTGCAATACGTATGCAAAAATAGAAAGAGTTGAGAAAAATTGATATTTTAGATCAATGAATAAAACCGTAAATGTGAAAATTCAAATAATAGTGACCGTGAAATGTATCGGGTCCAATATGTTGACATGAACAACACCAATATTGTACCCAGTTTTTACTTTAACCGATAATTTTTTTAATCGCGGTGAAAAAATATCAACATTACAAAATGGATGTAGAATCGGAATTTAAAATGCTTTTCTTTATCTAAGCCTGAGATTAATTTTAATTGGAGCATTAAAAATTATTTTCATTCATACCAAGATCTGAGATTTGGTTTCAAAAGTTTGACATCTGCCTTCCTGTTTGTCATCTGTTTAAAAAAAACTTTTCACTTTTCATTAAATAGATAAATCGTAGTTAACTGTCAACTCAACGAAATAACATTTCAAATTGAATAAAAAAAAATGTAACCAAAAAATTTTTTTTAAACTTTTATTGTAACAAAAACTTTTGGCATGTAAATAACTTTGCGATACTAATTCCAACAATTTAAAAAATACGAGTTTAAAACGAATTAAATACATTACGAGCGTGTCGCAAGTATAGGAAGGGGATCTGTCGAGCTGGTTGGAATGTGGAGGGGGAAGCTGAATTAATAATCTAGAGCACGGTAGTGCGACAGGTCGAGTTTAAGGGTTTTTTTGCCTTCGCGCTTACAGTACTATGACTACACAAAAAATCAGAGCCGACTTGACCTCGAAATATCTTCTAAGCTATTTAGGGAATTATAAGAGAACAAGTTTTTGCTTTTCGTTAAGAAATAAACTATAATAAACCATAATTTTTGAGAACATAATCATAACTCCAGGGCCTAGACCATAAGTCCTAAAAAGTTGATATTTGGCATACAGTTAGATATAGTGACCAAACCGAAAGGAAAATTATCAAACCACGAAATTTATATCGGGAAATGCAAAATTTTTGCATTTTTGTTTTGATTAAATTTACTTAAGAACTATTGCTGCTCTATGATTGGTCCATATTTTTTATATATATACTTAATTTAGCAACACACCACTTGTGAGATTTGTTAGAAATGCTAGAAGGATACGGTTTTTTGTAATCGACGCGAAATTTCTGAAACCTTAAAAAGAATCTTTGGGAAACTTTAATTTTCCCAACGGAACATATGGAAAACCAAAAATTAAATTTATGTGTTTAAGTTTAAGCCACTTTCAGACATTTGAGAAAGATGCGATTTTTTTCAATTCGACGCGAAATATCTTAAAACCTTTTTGTAGATCGAAAAAATTCAATTTCCCAACGAAACATCCGAAAAAATGGGAAAAAATAAAAAATTTTTCTATATATATACATAAAATTTAGCAACACATCACTTTTGAGAGGTGTGCGCGATTTTATAAAACTTTGTTGCTCCACTTCCAGAAATGCTAGAAGGATGCGGTTTTTTGCAATCCACGCGAAATTTTTGAAACCTTAAAAAGAATCTTTGGGAAAATTTAATTTTTCCAACGGAACATATGGAAAACCAAAAATTCACTTCCTGACATTTTAGAAGGATGTGAATCTTTGCATTCGACGTACGATATCTCAAAACTTATTTGTAGATCGAAAAAATTCAATTTTCCCAACGCAACATCCAAAAAAATGGGAAAAAACAAAAAATTTTCTATATGGTAGTTTGATCAGATATACGCAATCGATTTTGAATATCGAATATGTTATTATGTTCATTGAACAATTCAAATAAAAATTTCCATCCATTGTTTAGTTTGTCACAATATGTGTACATTTATTCAAATATTATAAGCTTTTATTAGCGAATTTCCTCCAAAGGAAATGCAGCAATTGTTTTAGCACCAATGTTGAAATTTCGTAAAAATTTGTACAAATGTCCATCGATCCTACTTTAGATGTTAAAAACCACTGTCACTAAAATTTATATATATATATATATATATATATATATACCTTTCAAAAAGTAGTGATATCCGATCAAAAACATAAATGTAAAAAAGGTCTGAGTTTTCGGGGTGATTCTTCATATAATACTCTTTAATGCTCCTTAAAAAGTGATGTTATCCCATTAAAAAGCCGAGCTATTTACAAAGTAAATAGCACGGTAAACTACTTACCAAGAAAATTAACGAAGGGTAAATTGATTAAATGAAAGAAAAAATTTGGTTGAAATTTATTTTGCAAGTTTTTCCTTAGTATGTTTTTAAAATTTTATATCGCGGCAAGTTTTAAAATATTTAAAACAAAAGAAAGAAGAAAGTACCAAGTTATATAAAATTTTATAGGCTACAAGGCAAAGCTACCGACACTACCCGGTATGACGGGCCTAAATTAAATTTTAATTTTAACTTACGACAAAAAATAATAAACATTACTGTAGACTTTTATGAATGTACTGTATATGATTTGGAAGAATTTTATAAATGGACTATATCTAATGCTCGTACATCCTTAACAGTTTCTTTATCAAATTTATATCATAAATAATTCACTAAACAAACTTTGACAGTGAACTTTACACGTATCTTTGGTCGTTTGTAGCACCCTCCTTCGGGTTGAATTTAAACAAACCCACAACATTTAGTCATGAGGTATCGTATGTTAAGTTTCAAATTAACCCCTTCGTGTGTCTATGTGTTCAAGTTTATGTGTCTGTTTCAATTGGAATTCAAAAGATCCAGTTTGTTAGTGGGTAAAATCGGACAAGGGGAAAGGGGGTTAAAGGTAGGGGGAAACACAAAATTTGACTCTCCCATAATATTCGAAAAATCGAATTTTTACTATAATTTTCTTTCTTATCATTTTTCTGTTACACTAATATTTACAGAAATATTTACAATTTATAATTAAAATTCTTAATTTCTCCGTACACAGTTTGGAAAAAGTGATAAGGCAAATAAATGGTAGCAAACTTGATTTTCTACAACTTTACTCCTTATACTTTTTTCGATTATTCTAATATTAAGAGATATATTTTATATTTTGTGTTTGTTTGACACGAATACATGAAATATATTTTATACATTTGTGAGCATACATTTAAAAAAAATACATACAGTCATACAGAATCTCAGAGTCGGTTCAAATTTTTGTTGATTTTGTCAATTTCCACTATACTTCTAAAAAATAATTATAAAATTATATTATTAAAATTTTGTTTCAATTTTGAAATGTCAATTTTAATTGTCCTTTCCATAGTAACTATAAACTATAATAATAATAATAATAACAGACTGTCTGCCTCTGTTCATTTTGCCCTCCATCGACAACCAGTACATATCTTGGACCATCTATTGTCTTTTGTACGCATCAAATGTCCTGCTCAGCTCCATTTGAGTTTCTTGGATATAAAAGCAGCGTCCTGTATTTTTTATCTTTTTCGTATTTTTCTTATTTTGAATGCGATCTCTAATATGAATTTTGAGCATATGTCGGTCTTTTGTTACGTGCTAAGCTTAGCTCTATTTTTTGTGATGTGGCCCAAGTTTGGCATCCATATAGTAAGACTGGTGTTATTAAGGTATCAAAAAATTTTGGATTTAATTGATTGAGGAAGATTGGCGTTGAAGAGTTCCTTAAGCGAACTTTATTTTTTCCACGCAGCTATGCATCTACGTTCAATTTCTTTGTTCATTTTGTACGAGATTATTTAATCCAGATACACAGCTTCTTCTACAAAATTGTAGTGTCTTCTACATAATTGTAATTTCTGCCTTTAGTTCGTTCAATCTGTCTTGCATGTTTGAAGCATTATGTGCAAAGATTATTAAGGACGTTCATCCATGAAGCTTGATAGTAGATAAAAAAATTTTTTTTAGTGAATTGAGTAGCTCAATTCAGTAGTTATCCTCCCTCAAAAATTTAACACCTGTCATCGATCATTTCAAAGAGTAATTATCGATTAAAAATCATACTTTTAACACAGCGTCTTATGGAGAACAGAATTTTTTTGAACTTAAAATTATAATAACTATATTATTAAAGTAGACAGGATAATAAATAATGTTTATAAATATTCTTTAAAATATGCAGTTTATATAATTGCATTAAAAAAATGGTGTTGCCGAACGTTTGAATTAATTAGTTAATAAAATTAAAACTTTTTTGTTAGGTTTGTTTTTACCACCATATTTTGAAAACTGGCGACCACACACACTAAAATAATATACACATACACACAAATATAAAACATAGTTTACTGTCATATCTGTCACATTAAGTCAAATTAATTTCTAATTTACAATTTCCTGGTATTTTCCAATAAATACTTTGAAAATATTTATTACAAATAAAAAAAGACTATAAATCGTTATAAGATTATTGACATACTTTACAACTTTTTTAAAATCCTAAATAAATTTTATTAAAGATAGTACTAATTTGACTTCAGCGTAGCAAATGAACGTCCTTAAGTCATCTGCGAATATGAGATTGCTTAAAACTATAATAGCACACTATAAATCGTTATATATCGTTGTAGTTTGGCTATTAATAAATTTAATTTTTGCAAATAGTAAAATCATATCAAATATTATATTTCATTTTGATCAAATAAAAATTGTGACCGCTAGAGTGTGATTTATGTATTCTAAAGAAATTCGCTAAGCTGAAGCAGCTCTTGTGTAACGAATTTTTACCTACTTATGGTTCAATTTATAGAAAAAAGACACGTTTCTTATAATTCATTCTTAAAAGAAAATATGTCCAATTTCAAGTCAAAACTCCATAATTAGGTACCATTGGTCAAAATACAGAAATATTTCACCAAACTTTGAACACTGCATTCCCCTCCTTACAGCGTTGCAATTAAAAAATGCCAAATTTCAAAAACGTTCTTGATTTGAAAGAGTTGTTACGCCGAGTTGACATACATTATTTTTTCAGATACACCTTATATACATTTAAGTCGTCCATGGTGGGTGGAGGAGCATATTTCCATTGAACTGGGAAAAGATGTACATTTCACTGTCTATGTAGATGCGAATCCTTATGTTCTTAATTACGAATGGTTTAATAATAATAATAATACCATCAAATCAAATTTACATTATGAAGTGCAAAATATCTGGGAAGGTACGACAGCACTTGATATTCGAACAGTATCAACAACAGACGCTGGTCAGTACACATTACGTGCCACAAACGAGTACGGATCTGAATCCATTAATTTTACACTTGAAGTCGACTGTAAGTTTTAAAAACAAGAAAGTAAATGATCGATTTTGAAATGAAATATTTTGTTTAGATAAACCATACGTTTTCCTATCTGGACCATCAGACATTTTACTCGGCCATGGGCTTCAATTTAGTTGCACCGCAGTAAGAGATCCTGCTCCGGAAATTCGTTGGTATTTTAAAGAATGTTCACCAAATCAGAATTGCTCAATGGAACCGGTAATTTGAATACAATTAATTTTTACAGTAAAGTTTTTCTTATTTTTATACCTCCTGCATGTACATGAACTATTTATTGTGTGCATGTTCTGGAACTAAAAAGCGACCTCGGGTTCTTCACTGGTTTACTTTTAATACAAGTTAATGTAAAAGTTCGAGGAATATAAAATGGTTGGATAAAGTTTATGAAAAAAGTATCAAACAAAAGTTGTATCGCTTGGAAACAAATATATTATCAATTTCAACTTTGCATACGGCCCTCTATGAGAAGTAGGCATGGACCGATTTTGCCCATTCACGAACTCGTTGTCGTTTTTTAAATAATACATAGGTATACATGTATTATTTAAAATGCGTTACTCACCAATATACTATTTAGTATGTACATTTCATGTTTGTATCAATTTTTAATTTTTCAGTTATCAGATGACATCCCCCAAGTTGAAAGAGAAAATTTCAAAGTGACATCGTCATTAACTTTGAACAAGAACGTAACTGGTACTCTGTATTGTGAAGCAAGTAATGAAGATGGGAAGGATTCAGATTTAAAAGAAGTTTCCATTTTCGGTAAGGTAGAAAATTAATGCGTTAAGGCTCACGTCTACCTCTAAGGTAGACATCACCATCCACAATTAAGCAGTGGTTTAGAGCTGCTTTAATTCGATTTGGGGCCAAATACTATAAACATATGCATATATTATATAAAAAATTCGTTACGCAGGAGCTGCTTCAACTTAGCGAATTTCCTTAAAATACATTAATCACTTTCTAGCGGTCACAATTTTAGTCTGATCAAAATGAAATGTCGTTTATGTCTTTAGTATTTGCATGGCCAATTTTATTAATAAATTATATACGTCAAGGGGAAATGGGGGCATAAGGAAAGAAGAAAACACAAAATATAAAATATCTCTCTTAATATTAGAACAATCGAAAAATGCGTAAGAATTAAAGTTGTAGAAAATCATGTTTGCTACAATTCATCACCTTATCATTTTTGCTCAAACTCTAATGTGTACAGAGATATTGAGGAATTTAATTTTCAATCTTAAACCGTCAATATTTCTGTAAATATTAGGGTAACAGAAAAAATGATAAGAAACAAAATTGCAGTAAAACTTAGTACCTACAACTTTAATATTTATAAATTTTTCGATTTTTCGAATATTAAGGGAGATATGTCAAATTAAGTGTTTCCTCCTCCCTCTAAACCCCCCTTTCCCCTTGTTCGATTTTACCCATTAACGAACTTGACCTTTTGAATATCAAAAGCACCTCAAATACCAAATCTCATTCCGATAAAATGAAAACTGTGACCGCTAGAGTGATTACAGACACATATATATATATATATATATATATATATATATATATATATATATATATATATATATATGTCCATAGATATATATATATATAAATTTTACAGATGGTGATTTTTGACATCTACTAACTAGGATCGATGGACATTTGAAGAAATTTTTGCGAAATTTTGACTTCGGTACGGGACCAATAGCTCTATTTCCTTTCAGGAAATTCGCTAATAAAAAATACATAAAACGATTTAAAATTAAATCCCTGTGTGGCATTATGTTGCTACAGAACGTCTTTCATAACTCTAATAGTAGCCATCATATTTACGATAAAAATCGATCGAAATTATTATTTTCATTAAGTTCCCCCTACATTTAAGTTAAGAACAAAATCAAGTAGAGAACTACCCTACGCGAGAAAAGGTTTTTGACTCGAGAGCATTCCTCTGATACATATACTGAGAAATGTTAGAATCGTAACATAACGCGAATCGTTAGTTATTTAACACAAATCGTTAGTAACATAACACGAAGCGTAACTTACGTGAAGCGTAGCTATGCGTAGCATTCGTTACTTTACGCGAAGCGTTTGTTACATAACGTGCGAAGCGTTAATAAACCTGCGTTAATACGCGCTAATGAACTAACGCATCGCGTGAAATTACGCTTCGTGTTAAATAACTAACGCTTAGTCTGAACATACGTTTCGCATCAAGTAACGCTTCACGTTAACTGATGCTTTGAGTTAAGTATCGCTTCGCGTTTACTAACGTTTCGCACTATGTAACGCTTTGTGTTAAGTAACTATTCGCTTTTAGTCACTCTTCGAGATAAATAACGGTCGCTTTATCTTATTATAACATATCGTGTATTATTATTACTTAACGCATTGCGTCAACTAACTAACGCCTCGCGATAAATTATATAACTTAACATTTAAAATAAAATAAAAACGCAAGAACATTCTTCAAATTTTAGAAACTTTGAATTTGCAGAATCGTTAACAACTCAAACATTCATGCACAACTTAGTATATACCGGTTATTTAAACAATTAACTTAGGTAATTTAACATTACTTGTTTCCATTAAGCCAATAGTTGCTGAAATAAGGAAGTAAAATTGGGTTACAGACCCTAGTTTTCAAAAAATCCTCTAATATTTTCATTATTGGAGAGTTCACTGTTAAGGATTTCAGTACGTCACGTCAAGGGGGAATTTAACAATGATTTAGTGAATTAAATAGTGAGAAAAATTATTTTTATTGAACTATTTTATTTGAAACTGTCCACAGATATCGCTGGTGAAGATCGAACTTTCAATGCCTGGAAAGACACCGATATGGTATATGCTGGTGAATCAATTCTCCTTCACTGTAAAGCATCGAAGTATAACTTTTCTGGATCACTAGAGTGGTACTTAAATAGTAACGAAACTCCACTAACATCAAATGACGGTAAGAATACAAAGATTATTTGAGGTACTTAATCCATGAGAATTCTAGGCTTCTTAAATAATATTTCAACTAGGCCAATTTCGTAGATCAATAACTTTATATTATAAATTAGTTTTGCTACCACATACAGTAGTCGTCAAACGTAAAACAGCTAGAAGAATTAGGGCAAACTAAAATTTTATTAGGCAGAAAGAATGCAACGACCAATGAAATAAGCGAAAATAATATTTTACTTCATTTAATTGTCAGGTTTTCAAATCATTGATAGTTCTACCGATTATTCCTATCAGAAAAATATTAAAATATCGAATGCAAGCAAAGATTACAATGGGCTTTATCGTTGTAAAAATGGTTTACAGCGCTCAAGTTTAGTAGAGTTAACCATTCTTGACTCAAAACTACCAGCGATAGTTGATAGCAATTTACAAGGTGGTGTGATACAAGTAGACGCTGGAAAAGACTATCGACTCTATTGCCGTGGTAGTGGAGTTCCAAATGTAACAATAACTTGGAAAAAGGTAAAGTGATCTAAAAATAATTAAAATATAGATGAGGGTTCTTATAGTTATATTGGATATCTATCAATTTTAGAATAATATCCTTTGGATACCGGACTCAAATCGAACAAAAATATCCGAAACCAATCAAACAGTTAATTTCGTGGATATAAGAAACGAGGACGGAGGCAGATACTCTTGTGAGGTATCAAATCGCTTAGGGAGACAAGTAAATAGTGCAGTCCTAAAAATAAACGGTACGTATGCTCTTTTGATCCCAAGATTAAATAGAAATCAGAAAGTTCATATTTTACAGTGATTCCTGAAAGAACTTGGGCAACAATAATCATTGTCACATCTATTTTCATCACAATTCTTATAATTGCAATGACGTTATTCTTCATCAGATTACAAGACGAGAAGGTAAATATTACAATTTTTATTTATCATTTCAAAGTTGATTACTTTAAATTTATTGTGGCTCGTGATTCTAGCGGCGAATTGCTGAGTTGCAGAACGTAGGTTTGGATCATTTTGACGTTGGTAATGCAGAAAGCATTAATCCAAATATACCTATTGGCGAACAAGCGGATTTATTACCTTACGATAATGAATGGGAATTTCCACGAGAGAAATTGAAGTTAGGGATAGTATTAGGATCCGGGGAGTTTGGAATTGTAATGAAAGCAGAAGCACATGGTATAACAGCAGGAGAAGAAAGCACAACGGTGGCCGTTAAAATGATCAAAAAAAATGCAGACGTTACACATGTTAAAGCTCTGGTGTCTGAATTGAAAATAATGTGTCATCTCGGGTGCCACGTTAATGTTGCCAATTTATTAGGTGCTTGCACCAAAAATTTGGTGAGCAAACGAGAATTATATATAATTGTAGAGTATTGCCGATTTGGAAGTTTGCTATATTATTTACAACAACATCGTGTAGATTTTATCAATCAAATTGATCCTTCTACAGGGGACATTAATGGACGTAAGTGTGCTATTTTGAAATCCTTAAGGTGCATTATTTCAAATTTTCACAAATTTTTTAGAAAATGTTAGTGCGTTAAGTAACAGGACAGCTGATCCACCTCCTAATTACAACCATATGGGTCCTCTTTGTTCGCACGATTTGCTGTCTTGGGCTTTCCAAATAGCCAGAGGCATGGAGTATTTGGTATCTCGCCGTGTTTTGCATGGCGATTTAGCAGCACGAAATGTTTTAGTTGCTGATCATAACATAGTAAAAATCTGTGATTTTGGACTAGCAAAAAGTATATACAACGATCCAAATTACGTTCGAACAAATAATGTAAGGAATAAAAACAAATGTTTATAACCGACTCAGAGAATGTACATTTAAAAGATACCTTTTCAGTGTCCTTTGCCGGTTAAATGGATGGCTTTGGAATCAATTCGCGATCGAATATTTTCCGTGCAATCAGATATTTGGTCGTATGGAGTGGTGTTATGGGAACTATTTTCTTTGGGCCAGTCCCCATATTCAGAAATTATATCCTTTGAAAATTTTGTTCAGCAACTTGATGATGGCTATCGTTTAAAGAAACCTGATTTTGCAACCACAAAATTGTAAGTTTATAAACTTGTTTCGACTGTGTTTTATGTGAACTCCTAGTTAACCAAATCTGACTTGTTTGTAGGCATCAAATGATGTTACGATGCTGGCAAAAAGACCCAAAAAATAGACCGTTATTTGATGAGTTGGCTAATGAAGTAGGAGAGATGCTCAGTGACGGCGTTCGTGAAGTGAGTTTTATATGATCTAGCTGCAAGGTTTGATGTATACCTTATTTACAAACTTCGGTTACGTCTTACCATTTTTCATGCAAATTTTATACACGAGTACTAACTGTGGCATTATTGAAACAATTATGGGATTAAACTTGATAAGGGACTTTTAATAGTGTGAAGTAACCTCTGTATAATGTATACATGAACCTTGCTTTATGTCGAGTTTTGATTTGTTCTTAAATAACATTTTAACTGATTTGATTGCAGCACTGCATCAACTTGAATGGTCCGTACTTGGCAATGAATAACATTAAAAGTAAACAGCGTAGCGACTACCTGACTATGCTCAGTATACCAGTTTATGAGAACTTTGCCTCATCCACTCCTTACATAAATCAGTTTACAACTGCAACTCAACCCGAAGCATGTGATGGACCCAATCCAAGTAGCTCAACTACTGAATATTTATGTATGCGGCCAGAATCAGCTGCTATTAATTTAAATGACTGGAAAAAGACTGAAAAGTCGCCTATAGATGCGACCTCCCCTGAAATGATACCAATGTTGAGTTTAAATATCGCAAGTAGTACAACATCTGACAACGACCCTGATGCTGAAATCACGATGCCCGAGTTTAAAAATATTAATATGAATAGTTTCTTGAACCCTACGTATGAAATTCCAAATGAATGAATGTTTATCCAGTTCGAATATGATACGTCGGATTCAGGAAACTATTCATACTAATATTCTTAAATCAATATCAATAATTTATTATTACATACAGAATAGTGGAAACCCATAATCTATATTCCTATGGCTACGATCAATGCGGTCTCAGTCTTCATGGGGATTGGAAAGCGGTGTCAGTTAGTTAGACAGAAAATATACTGACCAAATATGTTGACGTAAGACTTTTTATTTGCTTCGTCCACCAAAAATAATTGATGACTTTGTTGGGATGTCATTATTGTAAATAACAAATACTACAATAAAAAATTCCTCAAAGTCTGAGGCACACACGCCTGTTTGATATACTACTACGTCACACTTGTCTCACCCCTACAATATGGCGTCGGATTCACGACGTCATGAGCCATAGACACTAAACAAGGACACCTAACTCCATGTAAACAAATAATTGGCAAAAATAAAATGTCAGTAGTGTTCCTTCGGCACCGGAAACAGAACAGAGAGTAAAAGGCGCGAGTTTTAATTGAAAAACATTACGCATTTATAGTATTATAAAAATTATTTCCAGTCAAAGTATTTTTCCTATAAAATATTTTTTTAAATAAATGATAAGTAATTTCAATTTTTCAATAAGGAATTAGTTGAAGTTGAAGTGATAGCTAAATTCGCAAAATAATTACATATAAATTTAAAAAAATCAAATAATTAAATAATTAAATAGTAACCTGTAATGTTGGAATTGTAAAAATGAAACTTTTATTTATTAATAATAATGCTGAAAATTAATATTTAATATAATGTCATAGAATTTAATTAATTTTGGAATATTTATACTCGCTTTTGGTACTTTAAAAAGTCCTGGTTTTTTAAACCCAATTGATCCCGTTGCTTATTGTCACAAGCACTACCACTTTTACAATTGTCTACTGCACATACTTTTCCATTTTAAACGTTTTTTAAACAGTTTTTTATTTAATAAATTTTTTTAACAAAATTATGTACTTCAAAATGATTACTTCAAAATAAAACTAGTTACTTGGCTTACTTCACTTCTATTTATTATACTATATTCACTTTGGTAAGGATGAGTTCCTATCAACAACTAGCGACCCTAGCGGCATAAAAAGTAAATATAACTTCTCCCGTTTCGTTGCCATATTTTGTCAATTTTCCCGTATGAGTTATATCTCCTTTATATAGCCTCCATGACTGGCGTATTCGAGGTAAGGTGCTCCCAGTGCTTTGATCACGTGATGATAAGAAAAAACAGCGACAAGAATTTTACGTCTTATGTTTGCATCAGCGGTTAATATAAATTAAATATTTAACATTAAACTTAATTATTAATTGAATTAATATCATACTAAAAGTAAGTATATATTTTATCATTAAAAAAATGTAATATTTAACAATTTATATAAGACTATATAAGACCCTTACAAACTAATTAGTGAAATTAGGTTATGCATGATAGAAGTAAAAATCAAAAAAACTTTTTAAGATTTGCCATTTTTTTATGGACACAATCGTTTGTTTATAAAATTTGTTTTGGTTTGAAAAACCGCGCCACTGTAGAGGTAGCAGTATACTGGACTGCGTTCCGTTTTACACAGTAACCAGTATAGCTGGCTATAAAGGAACGACTTCGTAGTATACTAAATTGACGGCATACCTTACAGTGCTCGCAGTGTATATGGGAACACACCCTTTTATTCTTGTTTCAAACCTTTAACGGTGGCCCGGTTACAAATGATAATTACAATTTCACATTTTCATAATATATAACTGTATATTTAAATTTGTATATTATATATATACATATTATATATTATATATATATATATATATATATATATATATATATATATATATATATATATATATATATATATATATATATATATATATATATATATATACATATACATATATATATGTATATATATATAAATTCAAGGTAATTCCTTGAAGAGAAAAATCGCTAGATACATATATTTTTCTCTTCAAGAAAATAGTTCTACAAGTCTATCTATAGATCTGAATAAATTTTTGGAAAATTTTGATTTAACGCTTCACATTGGCTGACTTACGGTTCGCTTCAGATTATACTGATCACCTGTAAATTTTGTTTCCAAAAGTTACAAATTTGGGACTTAATATATTATATATTACAGGGCATAAAAACAAGAGAGTCTGTTCGCATTTATTATTTATTAAAAGCTAAATCACAAAAGCATACAATATAACTGTTAAACACAAAATTTAATAGTGTGTGAATTTTGCCCCACTAAGCACTTTAAAGTATACATGTTTTATCACAAATATCACATAACGGTTTGTCTCTTCAATGAATACATTCTTGTTCCACTAATTAATTTTACTTGGTAAATGATTTATCACAATCATTAAATTAAGAAGGTTTCTCTCCTGAATGAATTCGTTTATGAATAGCTAAATTGCTTTTCTGTGTAAACATTTTACCACAAATGTCACAAGAATAAGGTTTTTCTCCAGTATGAATTCGTTTATGTTTCACTAAATCGCTGTTCGTAGTAAATTTTTTATCACAAACGTCACATGAATAAGGTTTTTCTCCTAAATGAATTCGTTTATGTCCTATTAAATGACCCTGCTGTGTAAATGTTTTATCACAAACGTCACATGAATAAGGTTTTTCGCCAATATGCAGTCGTTTATGATCACCTAAATGGGTTTGCTGTGTAAATTTTTTATCACAAACATCACACGAATATGGTTTTTCTCCTAAATGAATTCGTTTATGGATCGCTAAATTGCTTTTCTGTGTAAACCATTTACCACAAATATCACACGAATAAGGTTTTTCACCCGTATGAATTCGATAATGTTTGACTAAATCGCTGTTAGTGGTATACATTTGATCACAAAAATCACATGAATAAGGTTTTTCATCGGAATGATTTCGTTTATGTCTATTTAAATTATTACGGTGGGTAAATGTTTTATAACAAACATCACATGAATAAGCTTTGTCTTTTGAATGAAGCCGTTTGTGTTCTATCAAATGTCTTTTTGTGGTAAATGTTTCGACACAAACATCACATTTAAATGATTTCTCTTCATTTACAATTTGTTGATGTTTATTTGAATCACTTTCATCAAGTATTTCATCTTTAATAATCACTTCTGTATGTAGTTCTTGTTCAATTTTAATGTGTGCCTCACTGATGTACACAAAGTTATTTTCGACATGGATTGAATTGTTTGACATTTTGATGAAATGTTCAATAATAAATAAATTAAATCACTTTTGTGTATCAAATGGTTGCAAAATTTACTCGTGTATATAATCAATATTTAAAGTGTTGCTTTTATTTAAAAAAAAAAACAACAACTATGAACAGTTGACGTTTGATCATTGACGTTTACAGCATCTGTCACTAATCTCTATATATTATTACCGGATAGATGAACTAGTGTTGGATGTTGGAGAACTATCGATAGTACTCATTACCACATAAAAAAAGTTTTGACAAAATGGCAAACCGACTTCAAAAATCAAATATTCTAAAACCAAAAATGCACTAAAATGTAAAAAAATAATTGCGTATTCTTGTGTCAATTTTAGTTCATCTAAGCAAAAATTTTTAAATATACGTGTAGACTTCTTAAAAGACAAATTATCGATGTTGCCACAAGAATGCGCCACTTGCTTGTATAGCGCAAATAACTTTCATAATTTAAACAAAATTACGATCAATAAAGAGCTGATGTATTCAACATGATAAAATATATAGTTCTCTTTTTCTTTCTCTCTACTTCATATCCTTCTTTGTTCGCTTTTCATTTATTTATAAATAATTAAACAAATTATCGTCCCCAGGTTAGCTCCCCTATTAAAGATATTTACTTTTTACCCCTAAAATCGATGAGTTTTACTCAATTTACATCTGTTCGATCATTATTGATAATTTTTCGAGCATATATATTGTTTATTTGTTAATTATTTAATAGTTTTAATTAATAAAAATACCTTGCCATCACTGCGATATTGCGCCTGCGCACAGTTACACCGTTGAAGAAGGGAATGTGTTCCGAAACTGGCCAAATTAGAGTGATTTTACGAAAATTTCAATTATTTGTTTTATATAGCAATTAAAATGCATTTTCGTAAAGTAACGACCCATTCAACACAAAAAATTTTGTTAACCTTGAATGTCCGATTTTTTCTATGACTGACCAAATCGTTTCTATATAACTTCAAAAATTCGTTACGCAGGAGCTGCGTCAACTTAGCGAATTTCCTTAGAATACACAAATCACTCTCTAGCGGTCATACTTTTAGTGTGATCAAAATGAAATATAATATCTGATATGACTTTAATATTTGCAAAAATTAAATTTATTGATAGCCAAAAAAAAAACAAAAAAAAACGGTAGAACGATTATAGTTTATAGTTACTATGGAAACGACAGTCAAAATTTTTATAATAAAATATATTTTATGTATTCGTGTCAAACAAACACAAAATATTAAATATCTCTCTTAATATTAGAATAATCGAAAAATGTATCAGGAGTAAAGTTGTAGAAAATCAAGTTTGCTACAATCCATTATCTGATCATTTTTCTCAAACTCTAATGTGAACAGAGATATTTTGAATTTTAATTTTCAATCATTAATTGTAAATATTTCTGTAAATATTAGTGTAACAGAAAAATGATAAGAAACAAAATTACAGTAAAACTTAGTACCTGCAACTTAAATCCTGATAAATTTTTCGATTTTTCAAATATTAAGGGAGATAGTCAAATTTTGTGTTTCCCCCTCCCTCTAAACCCCCCTTCCCGTCATCCGATTTTACCCATTAAGGAACTTGACCCCCTTTAGAATACCAAAAGCGACTCAAATACCGGAATAAAACTGTGACCACTAGAGAGTCCACAGACATTTAAAAAAAGCATATATATATACATATATATAAAAGCATTATTAATGTAATAAAAATATATCGAACTTTATTAATACAATATATATATATATATATATATATATATATATATATATATATATATATATACAAATTTTAGCATAGTGATTTTTAACATCTAATAGGTAGGATCGATGGACATTTGAAGAAATTTTTACAAAATTCCAACATTGGTGCAAAAACAATAGCTGCATTTTCTTTGGAGGAAATTCGCTAAAAAACAACGTAAAAGTTATTTACCACCTGGATATAAATTTTTTTGCCAGCGAAATCCATAACAGCGCGAGATGTCATTTGGCTCATCCATAAGCGTTCTGTATTAGAAAAGTACAGACCTACATTTTAAGCAAACTTTGCGATTTTTTTCTCCAAAACTAAACGTGAAACCGCACCAAAACTTCAGAAAATTGTGTCTTAATTTACTATTTATCGTTAAAAAAAAATTTCTCTTTGTTTAAAACAAATTTTTGTGGCACATACAGAAAATGCCGCCTCTCCCCATTGAGCATAAACCAGCATCCGCGCCTGGATATTCGTAATCGATGGCTGATTTTAGTTAATTAATTGTATTATTATTTACAAAACTCATAAAACAAAATCCGTTATTTTAATACAACGGTCTTAAAATATACAGAATGGCCCACCAAATATGATTTATATAAATTCATAGCAACAAATATTTTAACAGTATATAGTGAATATTTAGGGATGTGAAGTTTTGTGGGTCATAAGTTTTAGGGCTGCGTGCATTTTCCTAATGGAAATTCTAGTAATCAACTTATGTGTTAAATTATAAGTTTTGGGTTTGGGATTCAGATATGGCGTGAAAACATAAATGTTAATGTCGTAATTATTGTGAGCAATGTGATTGGATGCAATCACATGGGCCCCATGAGTAGGTTGTCGATCGGTTTTACACATCATAGCCCTGAAAAAGGCTGTTTGAAAAAAATTGTTTATCAGAGTTGATTTAATATGATTAAAAAATCATTCGAATTCGATTATCGTTAAGTTTTTAAACCTTAACATGCTTTTTTTTAAATTAAATTAAATACTGATATGAAAAAATTAACTCGTCAACCAGGAATCGAACCTCAGGCCTCTGGATAACTAGTCCAGTATGCTTCCGCTACACCAAAGACGATTGAGACGTGATAGCCAACTTTTTCATATTATTCTAAATTTTTTTTATTTTATTTAGACAGTACTACTTCTGTTGAAGTGATTTGTTTATTTAATATTTGTTTATTAGTGTATACTTTCGCGTCAACATAACGATGTTTGTCCAAATTCCTTTCGGTTATAATTACAATTACAAAATGCATTCTGTGAATATTATTACCTGCTTCGTTAATAATAGTACAAAGTGTCATCAGTGCCATCAGATTCAATTTTATTTA
Organism: Nineta flava; assembly: GCA_963920215.1. NCBI lineage: Eukaryota > Metazoa > Arthropoda > Insecta > Neuroptera > Chrysopidae > Nineta > Nineta flava. The sequence goes on from OY986041.1 coordinate 4,373,271, forward strand.
CATTTTTACTTAATAAAAATTATTTTACGCACACGGACGGACACATATTTACAAATAAAAGAATGCGTTGTTTGTACAGTGCTAAAACTACAACTAAGGTTTTTGTGAAACTGGTGATGGAAAGCAGGGGTGGTGAGTTTGTCCTATACTAAATGCATTGATATCCCATCCATTGCCAACTCTAAATAACTAAAAATTTTGCAATTAAATCGTTTCAAATAATTTAATTTTTGTGAGAAAACAATTATTTGTTAAAAAAAAACATATTGTTTAAAACTTAAATCCTAAATTTCATTTTTTCGAAGAGTTTTAATAATTAAAAATATGTTTTTATGTATTTCAAAAAAGTTGTATGGTGATAAAACTAGATAAAATAAATATAACTAAAAATGAAACTAGATTTAGAACATTTTTCGATCTACAAATTTAATTATCTCAGAAACAAAAACAAAATTAATTTGAAATTTGGTCCAGGTATTTATAAGACTTTGATAAATATTATGATAGTTTTTCATAACACTCGCATATTTGGTTGTCGAAACATAGATTTTTTTACTCATGTTTTTACCGTCGAGTCTCTTAAAAATCGTAACTTTAACATTTTTTTACTCAAAAACTAAAATCAGGATCAACTTCAAATTTTGACAGGATATTCTTTATTATTGAATTAATATGCTGTAAAATTTTGAAGAACCTGTCATTAAATTGAACAACCTTAAGTATTCGACACTGACAGTCAACCTCATATTAAATGATCATAAACACAATCGATTGAAAAAAATTGGCCGCACGATTTTCGAGCAAGAACTGAGGTCGAGCATGACGTCATCACAGAGTACTACAAAATAAAACTCTAAAACTCTATCGAGAGTAAATAAAGTTTCACTCCAAAAAGAAAGGAATGATTTTTGGTAGACACATCCTGTACAGTATTCACACTGAAATAATGTGTTTATTATTTAGGTACACAAAAATAATCTAAATATGTGATGGACTTTGTGGAAAAGATGTTTTTAGATCAATGAATTTGAACATACTTTTACGTACGTAATTCATAATAAAAGATGTTTAACGTTCGTTCAAACGATCTCGAATAAACTCTAAATACAAAATGTATTTGAATTCTGTTTTATGTTTTTTTTTCATATATTGTGGTGTTTTGTTAACATACTCAAATCAAAAATTGGTGGAAAAATCTACAGGTAATTATTATTTGTTTTAACATGCTTTTAGTAGCTTGACTTGTATGTATCTATCTATGTATGAATGTAATGGAATTTTTTTAATGAGTTTTGACCCAATTCTGGATGTCTGAGCACTCTGAAACTTTGCAGATGTTCTAAAAATAAATATAAATTCGTTACGCAGGAGCTGCGTCAACTTAGCGAATTTCCTTAGAATACATAAATCACTCTGTAGCGGTCATAATTTTAGTGTGATTAAAATGAAATATAATATCTGATATGACTTTAGTATTTGCAAAAATTAAATTTATTAATAGCCAAAATAGAACGATGTATAACGATTATAGTTTATAGTTACTATGGAAACGACAATCAAAATTTTTTACAATAAAATATATTTTATGTATTCGTATCAAACACAAAATATTAAATATCTCTCTTAATATTAGAATAATTGAAAAATATATAAGGAGTAAAGTTGTAGAAAATTATGTGAACAGAGATATTTAGAATTTTAACTTTCAATCTTTAATTGTAAATATTTCTGTAAATATTAGTGTAACAGAAAAATGATAAAAAACAAAATTACAGTAAAACTTAGTACCTACAACTTGTCTCCTGATAAATTTTTCGATTTTTCAAATATTAAGGGAGATAGCCAAATTTTGTGTTTCCCCCTCCCTATAAACCCCCTTTCCCCACGTCCGATTTTACCCATTAACGAACTTGACCTTTAGAATACCAAAAGCGCCTCAAATACCAAATTCCATTCCAATCGGAATAAAACTGTGACCGCTAGAGAGTTCACAGACATTTAAAAAAAGTACATATGTTGATATATTTATATATATATATTTATATATATATATATATATATATTTATATATATATATTTATATATATATATATATATATATATATATATATATATATATATATATATATATATATATATATATATATATATATATATATATATATATATATGTAAATATAGAGCACCCCAAGCGCGGATCCACCGTTGTGGGCACAATGGGCATGCCCTCAACCCTAATAGACTTGTGACGTCTTATGATATTATGATATTATAAGGCTTATAATATTATATCCAATGCCTTTATAAAATTTCAAAAAATAATGAATCGTGCGTGATTCGGAACGCAGCGAAGTACTTAGTTGTCATAGACGATATGTTGACATGTTATGTCACATTTTTGACAACATATTATCTGTTTCTTTTTGGCACATGAATACTTGTATTGGAAAAAAGAGATGAACCAACGCTGAACCAATCGGTAAATTGTCGGAACATGAAAGAAATTCTGATATGTTCTTTGTGCCTGAATAATGGAATGCGGACTTTCAAAATAAAATTGAACAACTTTGGTTCTTTGTTCTGTGCTGAGTCTTTCCATCATAATATTTCCCAAGTTTTCCAAAGTTAATTCCGAAAAAAAAAAACGTAAACAAAAAATTTATTCACTAATTAAATCATAACGTTACTGATGCGCCACCCAATATATATATTAGTGAGGATTCCCACACGAGTCGTTCGGAATGTGACTAGTGATCAGTTTCAAATCATTTTTATATCCGGTGTAAATAATATACACGAGAGATTTATAAGCGCAGGGGTGGGTACAGACGGCTCGCCGGAGTCGATCGATTTTCCATAAGCTGGGTGAGAGTAAGTAAAAAAGGTATGTTTTGAAGTAACGATGTTTCAATACAGGTTGCCTACCGATTATTGCCCAATAATTTATTCAATCAATTTAGAATTAGTTTTATAAAACATTTATTGTTTAAAAAATATCTTTTACAATATGGAGAGATACACTAAAAAACAAAATAATAATAATAATAACAATAATAATGACAACAATAATGATGATAGTAATAACAATAATTACAACAACAACAACAAAACTATATGTATTCTCACTTTATGTAAAATTTAACCATTTTGAAATTAGTAACAAATTACCACCCCCCCCCCCCCACCTAGCTTTAACATTGGCATCTTTATTGTATCCAATGTCATCAAATTCCCATGACACTATACCCCCTACTAAGTAAAAAATAATTAAATCAGGTAAATAATTGTTTATTACTTCTCAGATATGAATAGTTTAGGCAAATTATTTGGAATTTCCAAAAATCTAATTCTAAAATCTAAACTAAAGCTAAACCATCAAAAAATTTACAAGTGGTTTACAATTGTCGAGCGGTAAACGAAAAAGGTCAAAAGATTTATCTTTTATTATTTATATAACATTTATATTTTATATTCATACACAAATATATTAAAAAGGTACATTTTATGCCCCAAATTACCAACCAAAAATTCCAGAGTATGTATTCAATGTATTGTAACTTTGTATAATAGTGACCATAAAAAAGAGTTATAGGTATCATTATATTTTTTTCAGAAAATGTTTTAATTAAAAAAAGAAAATAATAATAATTGGTAGGTTACCCTATATTTACTCTATCTCTCTTCCTACTTCTCACTCAGAGCTGAGTGCAGTCAAGGTCTGCCCACCTATGATAAAGGATTAAAATTAATTTGATGCCTGGAAGAAATTCATTAATGGGATTATTTTGTTACAGACATCGATTTTGGACATCGTAGTAAGAACGTTTCCTATAGACATGAGAGATGTAAGTACCGATTCATTTACTAACGCCTACTTGAAGAATTATTCAATAGGGAATATGCATGAAAATTTTTTTTCACTTGAATTGAAGCATGTTTACTTGACAAATATCAAGGTAAAATTACTTTTTAAATAACTTTAAAAATAAGCGAGATATGAATGATTGAAATTCCCGATTAGACAAAGAGGGTGATAGCCCTCTTGATATGTTATGTGACGTCATATTACACTTTGATCATTTAAAATACACTTAAAACTCCGTTTTTAGTATTTTTGCATGAAAGAGACAGATAATAATCTTAAAAAACTTATAGCTTCCTTGATATTTGTCGGATTTTAATTTCGTTTTTAAATATTATTACAGTATTAACAGTATTTTCAGATTCTGAAAATAAATGTGAAAAAAAATTTTCATGCATATTCCCTATTGTATTGTTGAAAATGAACATTCTATATATTTATATTTAATTGATTTATTTTCCAGTTTTCCCATTTTATAGTGTTGTACGTTTTGAGAATTCCATATGTACGGGAACATGCTTACTAACTGGAACTTGTTATACAAGAAAAGAATGTAAAACTTATGGTGGTCGACCGTCTGGTACATGCGCAAAAGGTTTAGGTGTTTGTTGCATTGGTAAATCAAATCATTTTTAATACATTTTCAAAACTTCAGATCAGTTCAGGCATTATCGCATTACAACGATAACGCATTTGGAGAAAATTTGATGTAGCCTTTTTTTTGTTAAAATGGGTCCTGAATGATGTTAGGACGTAAATTCAGGATAAATCCGATAGTGCATAATATAAGTGTGGAGTCCTGATGGAAATATAATACTTGGTGGAATTCTGAATAAAAATTCGAAAAGTCTTACTTTCTGTGAAAATTTCTGAAAAAGACTTACCTATTAATTACCAGTCCAAGTAGCCGAGCGGTCTAAGGCGTTATGTCTGCGCTATCTATCGGACCATTTATGACCAATTAGTGACAAATTATATGGCATACTTGGTTTTTCGAAATTCCATGGATGGGGTACTAAAAGTTTTCTATGACCTTGAAAAAATTAAAAGATCAATAAAAAAATTTCTATCGCTGACCAATTAATGGAACTACCTAACCATTTATGACCAATTAGAGACTAGTGCTAGCATCGTGGAGCCAGGGAGTCTGTGTTTTTACATCTTACGACACTAATATCTTTGTAAGCATCTCATTTCGGTGAGAAATCTATAGAACGTAATTTGTTCGACATTCAATTTTCTATCGAAAGATGCTTTTGCACTTTTTCACAGTGTGTACATTTAAATTTTAAGAAAAAAAATGGAGCCGTTGCGGGACGCCCGGCAGATGTGAAACAGCGAACTATTTTGTATAGTACTAACTGTTTTGTATATTTGTTGTACGTATTGCCACCTATATATGAGTTTTCCTACCTGTATATGTGCTGCCATCTACGAGCAACTTTTTAAAACTGATTTGTTATATGTAATATCACCTATGAACAACTTCTTGAACGAACGCGTGGCGAGCCAACCCGCTGCATTAGATGTTTCACATCAAAAATAGTCACAGAAATAACGTTTTCGAAAATAAATACAAACATCATCTCATGTCTGAGAAAGGTAAAGTTATAACAAATAAAATGTCGCAAACCCTGGCTCGATAGCTTTTCTAGATTTTTCACATATATAGACTTTAACTTAGGCATCTATCTCTCATGAGGTTAAAGGGTAGTGCGATCTGCACGGTATGTAACGGAGCGGAAGATACGCCTTTCCATCTTCTGGCAGAGTGTCCTTACAGAGCCAGAATGAGATATCCAGCCTTTGGCTCAGCCGAAATGAGGAAATCTGAGGTAAAACAACTAAAATGGAGCTCCTCCCCGACATTCTCAAAGAAAGTGGGTAGGATCGACAACATTTACAGGACTAGAGAAAACAAACCAGATGTGACATAGGATAGAAGAATAGAGAGGTTGGGTTCCTTAAGGGTCAGTATAAAAGATCTTGAAAGGCCTACTTGCAGGCTTCAGTCTCGCCTTCCACTATTATTACATCTACTAGAAAAGGCTACAGAAATTTTGAAATGTATTAACATTTTTCATTTTTTTTATTGTGGTTGAAACTGGAAAAATCAGCGAGTGACCTCGTCACCTTGACTACGGTTGAATAAAAGCTTGATTGTAAAATTATTGGTGCAAAATCTTTGAGACTAGATTAGCGACATTTTATCTATTATAACTGAGTTTAGCTCACCTTCTCACCTTTTAGGGACTGGAACATACCTACATGCATTCTGGATCCTAACATCATTTGGAACCGATTTTTAAAAACACAGATCCTCCATCAAGTTTTCACCTCCGAAAATTGAAATGCGAATGGATCACTTGAACAAGATAAATTTGTGACATTTCATTATCTTTAAAAAAAATATTTTCTTTTCATTTTCAGTACAAAAATCTTGTGGAGGTTCTTCACATGTAAATAATACATATTTTCAAAATCCAGGATTCCCCAATCCCTATACTGGATCTTCACGTTGTACAATCACAATAACAAGATGTGATCCTAGTATTTGTCAAGTAAATAATATTTGTATAGGAGAGTAAGATAATAGTGCGCTTGACCCATTGATACTGACTCTTTTTCTGCTTAATAAACCTCTTAGACCCAGTTTTTTTAAGGATAAGCCTAATTAGTTAACTCGCGTGATTTAAGTTAAGTTTCCCCACTTCGAGTTCCTTCCCCCGATGACATACTGTACACGTGTCAATAACGTTGCAATCTTCACAGTTTTAGAGACAATTACACAAAAATCACTCTTTGTTAATAACTTGATATCACTGCACAAAATATTTATCACTTTGAATTGAAATATTTGAGGTTATGATAAATAATATATATGATAATATATAATAAATTATTATTCAGATCTTATAATAATATATATATGATAATAATAAAATATAATAATATATTAATATAATATATATTATTATTATTCTGATCAACGCTACTATTTTCGGGATCTAGGTGGGGGAACTTAACTTAAACCACGCCAGTTAACTAACTAGGTTAATCCATAAAAAAACTGGGACTTAGACAGACAACGCACAGCCTAAACCGGTGGGTCTAGAAGCATGAAATTTTCCACAAAAGTTTCTTATATGAGATTCCTAAGGTGGTTAAATAGGGGATGAAAGTTTGTATAGAAGTTCGTCATTTTTGAAGCTAGAAATATGGAAATTGGTGTTTAGGCTTCTGTTTAAAATAAAAGTCAGTTGTATCAGTGTTTTTGAAAATTCATCCCCCTTGTATGGCAAGTGAAATGAATCTACCCCCTTTAAGAAACGTGGAACTTGGTATTTTGGCTTTTTACTTTTGAGAAAAGTCAGATGATTCCTGAGTTGTTGCAGATGGAAAATCCCATCGGACACACGGCTAGTATCTATATAAACTTTAAAGATGGTCTATTTTGACATCTAATAAGTAGGGTCGATGGATATTTGAAGAAATATTTGGGAAATTTTGCCATCGGTTATCTCTATAATTATTATTCTGTATCTGAGGATAAATATATTTCCACCAGGGTTGCAGGTTAACTAGTTTATTTTTTAATAACCGGTATTTTCAAACTACCAACAAGGTTAAGGACGTTGAGTACTATCTTTAATAAAATTTATCTAGGATTTTAAAAAAGTTGTAAAGTCTATCAATAATTTCACAACGATTTATAACCTTTTTTATTTGCCCTAAATATTTTTAAAGTATTTTTTGTAAAATATCAGTAAATGTAAATTAGAAATTAATTTGACTTTATTTGACAGATCTGACATTAAACTATGTATTGTTATGATGTTCACGTGTGTATTTGTTTATGTATGAGTATATTTTTTTACTGTACGCTGTCGCCAGTTTTCAAAATATGTTGGCAAAAACAAACCTGACAGTTTAGATTTTATTAAATAATTAATTAAAATGTTCGTCAACACTATTTTTTTAATGCAAATATATAAAATGCATATTTCAAAGGATATTTATAAACATTATTTATTGTGGTACCTACTTTAATAATATAGTTATTATAATTTTAAGTACAAAAAAAATCTGTTCTCCATAAGACGCTGTGTTCAAAGTTTGTTTTTTAATCGATAATTAATCTTTGAAATGATCGTCAACAGGTTTTAAATTTTTGAGGGAGGATAACTACTGAATTGAGCTATTCAATTCACTAAAAAAAATTGTTTACCTGCTATCAAGCTTCATGCATGAACGTCTTTAATCTAGTCCAATCGAAATAACGGACCTTTACTCGTAAGGAGCGCATTATTATCCAACTTTCTTCGAAACAGAAATTTTCGGTTAACAGATATTTAAAATATGCTTCTATTTTTCAGCTACGATTAGATTTTCTTAGTTTTGATCTAGCTCAACCGAATCAGACGGGTGTTTGTGACACAGATTCATTTGTTGTAAGTGGCGGTGCATCTCGTGCTCCAATCATCTGTGGTGAGAATTCTGGACAACACATTTATGTGGACTTTGATGGTGACGAACCTATACAATTGAGTATACGTACAAATTCGGCTGTGAATACAATGGCACGCTCATGGAATATAAAAGCTACACAGATTGCATGTGATTGTCCAACGAAAGCTCCATCCGGATGTTTAATGTATTATACAGGAACTAGTGGTACTGTAAAAAGTTTTAATTATGGTCTAACTGTTTCCACAAATAATGGTGTCGTTGGTGGCACCAGACAATTGGTGAATACAAACTATGGTGTCTGTATTGAAATGTCACCAAACTATTGTGCAATCCAATGGAAGGCCTCAGATGTGAATTCATTTAGTGTATCATCTGATGTATTGGGTGCGGATTGCATGGATGACTATGTGATTATACCAAATTTGGTGCTGAATGGTGTTGCAACAGGCTATGATCGAGTATGTGGTAGCGGTCCATTTACTGCTAATTGTAAGTTCATAAATTTATACCCATGGGTAGTCCTACCAAGGCTGCAAAGTCAGCACAGCTAAAAGTTTTAGCAGATACTCTAGGGCTAAAAAACTGATTGGGAAAAATGAAGCTTCTCCGCACAAAAATCTAACTTGCAGAAAAGTTCAATGCTAGAAAAATTTTCATTATTTAAAAACAAACAACTCTTGTTTGTAACATTTTGTCTTAAACTCAATTGTTTTTCCACAATATGAGCTCAAACATCTGAAATTACTAGCGGATATCTTAAAATTAGCAGACTGATTTGAAGTTTTATAGTAATACAGTAATTGTGTAAATAGTTAACGCGAAAAAAATTAACTAATTTAGCACTTATCATGGGCATAAATGAAGATATACCAAATATTGGTGATGCAATAAAGTGATGGGGCTAAGTTAACTGAGGTATTATATTTTCGGGTAAATTAAATGGATACATTATCTATGAGCGTTACCAACATAAAAATATTTCATAAATGTCAAATGGAATAGTGCGGCACGCTATTATATGTCAGTACTCGCTTTTAAAACATAACGCCTTTCAAAGGTACTATCGATAAGAGGTACTATCATAGCGCCAACATAAAAGGTACTATTATAATGTATTTAGCCTCCTATAAATCCCAACATCCATAAGGCAATATTTTTACTTTATTAGAAAGTAGTGATATATATTTTTAATTTGAAATTAAAATTGGTTAAATTTTCATTTTCAGCTACTTCGAAACCATTTGTATTATATGTGATAACAGACGACCAAGAACCGGGGATCACATCAACATTAGGATTTAGTTTAGATTACAAACAAATTCCTTGTTCGGATTAAATAATACTATAATTTCGTTTATTTCTGAGTATATAAGCTACGGTTATTTGTAATAATCTGGTTATTATACATATTGTATTTTAAATCATTTTGTAAGAGGAATTACTTTATATAAAGCGTATGTGACTGATAGACTTTACTAATCTCTGGACAGACAGTATTCTGTTCTGTTAGATGTTGATGCTAATTTTTGTAATGCCGTTTAACATAGCGATTTCTTTTGACTACACTCGTGCTCACTGATAGCACTTTAAAGTATAAAATGTATGTTCGATTGACTATTATAGATTGCTCGCACTGAGTTTTTTGTTTTCGATTGCCGATATAGAACACTCCTAGTGCACTCCGTCTTGCTCTGACTAGTAAGGTCACAGCAATACTGCAGTGCAATATGGCGTCGAAAAACCTTGTTGGAAAGGATGTTGACATTATTGGAACTTTTATCACGGTCAGAAAGTTCTGATAATGAAAACGCTTTAATTATAATTACAAGTATATATATATATTATTATTTTCTTTGTTAATAATAATACAAAGTGTATTGCGATCAAATTCAATTTTATTTCCATGTTTACTTAAAAACATTTCTTTTACACACACGGACATATTTAGAAATCTAAGAATGTATTATATGTACATTGCTGAACCTACAGTCTAAAGTAATCCAAAAAAACAGTTAAATTGTATTCAAGTATTTGATATTGACAGTCAGCCTACTAATAAATAATCATAAACACGTTCGATTAGAAAAATGGCCGCACAATTATCGAGCATGACGTCATCACAGAGTAGCGAGCATGCTATCTCGTACTTCAAAGGAAAACGCTATTAAATGCAACGCATATAAACAAACTATAATTCTAGTGACTTTCTAGTAACTTATTTTCTTAGGTTGCCTTCCGAAATAAAATATTAAAATTCTTAATTATAAATGTAAGCAAATGAACTTTGATTTTAATTGTAATTTTGATTATAAAATTAAAAAGTTTATAAAAATAAACAACTTTTGTTTGAATTTTTTTCATAAACTGAATAGTTGTGCCACAATTTTCGCATTAAATAATGCTGTATAACCGTTGACTGAAAAATATAAGTGGAATACCACATCTGAAAGAGACTAATAAATATTACACATTGTGTTTAAAAAAAGTAAGTACAAAATTCATTTTAATAAAAATAAAATACATTTTTTAATTTTAGCTGTCAAAAATAAAAAATAATCATTTAAAATTTTTGTTCAACCTTTACCTGAAACGGAATTGATTTATATTATTTTTAATTTCTAAAATCTCAATTATTTTATAAACGTTAGGTTAACAATTAATTGTAAAAATTTCCTTTAATAATTTTCAGGCAGATCATCATTGGATTTGAGGAAATATATCATTATATATATATATATTATTTTAGCCTCAAACGATTTCCAAGAGCCAACAATTGGATTGTGCCTTAAACGAAAATTTACCGCTGTTAATATAATTAATCCGATATCAAATTCAAAGCGTAATTTAATTTCTTTGTTATTCTACTGACTGTGATACAAAAAGTGTTATAATAGTTAATTGAAATATTCAGTATGCTGTATTACATTTTTTTAAATAATAATAATTAATGCTTATTTAAGGTTGTTGTGAAAAAGATCAATTTAATGACAGGTTCTTCAAAATTTTACAGCTTATTATTTCAATAATAAAGAATATCCTGTCAAAATTGGAACTTAATTCTGTTTTTAGTCTTTGAGTAAAAAAATGTTAAAATTACGACTTTCACACAGGTTAAATGGACTCGTCGGTAAAAACATGAATACAAAAATCTATATCTCGACAACCAGATATGCGAGTGGTATGAAAAACTGTCATAATATTTATCAAAGTTTTATAAATACCTGGACCAAATTTCAAATTAATCTTGTATTTTGTTTCTGAGATAATTAAATTTGTAGATCGAAAAATGTTCTAAATCTAGTTTTATTTTTATCTAGTTTTATTTTTATTTATTTTTATCTAGTTTTATTTTTAGTTATATTTATTTTTATCTAGTTTTATTTAGTTTTATCTACTTTTATTCACTAATTAAATCATAACGTTACTTCTGCGCCACCCTATATATACCCAAGATATATCTATCTATCTATTGGCCAATTCGAACTGAATTAATTATTTAAAATAAATTCCAAATTATTTTCTATCATTTTCCTTTTGTATGAATTCGTTTCTTATGTCGGAATAAAGTACTTCGTTGGTTAAATGTTTTCTCACAATCATCACATGAGTACGGTTTTTCTCCGGTATGAATTCGTTTATGTTGAGTTAAATTGCTTTGTCGATTAAATGTTTTATTACAAACATCGCATGAAAATGGTTTTTCTCCCGTGTGAATTACTTTATGTAGATTTAACTGATGTTGAAAGATAAATGTTTTATCACAAATATCACATAAAAACGGTTTCTCACCAGTGTGAATTCGTTTATGTTGAATTAAATTGCGTTTTCGTTTAAATATTTTATCACAAATATCACATGAAAAAGTTTTGCCTCTAGCATGAATTTGCTGATGTTCTGGAACATTTTCATCTTTAATTATGAATTCTGTATTTAACTCTCTTTCAAGTTTAATGTTTCTATAATTGGCTGTCAACATTTGTTCATTTAAATGAATTCTCTCATGTTCCATCATAAAACTTTCTTCTGGCATTTCATTTTTAATCGGTTCTTGTTCCATGTTAACTTTTTCTACTTGTGGTTCATGTTTCATTTTTACATTTCTTTCTGGTATTTCATATTTTATTCTTTCTTGTTCCACGACAACACTCTCTTCTACTATTTCTTCTTTAATTATTATATGTTCCATTGTAAAATTTGTTTCATCTTTGATTTGCTCTGGTTCCATAATAACACTTTCTTCTTTAATTAAAACATATTTAATTTCCACACTTTTATCTGGTATTTCATTTTTGATCCATTTTTGTTCCATGTCGACATGTTCTTCTAGTGTTTCCTCCTTAAGTACATGTTCCATTGGAAAACTTTCTTATGCTATTTTAATTCTTAAGTTAAATATTTTCTTTACTAAAAAACAAATCACTTGCGATTTTCTGGATGCTTTAAAATTTCACAATTTAATCACATAAATTTTATAAATGGTTTTAAATTTTAAAATATCCTTTTCTGTTCCAAAATTTTATTTGGTGTTTGTTTATTGCATTATTTTGACGTTTAAAACAACAGATTTAGTGTCAACAGTGATGACTGATCATGCATTTTCATGGATAGAAACATGGAGACTACAAAAGGAGATCGAACTCCATGTAACAAATAATTGACAAAAATAAGATGTCAGTAGTGTTCCTTCTAGACCGGAAACAGTGGAGGTGTATAAGGCGCGAGTATGAATTGAAAAATATGACGCATTTATATGGTATTATAAAAATTATTTGCAACCAAAGTATTTTTCCAATAAAATACTTTTTTTAATAAATGAAATAAATTAGTTAAGTGATAGTTAAAAATTCGCAAAATAATTACATATCAATAAAAAAATAATATTTATAAAACATCGAATAATTAAATAGTAACCTGTAAAGTTGGAATTTAAAAAAAAAAGTAAAATAAAATTGTATTATTGATGACAATTAATTCATTATATTAATATTTTTTTTTACATAATGACAGAATATTTTATGACATCAATAATATCTGATGGTCAACAATAAAAATTGACTCTTCAATAATACTGTTCTGAAAAATTTTACGTATTCTTACAACTCTATAATTTATTATTAAGTAAATTTTTAATGTTTTTGAGGGTATAAACTTTAAATGAAACTTAAACAACCAGAAATTGCACAGCACCTTCTCATATTTTCTATCAATTTTAACTCAAAGATTTTAATTATTATTTCAATAATAAAGAATATTCTGTCAAAGTTTGAACTTGATCCTGTTTTTAGTTTTTGAGTAAAAGAATGTTAGTTACGATTTTTAAGAGATTTTTACATAGCTTAAATTGACTCGGGAGTACCAACATTAATACAAACATCTATATCTCGACCACCAGAAATGTCAGGTTTATGAAAAAACTGTCATAATAATTATCAAAGTCTTATAAATACCTGGACCAAATTTCGGTTACTTCGCTCTTGTCCATACGTGGACAGTTTAGTCAATTAACCGCCCCCTATTTTTTTTAATTTTTATAATTGACAAACTGCCGATGTCGGGATTCGAACTCATAACCTCCCAGTTTCTAAGTATGCGTACTGCGCAGACATAACGCCTTAGACCGCTCGACAACTTGGACTGGTATGATTTTATTAATAATTAATTTAAAAGATCATCTAACGTGGTTAGAATTCGTGTATTTTGGTTGATTTACTCCAGGCACTTTCATAACAACCTTAAAACGCTGTTACACGTATTTATTTCTTTATTTATAATTTATAGGCTACATATTAATTTTCATGTCTTTAATTTTAAAATACTCAACTTCCATACAAACGCTAAACCTGTGTTCCACCCCCATAAGGGTCTATTTTCCAACAAGTGCTATCTGGACCCACACAGGCAGGCTACGCACTGAAATTTTGTTTAAACTATTGGTTGTTTTGAAAACATGTTGAATAAATACAAAGTTGTTTTGTATTTATTCGGTAAATATGTTTTATGTTTAGAAATTTTCGCTATCTCGCATCGTTAAAAAGTTAGGTTTATGAGCTTCCCTAAGATTCACGGTTGCCCCCCTCCTTTGATAGATTGATTTCTTGTGTTCTTTACTTTACCAAATTTACACAACTAAGCGTATGTTTTCATTATAGGACGCGAAGCCAAGGTCTAAGGCCACCCACCCCCGGGGATTAAGGGGGTGGAGCCCCCTTGCGAACAGAGCGAGAATATTAGTATAGATATAGATAAATAAAACACAGTACATTAATTTTGATAATTTTATTGAAAACATTCAAATAAAAAAAAAACTACAACAATAAATATATATATTATATAAATAAATTAAGCATTAATTAAACTATGGCTTCGATGCGATGCAACCTTTTCACGCATACGATTGTACCAATTTTTAATTTTCGTATTACGTAGAACATCTTGAAAAGCATCACAACCTTCTATACTATTTAAGACACCGAATACAGCCAAATCGGCTAGATTTGGTTCAGAACCACCCATAAATGTTGTACCCTTTTTCTTTAATGAACGGACCCAATAATCACAATCATCGTATAATGATATGCGTACATCATCTTTTAAGTTGTGCCTAGAAAAGATTAACATATGAACTAGAAATAGATGGAATTACCTTGACGAAACAAAAGAAGGTATGGCAGATCCGCGAGGACTGTCGCATAGCCCGAGAACACAATTACAGCAGGGAGTGCAACGAGGAGGAGAAGACAATTGAACATCTACTGTGTCACTGTCCACCGCTGGAAAACAAACGCTCCATCATCAAACAGATACAGTTTTCTAAGCGACCTAAAGGAGGCAGCTGAGATCGAAGTCAAAAAGATAATGAAGTTGGAAATGTTTCAAAGCAAAGGACTAGAATAGAGGAGATCAGAAAGGAAGAACGCAATATGAGAGCCACACTCTGTAGGAACCTTTCGGGATTCAGGCAGGTCAATCATCTTCTCGGGAACTTTAACCGCAAAAGATACAAACCCGCATAGCTACTGACGAGGTTTCTTACGGAGCATTGTAGACTCAGGGAACACCTTAGGAAGCTAGTCTTGGGAAATGAAGATAACTGCAGGTTTTGTGGAGAAATGGAGGAAACTACGGTACACTAATAGACTGGGGTACCCTTATATAGAAATAAATGTCTGGGAGTCTACCAGATAAGTTCATGGGAGCTAACATCCCTAGACCCAATTCAGATTGATTGATTAATGTTGGGGTAAAAACTATTGCACTTCGACCTTATTTTCTATCGTGCTCCGCCTTCTACCTCAGCTTCTCCCATATTTTGGCAATAGTCAGCATATCCTGTATCTGCTATAACCTAGAGGTTCGCAGTTAAAGATTATGTGGCTGGATGTTTCTTCCCCCTCGCCACACAATCTGCACAAAATGGACCCGTTATGGAGTACCATTGTTGGCAGATGCTTCCGCAGGAGAAAATGCCCGGTAAGTCTCCGCAGTTGCATCCTGTTCAGCCTCAGTGCATCGAGAGATAGCCTCTTTGTTGCAGTACTCTGAAGCAGTACCTTCCCGAGCACTTGCCGCGGTACTTTTTTCCAGTGATCACGATGTTTAGCATTTGACCCTTGTTGATCACCTGTTTACATGCAGTCCTTGGAATTCCTAAAATAGGCTCTGAGGCAGTGAAGGGTATACCCAATCCAGATCCCGTGCTTCCTGAAAGAAATATGACTGGATGAGATGCTCTAAGACGAGACCATTTCTCATTAGGCACCAGATGGGGCACAATAGATCTTATAGGTCGCAGTGCACCAAATTTCCCCCATTATCATTAATTCAACACTCTCTAAGGGTACTATCTTTTATATGTTTTCACTGACATCATTCTGGACCTATTTTGACTAATACTGTTTTGTAAGGAATTTGAGGAAATCTTTCTCTGCTTTTTATATCCTTTCTTGTTTCGTCTAATACTTATGTTGTAATCTGAAGAACTGTATTACCTTGATTTCAATCGTTTTCCAATTAACCACATTGCAAATGCTCCCACATAAACAATTAATGCACGTTCCCATGTGGGAAATAATCGTTCCCATTCACCAACATCTGAAAACCATGTGAATGCTTGCAAAGCTTCCGTTGGTGTTCTGTACACATTTGGTGATAAAGAATGTACTAATTTTTTATCAGCCCACTCTCTCCATTTTCTTTCCTCTCTTAAATATATAAAAAAAATTGAACAATTCATTTATTCATATAATTGGTTAATCTATTTCAAATTGACACATTTCAGGCTATGGGCAGGGTGTGCGACGAAAACGACACCTGACGACCGCTCTATAACCGTTGAATGAATAACAAATTTTTATAAATTAAAGAAATAAAAGTTTCTGTTCGCTAAAAAATATAAGTGGAATACCACATCTGAAAAGGGCTAATAAATATTACGTATTGTGTTTAAAAAAAGTAACGTATAAAGGTGCGCCCACACTTGCGCGGTGCGCGAACCACTCATATTCGTTATATTTGGACGGGGTGTGCGCGCGATGCACAACGATCCATCTCATGTCGGTTTTTTCAACGAACACTTTGAATGTTCGCAGTTCATATTTAGACGGGAACGTGAAAGTTTTGTCGTTTATAGCGCGCATGTGATTATTGTTTTTTAAGATATTAATTGAAATGTAGTATTTTAATTAATATTAGATTATTTTCAGGCTTAAATAACGGATTTTTTTGAACAAAGTCGACGTTTCTTTTTGTTTTTAGACAAACTTGTCATTAATAATGCCGCATACCGCTTACCACCATAATCGCGAGATTTTCCCGTCGCGTAGACATGTTTACAACTTCACTGCAAAATGAATGTTCGTGGGTTTTCTATGGATCGCCGGAGGTTCGTTGAAATCAACAATTCCAACGAACTCAAGGCGAGCGCGTTTGTTAATGCAGGAATTTCTAAAGAAACTATAAACTATTTTACTCTATAAATCGTTATATCACATAAGACTGTCCTTGCACAATTTTCGCGGGCGATTTCGAAACGGATAATGGTAGTGTATAAGATTTATATATAAATATTGGTTGCAGTTATATCTGAAGGACAGATCATAACTTGTCTAAGACCATATGGAAAACTTCTGAGGAAAAGCAGTCCAGAAACCACCATATGTTTAGAAACATCTCAACATCTCCGATTTAGGTTTACACCAGTCCAAGTGGCCGAGCGATCTAAGGCGTTATGTCAGCGCAGTATGCCTACTTGGAAACTGGGAGGTTATAGGTTCTGGGAGGTTATGAATCCCGACATCGGCAGTTTGTCAATTATTAAGAAAAAACGGGGCGGTTAATGGGCGTATGGACAAGAACGAAGTAACCGGCTATGCTTGAGAAGGTTTTCTGCAGTTTCCTTCACGAATTCCAGATGAATATCGGCATAGTTCCTATCATAGTCGGCTGCAGCCGCATATCCTACCTATTCCTAGTCTATACACAAAAATTCCTTCCACTCCACTCACATCCTTAGGCATCACAATGGACCTTATGATCGAAGTGTAGCCCATCCAGGGCAGCCTCTACAATCTATCTAATCTAGGTTTACACCAACATCTGTATGCAGTCTTACACCAGAAAATCCTTTGAAGAATAGGTGAACAGCTGACCTGATGGGAAACTTCGGAGGACTGAATCGGCTTACGAATCGTAGTTTGGTGACCATAAAAATAAATTTGCAAAAAAATAAAACTTACGCCATATCTTCCGGTGTTCTGTTTGCAGGTACAGTGCCTTGAAACATTAAGAAGTATCGATTCATAATTTCGGTTTTCTTTGAACCATCATCATCAATAAACGATACGCTAGGATAAAAATTTATAATTTGTGATAATGTTTGTTGATTGTCGATTAAAAATGACGATAAGGCAGATATTATCATCGAACTATCGTTTATTTGCTATTGGGGAAAAAAAAACACAAAATCGATACAAAAATATTGTCAACAAGTTTGAAAATTTTATTTACAAACAAATTAGTAGAAATAGTAGAGTTATCTCCTCTTAATTAGGGACGGGTAAAACATGGCCCTTTGAACATATTTAAAAAATGGAAATGGTAAAATGATTGATATAGGAATGTATTTATAAATGTAAATTAGAAAAATATTTATTTAAAACAGGGATTCTAACCATTCAGGGTGTCTAGTAAAATTCCCTGACTTTTCCAAACTTGAATTCGAAATTTTTCCAGACCATTTTTTCTTATAATATTTTGTTATTGATAGGAAAATTAAGGACGTTCAGTTGCTACGCTAAAGTCAAATGAGTACTATCTTTAATAAAATTTATTTAGGATTTTAAAAATGTTGTAAAGTATGTCAATAATCTTACAACGATTTATAACCTTTTAGCGAATTTCCTGAAAGGAAATAGAGCTATTGGTCCCGTACCGAAGTCAAAATTTCGCAAAAATTTCTTCAAATGTCCTTCGATCCTACCTAGTAGATGTCAAAAATCACCATCTGTAAAATTTATATATATATATATCTATGGACATATATATATATATATATACATATATATATATATATATATATATATATATATATATGTGTCTGTAATCACTCTAGCGGTCACAGTTTTCATTTTATCGGAATGAAATTTGGTATTCCAGGCGCTTTTGTTATTCAAAAGGTCAAGTTCGTTAATGGGTAAAATCGAACAAGGGGAAAGGGGGGTTTAAAGGAAGGGGGAAACACAAAATTTGTCATATCTCCCTTACTATTCGAAAAATCGAAAAAATTATAAGAAATAAAGTTGTAGGTATTAAGTTTTACTGTAATTTTGTTTCTTATCATTTTTTCTGTTACCCTAATATTTACAGAAATATTGACGGTTTAAGATTGAAAATTAAATTTCTCACTATCTCTGTACACATTAGAGTTTGAGGAAAAATGATAAGGTGATGAATTGTAGCAAACATGATTTTCTCCAACTTTATTCCTTACGTATTTTTTGATTTTTCTAATATTAAGAGAGATATTTTATATTTTGTGTTTTCTTCTTCTTTAGGCCCCCATTTCCCCTTGACGTATGTTATTTATTAATACAATTGGCTTTGCAAATCATATTCAACATTTTGATCAGACTAAAATTGCGACTGCTAGAAAGTGATTTATGTATTTTAAGGAAATTCGCTAAGTTGAAGCAGCTCCTGCGTAACGAATTTTTTTTTATTTGTTCTAAATATTTTAAAAGTATTTATTGTAAAATATCAGGAAATTGTAAATTAGAAATTAATTTGACTTAATGTGACAGATCTGACAGTAAACTATGTTTTATATTTGTGTGTATGTGTATATTATTTTAGTGTGTGTGGTCGCCAGTTTTCAAAATATGGTGACAAAAACAAACCTAACAAAAGAGTTTTAATTTTATTAAATAATTAATTCAAATGTTCGTCAACACCATTTTTTTAATGCAATTATATAAACTGCATACATCAAAGAATATTTATAAACATTATTCATGATGGTGTCTACTTTAATAATATAGTTATTCTAATTTTAAGTACAAAAAAAATTTTGTTCTCCATAAGACGCTGTGTTCAAAGTTTGATTTTTAATCGATAATTAATCCTTGAAATGATCGTCAACAGGTGTTAAATTTTTGAGGGAGGATAACTACTGAATTGAGCTACTCAATTCACTAAAAATTGTTATCTACTATCAAGCTTCATGGATGAACGTCCTTAAGAAAAGTATAGATTTATTCATTTATATTCATTTTTTATGGATAATATCATAGACACTAAACAAGGAAACATAACTCCATGTAAACAAATAATTGGCAAAAATAAGATGTCAGTAGTGTTCCTTCGGCACCGGAAACAAAACAAAGAGTATACTGCGCGAGTTTTAATTGAAAAACATTACGTATTTATAGTATTATAAAAATTATTTCCAGTCAAAGTATTTTTCCAATAAAATATTTTTTAAATAAATGATAAGTAATTTCAATTTTTCAATAAGGATTTAGTTGAAGTTGAAGTGATAGTTAAAATTCGCAAAATAATTACATAAAAATTAAAAAAAAAAACATCAAATAATTAAATAGTAACCTGTAATGTTGGAATTGTAAAAATGAAAGAAATTATTGAATCAGATATTAAATTAAACCTTAATTTATTAATAATAATGCTGAAAATTAATATTTAAAACAATGTCATACAATTTAATTAATTTTGGAATATTTATACTAGCTGTTGGCACTTTAAAAAGTCCTGGTTTTTTAAACCCGTTGCTTATTGTCGCAAGCACTACCACTTTTACAATTGTCTACTGCACATACTCTTCCCATTTTAAATGTTTTTTAAACAGTTTTTTATTTAATAAATTTTTTTAACCAAATTGTGTACTTCAAAATGATCACTTCAAAATAAAACTAGTTACTTGGCTTACTTCACTTCTATTTATTATACTATATTCACTTTGGTAAGGATGAGTTCCTATCAACAACTAGCGACCCTAGCGGCATAAAAAGTAAATATAACTTCTCCCATTTCGTTGCCATATTTTGTCAATTTTCCCGTATGAGTTATATCTCCTTTATATAGCCTCCATGGAGAATATGATAAAATAA
Source organism: Nineta flava (assembly GCA_963920215.1). Lineage (NCBI taxonomy): Eukaryota > Metazoa > Arthropoda > Insecta > Neuroptera > Chrysopidae > Nineta > Nineta flava. Next base: position 4,394,223 of record OY986041.1, read on the forward strand.
TGTATGATAAAAAAATGAACATACATAAAATTTTTTCAAAAACCTCAAAACAGAAAATTATTAGTAATAATTTTTTTAGAAATAAGTTATTTTAAATACGATTATGCGAAATTCCCTGAATTCCATTAAATTCCCTGGAATTTTACGAAATTTTCTGACAATTCCATCACTTTTCCAGAAACTAAAAATTCCCTGACATTACCAGGTTTTCTAGACAACTAGACACCCTGCCATTTAATAAATGTAATGGTTTTGGTTACGGGTTTTTAAATTCTAAAATAAAACGGTTTCAACTAATCATCATTGCTTGAACCATAAATGCAAAGAATCATTTGAATGTCGCACAATTTCAATTCGCTAATTGGAATGTTTGTTTAAGTTTTTTTTTAGCGAATTTCCTCCAAAGGAAATGCAGCTAGTTTTTGTACCGATGATCGAATTTCGTAAAAAATTCATCAAATGTCCATCAATCCTACCTTATATATATACACATGTTTATATGCCTGTGGACTCCCTAGCGGTGACAGGTTTATTTAGGTTGGAATGAAATTTGGTATTTGAGGCACTTTGGGTATTTGAAATGTCAAGTTCGTTAATGGGTAAAATCGGACAAGGGGAAAGGGCGGTTTAGAGGAAGACACAAAATTAGGAATATCTCCGTAGTAAAGTTGAAGAAAATTAGTTTTATTATAATTTTGATTCCCATAATTTTTTCGGTTACTCGAATATTTACAGAAATATTTACAATTTAAGATTGAAAGTTAAATTTCTACACATTAGAGTTTGAGAAAAATTTTTTGGTAATGAATTGTAGCAAACTTGATTTGCTAAAACTTTAGTCTTTATACATTTTTCGATTGTTCTAGTACTAAGAGAGATATTTTATATTTTGTGTTTTCCTCTTTCTCTATGCCCCATTTTCCTTTGAGTTATGCCATTTATTAATAAAATTGGTCTTGCGAGAAAGTATTTTTATGTATTCTAAGGAAATTCACTGATTTAAAAAACAAATACCTGATAGCCTTTATCGTAGCTTGCAATGAGAATAGGCACTTTCCTATAATCTGACCATCGAATTGATTGTCGCAGAACTGGATCAACTTCGACCACATCATAAGAAAGACCATGATAATCCAAAAATGCTCGTACTTTACAACAGAATGGGCATGTTTGATATTGAAACAATGTTAATTTCAAACCGGATGCATCATTTGGATACACCACCTAAAAAATTGGAATTGTAAAAATTTGAAAACCAACTCAACTTTGCTCAGTCAATAACCTCGGAAAAATTCCGATTTATACAGAGCTTTAAATCATCATTTTACATAAAAAGTTTGTTTGATATATTTTTAACTCTATTTGACCGCAACAATATTTGAGAATCTGTTCCTTTTTTTAAACTTCGTATGGATTGTTGCCATGGAAATGGAATTTATCATTTAAAACTCTAAACACGAGTTAATTAAAGATTTTTTTAGGTCCTTAAAAATTTTGCAATTTATTGCAATTCATCCATTTCCTTGACAAACAATACAAACGTTTAAGTGTAAATAGAATTGGAGTTGAATTTATCATGTAAAACAAAGAAAAAGGAAATGTTCATACTCGTCTAGATGGTTCAATTTTCGGAAGATCCTTCAAAATAGGATGTGGCATTGTTTCATTGATAATATGTCCTCTAGCTTCATTTAATTTATATATTGAATAGCCTGTACCACCGATTGCACCAGCTGTAATCCCAAGCAGACCAATCTTTATACCACTAGGTGATTTTGCCTTGCTTTCGGTGGAAATTAACCTCATAATCGGTTTAAATTTCACATTATTTCCCGTCATTTGTTTGAACAGTGCTGTTGCCCTTATAAAATTAACACTTGACTTGAATGAAATCATTTTTATTTATTTTCGAACACTTAATTAAAAATAGTAAAATTTCTTTTTTGTAAATATGTAATTCATCAGCTGATACTGAACACTGCCATCTAAAAGCCGCTACGCAGGTTAATCATGGTAGTATAATAACGTTGGTTAAGGTGATGTTAGTTTTAAAACATTTTGTAATTTATTTCTGTATTAAATATAATCATTTAAGATGAAAACTTTAATAAGAGATCATTTAATACAAGTGTCACAAAAACATACAGTTTTTAGTAAGGTAAAACGTGTTTGTTCAACATTTACATGTAACAAGCACACTCCACAACATGGTAAGTTTTCATCATTTTTTTTAGTATGTATGTTCATTTCATAGATGACAGCTACGTATCACTAACGCAGAGCAGTCGATGTGTTGATTAGAGTAGCGTACATTTTGATCAAATTTATCATGGATACTACACAAGGATACCGAACTCCATGCAAACAAATAATTGACAAAAATAAGATGTCAGTGGAGAAACAGTGGAGAGAGTTAAACTTTTATTTATTAATAATAAATAAAATAAAATAATCACTTCGAATTAAAATTGATTACTTGCTTACTTCAATCCTATTTATTATACTATATTCACTACGATACGGAGAATACGGATGAACAACTAACGACGCTAGTGGCATAAAAAGTAAATATAATTTTTACCAATTCATTGCCATATTTTGTCAGTTCTCTCGTTTGAGTTCGATCTCCTTGTGTAGTCTCCATGAAATTTATTTTCAAACAGTCAATGTAGATCTCTTTTTAGTTCAATAAATTACAAAGAGATGTGTACTATATACAGTTGACGCCATATTGATGACAAGTTATGGTAATCAAGTGTACATAAATGTACAGGTAGTGCCCTCAGCAATTTTTTTTGTAATTTTAAACAACCCTGATGAAGTATATTTTGTGTTTCAATACATTGATCGATAGATGTCTGGCCTTATTTAATTTGATAAATCATTACTACAGATAGTCATATATACATATTTTATATGATAATAAAATTTGATAACCAATAAATAACATAATATGAAACTTGTTCAATTCAAATACATAGTAAAAATTGCTATTTATATTTAAATGCCAATTCTTGCCATCTATCGATCAATGTATTGAAACACAATCGAAATTTTGTGAAGGTCATTTGAAATGAGTTAAAAAAATCAAAGTGCCGAGAAGAAGTATCCCTTTTTTGCTTCTACCCACCATATTAGTAACATAGGTTAAACTATGGAGGTTAGAGTATAGAAGGAGAACTATCTCCATGTTATAAAAAGTGTCTTCTAAATAGAAAACAATTGAGATGGCGCTGGTGTACTGTAATACCAATTTTAAAGAAACTAAAAGTAGATATTAAAAGTAGACAAGGACAGGTTAACATCCGCTTTAAGACTATTTATTCAAGAAATTCCATGAATATAATAAACAATGAATTAGTGATGAATTTTCAAGTCACAATAAATTTGAAAAGTTAAAGGTATTTTAATAACAAAATTATAATTAAGAAACTTGAAATAATATATATTTCAATTAATAAATTTTGTTAAAAAAATAGAATAATCAAATTTTTATGGAAGATATAGAAATTAAAAAACTGTTTCTATATTAAACTGTATATATTTTTTTTAAATGTATATTATTTTTTATTTATAAATAAAAATGATCACATTCAAAATGGGATTCAATGTAACTACTTTCGGTTGGCAACTTCACTTCGTACTCCAGTGACTATCTTCAGAGCAAGTCCACCTTCTCACAATCGCCATTGTGGCCATTCACTGAAACTTAATTTTACTTTTTTCGGTGGACACTTTTTTAGGTTAACAACCATATGAGACAGTTCTCCTTCTATACTCTAACCTCCATAGTTTAAACGCATAAACCTATAGTTTAATACATATCCTACCGCTATGTATGTTTTGCAAATGAATGGTTTTAATTACAGATAAACTTGCAACAGCATATGTTCCAAAAGATGTTGAAAGGAATAAATATCAAACTTGGGAGAACAATAATTATTTTACACCGAAATCGAATACTAAAGGAAAATTTAGTATTATTTTACCACCACCAAATGTTACAGGAACATTACATTTGGGGCATGCTTTAACTATAGCAATTGAAGATGCGATTGTTCGATGGTAAATTATGTTTTTTTAATTTTAATTATTTTAATGATCGTGTTTCGAACAGCCAAGTCTTTATTAAACTAAGTTACTCAAATTAATTCTCACCGTATTTTTATTTAATTTGGGATTAAGGTTGTTGTGAAACTGGTGAGGGAAAATAGGGGTGGTGAGTTTGTCCTATACTAAATGCATTGATATCTCATCCATTGCCAACTCTAAATAATTAAAAATTTTTGTAAAAAAAATTTGTATTTGTAAAAAAAAATATTGTTTTAAACTTAAATCCTGAATTTAATTTTTTTCGAAGAGTTTTAATAATTAAAAATATGTTTTTATGTATTTCAAAAAAGTTGCATGGTGATAAAACTAGATAAAACTAAATAAAACTAGATAAAAATAAATATAACTAAAAATGGAACTAGATTTAGAACATTTTTCGATCTACAAATTTAATTATTTCAGAAACAATAAACAAGATTAATTTGAAATTTTGTCCAGGTATTTATAAGACTTTGATAAATATTATGTTTTCATAACACTGGCATATCTGGTTGTCAAGATATAGAGTTTTGTATTCATGTTTTTACCGACGAGTCCATTTAACCTATGTAAAAATCTCTTAAAAATCGTAACTTTAACATATTTTTACTCAAAAACTAAAAACAGGATCAACTTCAAATTTTGACAGGATATTCTTTATTATTGAAATAATAAGCTGTAAAATTTTGAAGAACCTGTCATTAAATTGAATTTTCTTCATAACAACCTTAACTAAGTAATACTAGAGTTTTGTAAATATTTCGTTGGCCGCACCGCAATTATATAAGTAATACTTAGTTAAGACATACTTAAGTTTCAACGTATGTAAACAAACTATAATTCTGGTGACTCTCTAGTAACTTTTTATTTTGTTGGGTTGCCTTTCGAAATGAAATATTTAAATTCTTAATTAAATGGAAGCAAGCGAACTTTGATTTCAGTTTTAATTTTGATTATAAAATTAAAGAAAAAAATAAAAAAATTAAAACAATAAATTACACTTATGTTATGTATTTTGGATAACAATTATAAAATTTAATATATTTTTTACCGACGAAAAGGAGCAGGTACTCAATTCAACCTGTATATTTTATTTTTTTTATGTATGATCACGCATAACTTTTTACAGAGTAGTCCGATTTTGATAATTCTTTTTTTGTTGGATAAAGAATTCTTCAAAGTTGGTTCCATATAAATTTTTTAAAAAAATTTCAAATTTTAGCCACAAAAAAAAAAGACTTCCCAGCGCTTCCACTAAAGTACAAATATCATAATCGCTGTATATTGTCTGTATGTAAACACTTTGAAAGCAGTCAATATCGTTATATATATATACAGTGTGTCTACTTAAGTTGGTTCCATATGGAAAACTTTTTTATTATAAGGTTTACGAAAAAAAGTTATTCTTTATAAAAATCTCTGCTTTCGAAAATATTAACATTCAGCTAGTCACTTTTGACATCGAATGTACAGGGTGCCATAAATTGAAAAAGTTCGATAGGAATGTTTTGACCACTTCAATTTTAAATTGAATTGAAATAATAATAATAATAATATTTAATATTAAAATTAAATATTTGTTCTATTTCTGACGGTTTCTAAGATAGGCAGTTTTTTCCCAAACATGGTCCGATTTTGACCATTCACGAACCTAACTTTACTTTCTAGCTCTACTGCATACATACAAAATTTCAGCTCGCTATTTCTTTTCCTTTTTGAGTTATCGTGTTGAGGGACGGACACACAAATTTGCGGAAATGGACTAATTTGCTCATTTTTTGAACACTTACACCAAAAGTTTTTGCCTCCGATCAATATTTTCAACCGTTACAAAAACGGAACTAAACTTAATATATCCTGCGTATATATTAAATACCGGGTATCCAAATTGTTATAATTTCCCTGACGAATTAGCGGCTTCTTAATTTGGCACTATATATACCCAGACATGGCACTATATATATATATATATATATATATATATATATATATATATATATATATTAGCACTACAGGCCTAGAAGGCCCTTGGCTTTCGAGCGGACATGTCTCCACCTGCTTTTGTTCTCGGCTAATCGTTTCCAGTTTCCAATTTCCAGTTCTCGCAAATTTTTTTTCACTGACTTTATCCAGCTGGTCCTGGTCCTAACTCTCTTTCTTTTTCCGGTATTTCCTCTGATTAGCACTAGTCTCGCCGCTCTCTCTAAGGGCAATCGAAATACATGACCCAACCATCTCAAACTCTGTGATTTTATCATGTTTGTTATGCAGGATTCTTGATATAGTTCGTTTCCTTTGAATCAGATAATTCCTATTAATTTTCCTACGAGATATTATTGTATTAACTTCCTGAATTGAACTCGAAGATTAATTTATTTTCTTATATTTAAAACAGGCATCGAATGCGTAACCATTCGACATTGTGGATACCAGGTTTAGATCATGCTGGTATTGCAACACAAGTGATTGTCGAAAAGAAATTATTGAACCAAACAAAACAATCGCGTCATGATGTTGGTCGTGGCAAATTTATTGAAAATGTTTGGCAATGGACACACGATAAGGCAACTGTCATTGAACATCAATTACATCAATTGGGTATGTGCACAACTTTTTATTATTATTTGAAAATTTCATTCGTTCAAAGTACGTTAAAAACGACATAATTTGTTATTATACGAAATCTATAGCACGGCCGTCTGTCTGGCAAAGTTTAAGGGAATGTGGCCTGTGTATGTGACAGTGATATTACTACCGGAAATATTAGGGCCAAAATCGACCCCTTGTAACTTTTGAACGAAAAGAGCTACAGTGTTGAGTTTTCGAATATAGAAAGATTACGGAATTATAAGACGACCTTTTTTAACTCATCGTTAAGGAATTAATAGTTATAAAGTTATTTTAATTGAAATGTGATATACTAACTAATTTATTGGTCGAATATGATCCAAAATTTTCCTATTTATAAGGATTTTTGTGTGCTAGATATAGTACATTCATAAAATTCTACCAATAAAGATTCGCAATTAAAAGGCAATGTAGATGTCAGCATTGCGAACGTCTAAACTAGGTTTAACCGATTACATATAAATTAATAAGTGTAAGAAAGATGAAATGATAACTTGAATAGATTGGAAAAAGTTAGTGACAATAATTTAGAAGTGTTTACAGTATTCTTTTTTCTTAAGTTAGTGAGGTTAAATGTAACAATGCCAACAAAGTATGATTGTCTTGAATATTATTGATATTTATAAATACGTAGGCTTAAATCAAAATGATTTAAATGAAGAAAGAAGAATTTAATTAATTTAATTTTTTCTTAAACCTAGCTTGCGTTACTGACGGATTTTAATACCAGACGTCAGCCACTTTGCTTTTAATTGCGACTAGTAATTTTATTTCATTACTAGTCGTGTGGGATTTCCCATCGGCAAAACGTCAGGAACCATCTAACACTTCTCAAATGTAATCAAATCGAAATACCACGTTTTTAACCTCAAAAATGACGCACTTCCCGTACAAACTTTCGTCCCTTATTTGACCATTTTAGAGGATAAAGTTTCTAAAATATTGACACAATTGACTTTTATTTATAAACAGAAGCTTAATCACCTACTTCCACGTTTCTTACTTAAAAAATGACGTACTTGCCATTCAATCTCTCGCCCCTTAGGGAATAGGCAATAGCTGAGGCAATTTCCATATTTCTAACTTAAAAAATGTCGAACTTCCATACAAACTTTTATCCCCTATTTAACCCACTTAGGAGGTGACTTTTCTAAAATCCTTTCTTAGTACTCACCTACGTCATATAAAGGACTTCTGTACAATTTTATACTTCTAGATCCATCGGTTAAAGTTGTGCGTTGTCTTAATTAGACTACAGTGTCTAATTTATTAACATAAATTCAAAAATACAAAATTCTTTTTTTTAAATTCGATTTCAAATGATCGATAAGCGGTTTTGAATTTTTGAGGCAATTAAATACGTGATTACAATGTTGCCAAATATCAAAGACTAAAACTTTTATCGAATATCAAGTCTCACGCATGAATGTCTGCACCTGGCTGTTCGTGTTTCAATCTCCGCCATTTTGTTTTTATACGAAATACTTTCGCCAGAACGGTTACTGATTATATTGAAACTTTGCACTAAGGTTGATTAAGTAACATCATCTAATTTGAAAAATTCTAACGAACTTGATCAACTTTTCTGTTTCAAAATGGTCCAATAATTGTTTGGACACCATTTAGCCAATAAGTGCCATGTATAGATCTATTTGGCACAAGATATATAACATTAGAACTCGAAACCGGTGCCGGATTAGCTACGTAGCGAGAGTAGTAAATGCTACTCTTAATGTACTAAATGCTTTACTGCCTGAGCGTAAAAAAAAATTATTTAAGGAAATTACAAGTCACTGATGTTATATTTTTTTTGAAGTAAATCACTAAATATTTTGAAATTAACACATTTCTATAAAACCTATTTTGACAAAATGGAAACCCGACTTCTAAAATCAAATATTCTATAACAAAAGATGCACTAAAAAGTAAAAAAATAATTACATATTCTTGTGCCAATTTTAGTCCACCAAAGCGAAAAATTTTAAATATATATGTACAATTATTGTTATTTTTGGAGGCGATGTCACTATAGAGAAATTCACATAACTTTTGGACACCGCCTCCAAAAATAACAATAATTGTACATATATATTTAAAAATTTTTGCTTTGGTGAACTAAATTTGGCACAAGAATATGCAATTATTTTTTTACTTTTTAGTGCATCTTTTGTTATAGAATATTTGATTTTAGAAGTCGGGTTTCCATTTTGTCAAAATAGGTTTTATTTCTTGCTTTTTAGTGACTTTGAAGTTCCATAACTGATTTTATTTGTCTAAATATGGGTAGACCAACTAAACGACCAACTAATTTTTAGTGAATTTTTTTATAACACCTTTTTTTTTATCCGTTTTTTTTTTAAATAATTTTTAGTGCATTTTTTTATAACAGATTTTCAGTTTTTTTTACAAGGAATTTGGTTTTTTTTGTAAAATTTTTTTTTTTTGGGGTTGGTTTTTTTTTTGTAAAAAATTTTTTTGAAGTCGGTTTTAAAAAAAATATTCTTTTTTTCCCATTATGAATGAGTATACCCTTACAAAAAAAAAAAAAAATTCGCAGAAATCGGTTGTCACATATAAAACGAGGATTTTTCTCGATTTCCCGGAGATCCTCTCCTCAGAATGCGATTTGGTAACAATGGGACCAATGGGAAACCAAACCCTTTAAAACAAAAAAAAAAAAATTCAAAATCGGTTCGTAAATGACGCAGTTCTGAGGGGACACACATTAAAAAAAAAAAAAAAATACAGAAGAATTGAGAACCATCCTCCTTTTTTGTAGTCGGGTTAAAAAGTGAGCGTTGGCCACATCACAAATTGTGTGTTGCACCCACTGATACGTATACACTATAGTAACTGGATACGAGTCTGCCTATGAAGTGATGCGTCAGCGGTTGCAGTTCGCTGAGCTGCTTAAAACAAATGTGGCTACTGCTATTGACCGCAAGAAGAACGAGGCTCTGCAACTGCGATTCTATAATCTATTAATGAATAATTCTTTAGTATCGTGTTTCCCAAATGTAGAAATTACCTTGCGCATTAACTGGTCTCTCATGATCACCAATTGCAGTGCCGAACGTTCTTTTAGCGAATTTCCTGAAAGGAAATAGAGCTATTGGTCCCGTACCGAAGTCAAAATTTCGCAAAAATTTCTTAAAATGTGCATCGATCCTACCTAGTAGATGTCAAAAATTACCATCTGTAAAATTTATATATATATATCTATGGACATATATATATATATATATATATATATATATATATATATATATATATATATATATATATATATATATATCACAAAATTTGACATATCTCCCTTAATATTTGAAAAATCGAAAAATTTATAAGGTGTAAAGTTGTAGGTACTAAGTTTTACTGCAATTTTGTTTCCTATCATTTTTTCTATTACACTAATATTTACAGAAATATTGACGGTTTAAGATTGAAAATGGAATTCCTTAATATCTCTGTACACATTAGAGTTTGCGCAAAAATGATAAGATGATGAATTGTAGCAAATTTGATTTTCTACAACTTTATTCCTTACACATTTTTCGATTGTTCTAATATTAAAAGAGATATTTTATATTTTGTGTTTTCTTCTTTTTTTATACCTCCCCCCATTCCCCTCGACGTATGTCATTTATTAATAAAATTGGACTTGCAAATGCTAAAATCATATATGACATTTCATTTTGATCAGACTAAAATTGTGACCACTAGAGAGTGATTTATGTATTCTAAGGAAATTCGCTAAGTTGAAGCAGCTCTTGCGTAACGAATTTTTTCAACGTTAAAGCGTATAAAAAATGAGTTCAGAAACACGATGGGCCAAGAACGTCTAAACCACCTCAGCTTGATGAATATAGAAACTGATATGCTCAGAGAAATCGATACCAATAGTGTAATCTCTAAATTGGCCCACATTAAATCCAGAAAAGTTCATTTGTAACATTTTGTTTTATTAATCACCCTAAATTAAAAAACCTAAGGTAAACCCACGGGTCCCGCGTTGCCTTAATCCGGCACTGCTCGAAAACGGTATGGCCTATCACTTGTGAAGTGTATTTCAATTCCATTTCGCCAGATTCCTTTAAGAGTAAATCTCTACTAATGGGTTTTTCTCAATTAGGTGCATCATTAAATTGGGATCGTATGGTATTTACATTGGATGCAAATCAAACCGAGGCTGTAATTGAAGCATTTATACAATTATTTGAAAGAGGTTTGATATACCGGTCGAAATCATTAGTGAATTGGTCCTGTACATTACAATCAGCTATTTCGGACATAGAACTGGATCAACTGGAAATATCAGGTCCAACAAATATTTATGTGCCTGGTTATGCAAAACATATTCAATTTGGTGTTTTATATAAATTTGCGTATAAAATCCTCAATTCTGGTAAATATATTGAATTTTTACGTTGTGTTGTCAAGTAGGTGAATTATTTTTAACATGCTTTTATTAGATAGACTTGTATGTATGTACACTCCCGTTCAAAAGAAATGAACAGACCTGAAATGTTAATTTTCTTATATTTCATAAAACTCCTCACTTTTGTAACTCTCTGTATAATGTATAATTTTATTAATTTATAAACAAAGATAAGTAGTATATTTTAGTGAATTTCCTGAAAGGGAATAGAGCTATTGGTCCCGTACCGAAGTCAAAATTTCGCAAAAATTTCTTCAAATGTCCATCGATCCTACCTAGTAGATGTCAAAAATCACCATCTGTAAAATTTATATATATATACATTTATGTATATATATATATATATATATATATATATATATATATATATATATATATATATATGTGTCTGTAATCACTCTAGCGATCACAGTTTTCATTTTATAGGAATTAAATTTGGTATTTGAGGCGCTTTTGGTATTCAAAACGTCTAGTTCGTTAATGGGTAAAATCGAACAAGGGGTAAGGGGGGTTTAGAGGCAGAAGGAAAGACAAAATTTGACATATCTCCCTTAATATTCGAATAATCGAAAAATTTATAAGAAGTAAAGTTGTAGGTACTAAATTTTACTGTAATTTTGTTGCTTATCATTTTTTCTGTTACACTAATATTTACAGAAATATTGACGATTTAAGATTGAAAATTAAATTCCTCACTATCTCTGTACACATTTGAGTTTGAGCAAAAATGATAAGGTGGTGAATTGTAAAAAATTTGATTTTCTACAACTTTATTCTTTACGCATTTTTTGATTGTTCTAATATTAAGAGAGATATTTTATATTTTGTGTTTTCTTCTTTCTTTATGCCCCCCTTTCCCCTTGACATTCTAAGGAAATTCGCTAAGTTGAAGCAGCTCCTGAGAATTTATATTTTTTATTTGTATATACGGTGTCAGTGACAGAGTGAGAATTTAAAAAATATATTTTGTAATGTTAATACATAAGTAAGTGTTATATCTTACTCTTACGTATAAAATTTTAATAAAATGTTGTATCTGTTACTACAAGAATAATCAAAATTATGAGAGACCGATTCGGTTCAGGTCTGTTCATTTTTTTTGAACGGGAGTGTATGTATGAATGTAATGGAGTTTTCGAATTCAGTTTGCACCCACTTCCGGGCGTCTGAATAATTTGAAATTTTGCAGACATAAACATACAATTAAAACATTCAAAATTACATTTATTAATAGCCAAAATATAAATTTGCATATATCTCTAACTTATACATAACGATTTATAGTGTGCTAGTATAGTTTATAGTTTCTATAGAAGTGTCATCAACACAATTTTAATAAAAAAATGATATTTCCAACAGTTAAAATTTAGAAAAAAGACTATTTGACCTAAATTTTCTATGTTATATTCGATATATACTTTTTATTTGGTAATAATTGGATCCATTTTCCATCACTCGTGGGAATAATAATGAAGAATGAAACTACAACACAAAAGCTAACATTGTTTTAAGACTAAAAAATAAAAAATACAATTTTGAGTTTAAAATAACTAAAAAAACATGCTTTTATTGCAATATGAACTAAAAAGTATAAAATAATTTAAAATATAAGTAGAATATAGAGATTGATAACAAAATTAACTTTAATGTAAACAAAAGTATGGGGTGCTCTCTACTTACGTTTTCATAATGGCTCTAATTTTAAAAGAAGAAGATTTGGCTATAATTGCTCATGACTTTTCTTGAGCAAAGATTAGTAGGTAATACGGTCACTCAAAATAACGGATCTTAGTATAATCGTTGCTTACTAAAAGATATATTTTGTTTAGGGCTTACAAAACATCTGGGTCTCGCTACTGTAAATTATTTGTCTTGGAGTTTCTGGAAGACAAAAATCGAGGCCAAGACTGTAAGTTTCCGCTAATTTGATGGAAAATTGTCATATTTTCTAAATTTCATTGTTTTTTCCCAATTTTCGAATTCAAATCGTCATCAAACTCGATAAACCATTACTCCATTAGAAAAATTATCATGTTAACTTTAATTTCGTTTAAGTTTAATCTAATTTGATGGAAAATTTTGGCTGTAATAAGTGGGAGAGACCACAAAAATGTCATATTTTGTAAATTTAAACACTTTGAGTATGATTTTTTCCATTTTTCAAAGTTAAAACACCGTCAAACTCGATAAACCATTACCCCATTAGAAAGAGTATCATGTTAACTTTAATTTCGTTTAAGTTTCATCTAATTTGATGGAGAATTGTGGCCGTAATACTTGGGAGAGACCACAAAAATGTCATATTTTCTAATTTTTAACTCTTTGTCCATCGTTTTTTCTCCATTTTTTCAATGTCAACACGTTTATCAGACTCGTTAAAATATTGTACCGTTGGAAATAGTATCCAATTAATTTCCATCAAATTTAATGGAAAATTGTGGCCATGATACCACAATATGCAAAACTTTTATTGGCTAGAAGTCTGTTTATGGTTGTTTTCATTATTTGCTATATGTGTCTTGGTACCAGCCAAGTAGCCGCGCCTGTTAAGGCGTTGTTTCTACTTGGAGCTGGCAGGTTATGGGTTCAAATCCCGACTCCGGCAGTTTGTCAATTTAAAAAAAAAAATTACTGGGGTGGTTGATTGACTAAACTGTCAGCGTATGGACAATAACAAAGTAACCGGCTATGCTTGTGAAGGTTTTCTGCAGTTTCCCTTCACGAACTCCAGATGAATATCGGCATAGTTCCTATCAAAGCCGCACACCTACCGATTCCTGATCTGCATACGAATTCCTGATCCTCCACTCACATCATAAAAACGTAGTGTAAAAAATTAATAAATAAAGGTTGAAAAATAATGATGTGGGTGGCCTCTGTTATAGACCGTCGTGTCTCAAAAACGGAGGTTAAACCCCATTATTATATTATATATGTGTGTTGGAAAGCTTTTTCAATAGAGAATCAATGTTAACTATTATTTATTACTAGCTAGCTATGTGATTACTGTGTGAAGTCAGTCAGTACACATGTAATGAGAGTGGGTTAAATATATTCATTGAATTCTTAACTTTAGTATGTGCTTCACACAATCCCCACTCTTAAATGACAAACAAACAACCATACGCATACAGTATACCTATACAGTATCCAGATGTTTGTATGTATGTGTATTGTGTAGGTGTACTGTATAGTTTTATAGTTAATATTTTATTTATTTATTAAATTTATTGATTCTCTATTAGAAATGTACTGTACTGTGACAAAACGATAGTCAAATTACAATGCCGAGTCCGAGTGTAAATAAGAATTTGTATTTTAGATGATGAGCTAATCGTCAGCACCACTAGACCCGAAACAATGATTGGTGATGTAGCAATAGCTGTACATCCAGACGATGACCGGTATACCCATTTACGAGGAAAATCTGTTTGGCATCCATTTCGTAAACAACCAATTCCAATAATATTTGATGAGTTTGTTGATCGGAATTTTGGAACAGGTTAGATTTTCATGCAACCATTGTTACACGATGTATCCAACCATGGATACTACACAAGGATACCGAACTCCATGTAAACAAATATTTGGCAAAAAAAAGATGTCAGTATTGTCACTTCTATGCCGGCAACAGTGGTGAGAGTATAAGGCGCGAGTTTTAATTGAAAAACATAACGCATTTATGTAGTATTATAAAAATTATTTTCAGCCAAAGTATTTTTTCAATAAATTTTTAATAAATGATAAGTAATTTTAATTTTTCAATAAGAAATTAGTTGAAACAAATTGCATACTTCAAAATAATCACTACGAAATAAAACTGGTTACTTGCTTACGTCACTCCTATTTATTATACTATATTCACTTCGGTACGGTTTGTAGTACGGATGAACAACTAGCGACGCTAGTGGCATAAAAAGTAAATATTACTATTACCATTTCGTTGCCATTTTTGTCAATTCTTCCGTTTGAGTTCGGTATCCTTGTGTAGTATCCATGTATCCAACGTTGAATTGAACTTTTCTGAAATGTTTTTGCTACCGTATCTATTTATTTCAAATCGACTAATTCCATAACAAATTATTATGTGTCTAACACACTGGACTCTTCCATTCTATATAAGGACTAACTATCTTATGGCATAAAACATTAAACAGTGGTACAATTGATCATACACTGGTGCCATCTTTACTAGTATAGTTTATTAGCAAGAACTAATCATATATAAAACATGCGTGAAAATTAAATAGAAATAAATATTAATTTTGCAACGGCCAGGCAATATTATCTCGACACGCGACCAACAAGTTGTTCATAGGTGATATTACATAAAACAAATCAGTTTTAAAAAGTTGCACATAGATGGCGGTAAAAAACTCATTCATAGGTGGCAATGCATATTTTCTATACAAAATAGTTAATAATAATAATAATAATAATAGTTTAAGTAACTGATTGAAAGAATTGAGTCGTCTCAATTTTTAAGAAATTATTTAATTCTTTGATATTAAATTAAAAGGTATTTTTTAAATAAAGAAGAATTTGTGGCTTTAAAAAAGATTTGCATATTTTGTTTTTGATTATGCCATATTTTTTGATTATGCCATATTTATTTCCTTTAATAAACCATCTTTTGATGCATATTTTTTATACAAAATAGTTTCACATATGCCAGGCGTCGCCGTGTTTTATTATCAACTATTTTCTCTCATGAAAAAAATTCAAATAAAAAAATTAACGACGATAAATAAAAAATAGTATCGATTTAATACAAATTTCAGATTAATAAAAAAATATTTGTCAATGTGTTTTAAATTATAAAAAATTGTTTTAACATTACAAATGATCAACAAAACTTTACAAAAAAGTGTGTGTGTCAGCTCCGACGCACGATGGAGCTACTCGTTAAGAACGATTGTCTTTGAACAGGCACAGAAAAATAGACTTGCTAGACTAAAAAAAAGACCGATATCCTATTCGAGCTGGAAAAACCTGTCTTCTATAAATATTCTTGAATTAAAAATTTTTTTCGAGTAAAACTTTGAAGTAATCCACAATAATAATATTAATTTCGATATCAATAATAAAACAAAACTTTAAAATAAAATAAAAATGATGCTCATTATCCGTATCAATACAGTAAAACTGATATACTATATATATATTCTTCATTAGTAGACGATGTACAGTATGTATATTATAT
Source organism: Nineta flava (assembly GCA_963920215.1). Taxonomy (NCBI): domain Eukaryota; kingdom Metazoa; phylum Arthropoda; class Insecta; order Neuroptera; family Chrysopidae; genus Nineta; species Nineta flava. The sequence goes on from OY986041.1 coordinate 4,410,584, forward strand.
ATATATATATATATATATATATATATATATATATATATATATATATATATATATATATATATATATTACATATATATATTACATCTATATATATATATATATAACATATAGGTATATTCACACATATACTTACATTCGTCAGCTGCCTCGCAGCATATCCTGTGTACGTCGGCAGCACTCAAATATCGAATATACTATATAGCTAGACATGAAGCTGACTAACTGATTGACCGACAGAAGTATACAAGTTATACACACCCATTACTTAAAAGTGCGTACGACAGATTGCGCACAAAAAACGTAACGAGGTCATTTGATCACTAAATTTTACTCTTCCGGGCGTCTTATATGAAAATCGATTCTTAAGGAGTAAACTCCAAAAAGTACTTTTTAAATTTCACACTGTCTACAGAGTGTCACAATAATAATTTGAATAATTACACGAGTTAATAATAATTATAATCTCGAATCATGATTTAATAATAATTATAACAATAATTATAATTATTAAATAATAATTCAGTAGTACTTCAAAACAGAGATTTCTTCTATTTTCGTGTGTCGTGTTTTACAAAATACACATCTCTCATGTTTTTTTGCCAATTTTCAATTAAGTATTTTAATAATTTTATCAAAAGAGGAAAAACACTTTCACTGTTTTAATTATGAAAATCAATGAATTAGATAAATATTATTGAATCATAAAATCAAATAACTTTAACAAATATATTATGATTTCTTTCTTTTTGTGTTATTTTTGCATAAAATAAAAGTTTTAATCTTAAATATTTGTTTTATATAAAAGTTTCATATCTAGCTCCCCCACCCTCCCCCTTAAGATATCACCCATATAATTTAAATATATTTATAGTTCATTTATTTCTGCTGTACACTTAGATGGCCCTAGTTTATCAAAAATTTTGCCATTTTTATAACATGGGATAGTTAGTCCATATATAGAATGATGGAGATCAGTGGTCTTACATGGAACGAAATTGGATACATCATGTAACAACAACTTTTACTCATAGAGATAATATGTATATATAGAGTAAGCAAGTCACTGGCGCGCGTGTAAGTGGAAACATCCCGTCAATAGAAAGAGAATCGCGTAGGTTGAGCTATCTCTTTTTAAAGACTAATATATAACTATGGAGGTTAGAGTATAGAGGAGAACTATCTCTTATGGCTGTAAAACTAAAAAAGTGTCCCCCGAAAAACGTAAAATTAGGTTTCAGTGAATGGCCACAATGGCGCTTGTGAGAAGGTGGACTTGCTCTGAAGATAGTTACTGTAGAACGAAGTGAAGTTGCCAACCGGAAGTAGTATAAAATATCACAAAATAATCACACAGGCTTGATTAGTTGACTTATTTTCCATAACCTAAAAACTTTATTGTGAATTGTGATTGAATCCCATTTTGAATGTGATCATTTTTATTTATAAATAAAAAAATATACATAAAAAAAATTTATATACAGTTTAATATATCAATATTCAATTTATGCTTCATTAAATTTTTATCAAACAATTTTTTAATTTCTATTTTCCATAAAAATTTGATTATTCTATTTTTTGAACAAAATTTATTAATTGAAATATCTATTACTTCAAGTGTCTTAATTATAATTTTGTTATTAAAATACGTTTAACTTTTCAAATTTATTGTGGCTTGAAAATTCATCACTAATTCATTGTTTATTATATTAATGGAATTTCTTAAATACATAGTCTTTCTACTTCTTTAACATCTGAGGTTTCATATGATTTATGTAATAATTTAAAAATTCCGCCTTTACAAAGCGGATGTTAGCTGGTCCTTGTCTACTTTTAATATCTACTTTTAGTTTCTTGAAAATTGATATTCCAGTACACCAGCGCCATCTTAATTTTCTTCTATTTAGGGGACACTTTTTATAACATGGAGATACTTCTCCTCTATACTCTAACCTCCATATGTATAACATAAAGACAATATATTCTCTATGATATATAATGGCCATATATCATAGAGTATATATTATCTCTATGCTATATATAAGTCATTAAAAAGAGATTGCTCAACCTTTGCGATTCCCTTTCTATCTGAGGGACAACTTTTGACTCGGCTTGCCTACTCTATGTATATTATCTCTATGCTTTTAGTGGCGTTTTGCTAATTTGGGGTCACGTGGTTCTTTTATGATTTTCTGTAGGAGCTGTTAAAATAACACCAGGTCACGATCGTATCGATTATGAAGTAGCCCAGCGACATTCATTACCGATATTAGAAATAATCGATGGACAAGGTTCGATTAAAAACGTCGTAGATGAGTGCATGTTATTAAATGGTGTCAAACGATTTGATGCACGTCACATTATCTTGGATAATTTACATAAAATGTCATTGGCACGTGGCCAGGAAGATCATAAAATGATTTTACCAGTGTGTAGTCGATCGAGTGATGTTATCGAATATTTATTAAAACCACAATGGTTTGTCAATTGTAAGGATATGGCGCAAAAAGCAGTGGAAGCTGTTCAAACTGGACAATTGATTATTGAACCGAAAATATTTGAACGTAATTGGTTTGATTGGTTAACAAATATTAGGTGTGTATAAAACGTTGATCTATGTATTATGTATAGCTTATACTGTAGCCCAAAATTACCCTCTTACTGGCCCTCTGGCGTCCATTATACTCAAACTAGCTTGTAGAGTGGCCACCAAGAGACAGTAGTCAGTAGCTGGACGTTGAAGCGGTAGTACCTCTGCACACTAGGACAGTAGAAGGATAATTACTAGCGGCCAAACTGTCCCCATCTGCAGAGGGTTTCTTTTCGGTTGAGCCGGAGGCTAGATCCTTCATTCTTGCTCTGTGAAGACATTCTGCCAGAAGGTGGAAGGACGTATTATCCACCTCCTTACTGCCCAGGCAGATCGCACTGTCTTCTATCCTTATGAGAAATAGGTGCCCCTTGAGTCTGTAGTTACCGGTAAGCATGGCATGTACCCAGTTATCATTTGTTTGGGTTGTCTGCAGCCTGCTGTGTCTTCCTATTTCCCGTTCATAGACATATCCACCCCTTTATTTAGGGTAGAGGTAGTCTATCTCTTAATTATTCCTAGATATGGTTCTGGTCCCTGATATGAGAGTGTGGCTCCTACACGGGCGATTCCGTTGACCTTTCCATTGCCCTCAACCTCGCAGTGTCCTGGTTCCTACATCAAGTCACCTCTTTTGCCCTTGCAAAGCTCTCCAGTGATTCCGCGCATTCGAGAACCGGAGGAAATGTTATTTTGGCGGAGCACATTGCTTTGAGCGCAGCCTGGCTATGCGATCAGATGTAAACCAGTTGCTCAGTGCTATCCTCTATTTCCTTCATATGTGCCACCGAAAGTACGGCATAAACCTCTGTTTGAAAAACAGTAGCGTATTGTCCAAGTGCAAAGCTGGCTCTAACGTCTCGGTTTTTCACGTATACTCCAGTTCCCTCCCGATTGACCCTCTTCCAGCTTGGAACCATCCGTGTAGCATACTAGAGAGTCTTGCGGGAAGCTCATTGATCTTATGTTATACACATTCTTCTACCGTGAAATAATATCGGATCAGGATATTCAAAATGGCTAATTTAAAGGATATCCAAATACAATTTTGATGCCAAGTATTTGCGGAAAACTGGATTATACAGATGTTTTGTTGATTGATCCACTTTAAACTCGGTTCGGAAGTACGGAATGAGAGCCTGAGGGTAAAGGAACTTCTCTTTTTGATCTAGTCAGCGATGTTTATAAATTGTTTTGTGTTTTTTTGGTCTCATAATGCTAAAGTTTAAATTTTTGAAATTAGAGATTGGAATATATCACGACAATTATGGTGGGGACATCGCATACCTGCATATCAATGCAGTAAAATTGGTTCAAATGAGGAAAACTCCATATGGATTGCAGCAAAAAATGAACAATCAGCTAAAGAAAAAGCGATTGAATTCTTTGGAACTGATAATATTCGAATAGTTCAGGATGAAGACGTTTTGGATACATGGTTTTCATCTGGTTTAATGCCATTTTCCGTATTTGGGTGGCCCAAACAGGTAAATATTTTGTTTTTGTCTAAATCTTTTTAATTATACTAGATTATCAAGTGATAATTAAGGAGAACTCTAGGTTTTTGAAATACATTTTCAAATTCGCCCCAATACGTAGATCAGTTTTTGTATTATAAATACGTATTTCGACTACAATGTAGTCATCATCAGTATAATTTAGATAGTCGTAATTTCCTCGATGGTAATTAGAAATAGATAGAAAATAGAGATCAATAGACAAAAATAAAAATAAATAAAATAATGTACGGCCGATAAACCAGTGGCGTAGCTTCACCTTGCTTACCCAGGCGGAAACAATGTTTTGGGGACCCCCTTACATAGTCATTTCCTTGATAGGAACAATATATAGTCATTCGAGAAAATTTATTACAATTATTATTACAAACATTCACAACAAAGGCTAAATCAATATAAATTTGTGTTTTATTTAGTAAACAAAATGGCGACCGCGGAAAATATATTTCAAAATGTCATGTGCTGACTTTTGTTTCAGCTAACATTTTTATGACTGTATCAAGGTTATGTCTTAAAGCATTAGCAATTTCGTGTTCTATGGACAATTATCTACTTTGTAGGTAATTTTTAATTATTTTTAACTTCGAAAATGAGCGTTCAGCTCAAGCAACAATGACGGGAATTGTTAAAATAACATTAAGGCAGGTGCAAAGCTAGCTAATCCGGAAAGCTAGCTAACAAAACAGAATGTTCTATTAACGACTATGTGGGACTTTCGAAACAAGTACGGAAAGATCACAATTGTTCATGAAATTTTTGCATAAATGTTAATCTGATATCGCTTCAAGTTTCTGCAATAGTTGACCCTAGAATTTGGGGGTCCCTGTGCTACCTGTGACCCCACTACGATAAACCCATTAGTATACACAAACTAACTATTGATGTGTGAGACGGCGGCCGATCTACAATATATACAGGGTGCCCCCCTAAGTAGTCGAGTTCCATAAGAGGGTAAGTAGAGGGTACGATTTTGGAACGTAAATTCCTGAGGCATTTTTTATTAGACGCACCGTTCATTAATTATTAATTAACTAAGGAAACTAGGTTGAAACCAGTGTTGCAAAAAGTGCATTTTTTTGATACATGAAAGAGTTGAGATTTGAAGGTTTGGATCTTCGTTTTATAGAGGCGCATGTCTCTGGTGATTTTTTAACAGGCTTGGGACATCCTAAAAAAATATCTGCTCACTATAACTTGTGTCCCAAAGGTACTATGAATTTTATCTGTTGCTCGTATCCACAGAAACAGGAAAGTAAACTTTAAGGAGTGGAAGTATTCCTACTTGGAAACTGGGAGGTTATGAGTTCGAATCCCGACATCGGAAGTTTGTCAATTATTTAAAAAAAGGGGCGGTTAAATGTCGGCGTATGGACAAGAACGAAGTAACCGGCTATGCTTGAGAAAGTTTTATGCAGTTTCCATCACAAACTCCAGATGAATATGATCATAGTTCCTATCATAGTCGGTTGCACCCGCATATTCGAACAATTCCTAATCTATACACAAAAATTCCTTCCACTCCATTCACATCCTCACATCCTCAGGCATCACAATAGACCTTATGGTCTAAGTGTAGCCCGTTCAGGGCAGCCTCTACAATCTATTTATCTATCTCCGGGGTGGGGTCCAAGTATAATTGGGGTGCATGTCTTGCGATTTTCTAAAAATTGATAATTCCAAAAATTTAAATTTTGCATTATTAAAAAAATTAATTAATAAAATAATTTAATTAATGCACTTTTGAGAAAATTTTTTATAATTAAACGAATTTAATTTGCGCATTTAAAAAAAATTTATTATTAAAACATTTATTACATTTTTCCAAAAGTAAAAAAATTTAATTAATGCACTTTTCATGGAATTAATAATTTAAAAAATTTAAGCAATACATTTTTCCAAAAGTTTGATAATTAAATCAAAAATGAATTATCAAAAAAATGCACTTTTTGCATCTCTGTACGGCCCATCCTGTATATCATATTATACATTTATCATTTGTATGTGATACTCATGTGGATATTTTTGCCTATTCTAGACGAGTGATTTGAAAGAATATTATCCGTTAAGTATGATTGAAACGGGACATGACATTTTATTTTTTTGGATTGCACGTATGGTGATGTTGGGTACAGAATTAACTGGACAGCTGCCATTTACCAAGATATTACTTCATGGTATTATTTGTGATGCAGATGGTCGTAAGATGTCAAAAAGCTTAGGAAATGTTATTTCACCAGATGATATTATTCATGGCATTTCTTTAAAGGTTGGTCTTGTTTGTTTTTTCTTTATATTATAAATGCAATTCTTTGTTTGAAATTTGTTTTATTTATAAACTTGTCACACGTATTTATACGTATTTATATATATATATATATATATATATATATATATATATATATATATATATATATATATATATATATATATATATATATATATATATATCTGTGAACTTTGCATAGGCGGTAACATTTAGTTATTTCATAAATCAACTAAAATTTTTTTAACAATTGGTACAGTTACTCATTTATTTATTCCAAAATGGCGGCTTTAATGAGGCTGCCTTTTAACTATGGAGGTTAGAGTATAGAAGGAGAATGTTATAAAAAATGTCCCCTGAATAGAAGAAAATTGAGATGGCGCTGGTGTACTGTAATACCAATTTTAAAGAAACTAAAAGTAGATATTAAAAGTAGACAAGAACAGGCTAACATCCGCTTTATAAGGGCGAAATTTTTAAATTATTACATAAATCAAAGAAACCTCAGATGTTAAAGAAGTTGAAAGACTATTTATTTAAGAAATTCCATGAATATAATAAACAATGAATTAGTGATGAATTATCAAGTCACAATAAATTTGAAAAGTTAACGGTATTTTAATAACAAAATTATAATTAAGAAACTTGAAGTACTATATATTTCAATTAATCAATTTTGTTAAAAAAATAGAATAATCAAATTTTTATCGAAGATACAAATTAAAAAATTGTTTGATAAAAATTTAATGAAGTATAAATTGAATATTGATATATTAAACTGTATATATATATATATTTTTTTAATGTATATTATTTTTTATTTATAAATAAAAATGATCACATTCAAAATGGGATTCAACAGTAACTATCGTCAGAGGGAGCCCACCTTATCACAAGCGCCATTGTGGCCATTCACTAAAACTTTATTTTACGTTTTTCGGTGGACACTTTTTTTAGTTTAACAACCATATGAGATAGTTCTTCTTCTATACTCTAACCTCCATACTTTAAACCTAAGTAACGCATATGAAACTATAACAATTGTGCCCGACTACTATGTTTCTAATTATTGTCACCAGATGTAATAGTTCTAAAGAGCGCTCCCCCTTCCACTTTTGTCTGATGAGACTCGTTTCTCCCATATTTTGGCAATAAAACACCACCATATAGCTCAATACAAATGATAAACTCGACAAGAAACTAACTCATCGCAATATAGCATAACTAAAGTTACTATAACAGCATTAATACACGATACACCACCATTTAATCAAAACCAAATGCAAAACACCTTATTAGTGGTAAAACTAATACCAAAACGGACACTCCTTATCACTTACACAGCGTAAACGAAAACAAACCAAGCATGACACTACATCTATACATAAACCAAAAGGTGATGTCACAAAACAGAATAAACACAAACTGCTACATAAATTACTATATACACATGAACACGCATTCACACATTAATCCACACTTGCCGGAAGATAAGACAGGCGTAATGAGACGATTCGAAACGATTGAGCAGGACTAGCAACGGAGGAAATAGTCTTGCGTTACTTGAATATGTCCGTACGATGGATTCTAACGGGCTCCGTTTAGATTTTAAAAAAATCTGATGAATCTTTGTTCGTTCTTTATTTAAAACTATATTGTACAGATCACGTCATACTAGTGGGATTGGGAAAATGAAAGGAAAGGTGAAGGTATGCAATTGAAAGCTCTTATTTTTACCACGATTTATCCCCTGATCATATTTTTTGTAACTGTAGTATTTACAGAAACATTTTCAATTTTAATGTTTTAATACTTATAACAATGAAGATTACAAATATCAATATGATAACTAATTTCCTACGTCACCCTAGTCCGAACGGTATATGCTTTTTCACTGTATTTACGTACACAAAAATGGGTGAAGATGATAGTTTATTTATTGGCCACTCGTGACGCTTATGTTCAGGAGGTACCCGTAATGGTTGCTTTCCATTTAACACACAGCCACAGACGTTCCATTTATCCCACTGTCCTACACGCAGCGTGCTTGGCTACGTGCACACAGTGTGTCACACACTCCGTGTGTTTAATTAGGAAGCAACCACTATTATTATTTTTCATTTAAAAAAGGAAAAATGGCTTTATTCAAAGCACCCAAAGTTTGTACCCTTAAAATAATGTAAAAAATTTACTATTGTTGTTTCGGTGCATCTTAGAATCAATAAATTTTTATTTTTTAAGGAAAATATAAACTATTCGTTTATGTAAAACATTTTTTTAAATTATTCTATTGCCAACGTTTCGTCAGTCGTTGCTGACTTCATCAGGGCTCTACAATAATGAGAATAGAATTGCATATTAAATAAAAACTGTTATACAATAAATAAATTAAATATCATAATATGCGAAAATACAAAATGTGCCCTGATGAAGTCAGTAACAACTGACGAAACGTTGGCAGTAGAATAATAAAAAAAATTTTACAAAAACAAATAGTTGTCCGTATTTCCCTTAAAAAAAATTTACATTTGAATAATAATTTATGGAGTTGTAAGAATACTTAAAGTTTTTCAGAACATCAATATTGAATAGTCAACTTTTCTTGTTGACTATCAGATTAGATCTTAGATTGATTAAATATTCTGTCATTATTTTTATTTTTATTTTCCATAAGAACACCTTACACAGACAACACTTCCCGCGTAATAGTTCGAAACAAGTACTTCTTGAGAAAAAGCACCCAGGGCCGGATTAAATGTCCAAAGCGCCCTAGGCTAGCACTTCATCAGTGCCCCTCTAGTTGCCATCTGCTAATATTATAAACGTGAAAGTTTGTGAGGATGAATAGATGAATGTTTGTTACTCTTTCACGCAAAAACTGCTTAACGGATTTTGAAGAAATTTGTATGAAGGTAGCTTAAACCCTGAATTAACACATATGATACATTTATCCCGGGAAAGCCACATGTGACGTGGGCGAATCCGCTGGTAAAGTCTAGTATATTATAAATTTTAACTATGTGATGACAGTCAAGAAAGCAAGAAGGATAAAACTTGAAAATTCGTGGTCTCTGTGCCTTTTCTTCCAGGAAATAGATGTGACTATGTATGTTTAGTTATTGTTTGTGAATACCATAAATAATTGCTAACCGATTGTTTTTCATCATTAATAATTAATTTTTTAAAAACAATAAGACCATAAATAAAATTGTTTATTGTTTAAATTTGTTAAGTTGTTACAAAAGAATTATTTACCCAATCACATATGGTAAAAATTTTTTCGTCTACATTTTCGTGTTGGCGAAATTGTCAATAACATCATCATAGTTTAAAGATAGCAATAAGTTTGATCCAATGTTTGAATTTAATCTTTTATCGGTCATGGTTGAGCGAAGATAATTTTTCACTCTCTTTAGAGAAGAAAAACTCCGCTCACCACTGCAATTACTGACTGCCGTCGATACGCACATTTTTAAGGCTAAGTCAACGTTTGGGTAAATTGTTTCAAGCTCAAATTGAGAACTGATTTTAGAATGTAAATTAATTTATTGGTTTTATCTCTTCCCCTCTTAGAAAACGAATTCAATCTCATGCCGTTACTACGCATTATCATTACAAACCGAAAATGTCCGATAGATCCCGACGGCGATTTACTCTCTGGGAGGACTTTAGGTATTATTTTTTTCTTCGTTTATAAAACTTCTACGCGCGCCCTTTTGTAACCTCGCGACCCTAGGCATGTGCCTAGTTTGCCTTACGGATAAATCGACACAGGTAGCGCATCTCTATTGGCGCCTTTATATATACTTCGTGTTTTAAGCGATGGAATCTTTGTTCTTGAGGTACTAACAGTGTTAAGGTGCTAAGTTCACAGATATAACTATCTATACGGTAGTAGTTTAATATTATTCTAGTATTCGTTTTGTTTTATTTAAACTTCCTTACTTTTTCTTACAGGTTATGTTTATTATATATATTTTCTTTATCTCATGTTTTCCTTTAGGTTTTTCACTTCCATTATTCTTTATTAGATTGATAAAGAAATAACACATAATAACAGTAAAGCAGACTACTTACTTATTTAATTTTCTTTATTTTAATTTTCTTTTATTATACACAGGGCCGTCTTAAGTCATACAGAGGCCCTAGGACATACAGAGTTTGTGGGCCCTTTTTGAAAGCGTGTTAAAATACATTTTTATTTTTGGAAAAACGTGATCAAAATGTACTTTTGTTTTACCATGTTTAGAACAACTAAATATTCTGTCAATATTTTCCACAATTTCTGAAAGATAATTGGAAGTGGAGACAAAAAATTGTGGCCTCCAGAGACAATACCTAAAATATGAAATGTTTTTAATGTTAATAATTTTAGAAATGAAAGTCAAATTTTCCTAATCATACTTTAGTTTTGAAGTACTTCACGATTTTTTTTTCTTTAAGGTTGACCGGACAGTACAGTACATTTCATAATAAACAGAAACACTCTTTTTGACAGAAATTAAAAATTTTAATCTGTAAATTAATTATTTTAATTTAGATAGCATCTAACATCACTAGTAATCGGGTTTATGTTAATTATTTAATTACTAAAAATAATAAATAATCGTGTTTTGATGATTATTTTGATGATTTGATGGAAATTTTCGTGAATTTTTATCTTTTTAATTAAGATATTTACAAAACTCTTCGTCAGACTATTTAAAAAAAAATAATTTTAACGTAATGTACGAGATTTAATTTATAAAAGTAGAAGTATTTTTCTTTTTAACCTGTAGAAGGTGGAGCAACATTATCGAAAATATATGCGTTCATTTGCTATTCATAACATGTTAAAATTCCAATTTTTAATGATTTATTACATAAAAAACCTTTGTGAGATTTTTTTCAAAAAATTATTTTATACGTATGAGTTAGCAATTAATAACATATCAAAAATTTAGATTTTTATCTATACATTGCCGATTTGACCTATACATGTATCCGATCAACCTTAAATAGCAACAGTTAACACCATAAAGTATGATATATTAAACAAAAAATTCGTTACGCAGGAGCAGCTTCAACTTAGCGAATTTCCTTAGAATACAAAAATCAGTCTCTAGTGGTCACAATTTTAGTCTGATCAAAATGAAATGTCGTATATGATTTTAGTATTTGCATGTCCAAATTTATTAATAAATGACATACGCCGAGGAGAATGGTGGGGGGTGGGGGTTATAAACAAAAAAGAAAACACAAAATATAAAATATCTCTCTTAATATTAGAAGTTGTAGAAAATCAAATTTGCTACAATTCATCACCTTATCATTTTTGCTCAAACTCGAATGTGTACAGTGATATTAAGGAATTTAGTTTTCAATCTTAAACCGTCAATATTTCTGTAAATATTAGTGTAACAGAAAAAATGATAAGAAACAAAACTACAGTAAAAATTAATACCTAAAACTTTACTTCTTATAATTTTTTCTATTTTTCGAATATTAAGGGAGATATGTCAAATTTTGTGTTTCCCCCTTCCTCTAAACTCACCTTTCCCCTTGTCCAATTTTACCCATTAACGAACATGACCTTTTGAATACCAAAAGTGCCTCAAATACCAAAATTCATTCCGATAAAATAAAAACTGTGACCGCTAGAGTGATTACAGACACATATATATATATATATATATATATATATACGTCCATAGATATATATATATATATATATATATATATATATATATATATATATATATATATAAATTTTACAGATGGTGATTTTTTTTGCGAATTTTTGACTTCGGTACGGGACCAAAAACTCTATTTCGCTAAAATTAGAAAGTTTTAAATGATTTAATTTTGATATAAAAAAAAAGAAAAACTTGGAATCAAAAGCAGTTATTATTTTCTTTTCAATTTTCGACTTAAAAAAAAACTTTGTTTAAAGAAAAAAAACAAATCGAAACTAGATTATTTTCTTTTTGCACTAAAAAAAAAACTCCTTTTTCCAAGGAGAAAAAATTTTTTTTTTTCTTAAATATTTTTCTCAATTTTTCGTAATAAAATTATAACACGTGTTGGATCCAGAAAAATTATTCTTAATAATTTTTAATACAACAAAATATATATATATATATATATATATATATATATATATATATATATATATATATATATATAAATTTCACAGATGGCGATTTTCGATATTGACATTTAGGTTGGATCAATGGACATTTGAAGAAATTTTGACTTGAGTACGAGACCAATAACTCTACTTTCTTGAAGAGGAAATTTGCTAGATAGATTAAAGTACGGAAAACGCGTAATATAGTTTATAATATCCCCTAAGCAAATCGTAACTTTATAAATTGACAAAAATATACGTTTTAAAGAGTTTTTAGATTTTCCCAACTCCCAAGCTGTATAAAGTATTTCTATCTGTGATATCAGGTTCGCTTTTATACGGTTGGCATGATGTAATTTTATTTGTGGACAGATTTATAAGTATGGGAGTAACGCGATGTTTCATATGAGATCATGAGTTCCCTTTAAATATTATGTGGTATTTTTTTTTTAATAAACCATATTTATATGTTAATATCAGAAACTTTTCGTTTTCTTTGAAACTTTTATGCTGTGCATATTAAGGATAATTTAATTTGTGTCAATACGCATTTCAACTATCTTTGGAATGTTCATGAAAAATGCAATCTTCTTTTATTAGAGAATTTTCCGTTTTATGAAATTTGTGCTTTTGGTTTTATACATGAAATTTGTTGTTGAGTGACGTGCTTTCACTATTTAGAGTTTATTAACAGGCAACGAGCTATATTGAAAAAGAAGGGACGTTCACAAAATTTCTCGTTCAAGGTAGTTGGTGTGATACAATATTATCAAAAAGTTGTGGAGTGTGTATGCGTATAGTAAAAGTGGAGGAATAAGCCATAATTTTAGTAAAAGACTGTCCCGGTAGATACGTTACATATACGATACTTGTCTATACGTATATAAAAATACTCCCTAATATTTTTATAAGTTGAAATCCGGCAACGTCGCTTATATTCCGCCAGTATATATACTGTTTGTTTATATACATGTACTCAAATAATACAACGTATAGTGACGTACAGTGTTGTCAAGTTGTATCTGTTCAGCATGCCGGCACGTATATTTATTTATAAAATGCTTCACTTTGTGTTGTTATAACTAAACAATGAGACGGTCAATAATTATCGTTTTTTTTAAATACGCAGAACAAATCCAATAATTGGTTGCTATTTAAAAAAGAAAAATTCTTAAGTGACGTTTTTTTATTAAAAATAAAAATCTGATTGACCGGGAGCGGGAATCTACGGTGAGAGACCTAAAGCAAACATAAGCATCAACTTGGGGAAATATGCCACGGTCTTTCAAGCTATACTATACTGGCTTGCGTCCATGAGAACCTACGTAGAGGCTACATAAATCAGAACGTATGTATTCTCTCGGGCAGTCAAGCTGCTCTAAAAGCTTTGTCTGGAACTGGTAACCTCAGGTGAGTACCCTTGAGGTGACCTCAGGGGTAGTCAAGGAATGTCTGGAGGAGCTAGCAAATCGAAACAATGTTAAATTGATCTGGGTGTCGGGTCACAGTGGTTTCGAAGGAAACGAAAAAGTAGATAACTAAGCAAAGAAGGGAGTCGAAATACCCTTCAGTGGCTCCGAGCCTTGGAATTTCAAGGACTGCATGTAAACAGGTGATCAACGAGTGGTCAAATGCTAAAAAACCGTGGTCACTGGGAAAAAGTACCGCGGCAGGAGCTTAGGAAGGTACTGCTTCAGAGTGCAACCAAGAGGCTATCTCTCGATGCACTGAGGCTGAACAGGATGCAACTGTGGAGGGTTACCGGATTCATTACCGGGCATTGTCCCATGCGGAAGCATCTGCACACAATGAGACTCCATAACGGGTTTATTATGTGCAGATTGTGTGGCGAGGAGGAAAAAACATCCAACCACATTATCTTTGACTGCGAACCTCTAAGTTACAGCAGATACAGGAAATTCGGTGCATCTCACCCCGAATATATGAACCTTCAGGAAGACCTGATAAGCAAGCTCCTGGCTGTTGCCAACATATGGGAGAAGCGAATCTCGTCGGACTGAAGTAGAAGGGAAGCACAATGGACCATAAGGTCGTAGAGCTTAACTTTTTAGACCCCAAGATGTATCTATCTATCTATCTATGTGTCTATCTATCTAGGCCAAGTTCATGAATGGGCAAAATCGAACCATGTTGGGCCAAATGGGCAAAACTGTCTATCTTTGAAACCATATGAGATAGAACAATGACAAAAAATGTTCCTTTTTTAAAAATAAACAACTTTTGTTTAAAACTTTTTTTTATAAATCTAGTATATACCGGGTATTTAAGCAATTAACTCAGTTATTTGTTATTTTCACTTGTTTTACACTTACTTGAGAATCACCCGATCGATATATTTCTACGATCTATAAATTTTTAGTAATATAGTTTCTGAATTATGCGATAAGATTTTAAGGTGACCTTCTTTCATCTCCTCACTGTTTATTTGCACGACGGTAGCGTGTAAATGTACACTGTAAAAAATAATTTATATATGTGTATTTCAAAAGAAAGGTATACATATTTAATTTTCATAATGTAAGAATTTACTACTTCATATATTATTCTTTGTTACGGTGGTTGAAACGGTGGTTGCACAATTAATCAGCAACGGGAACATGTGATATTTCGTTTGTCTTAT
This sequence comes from Nineta flava, assembly GCA_963920215.1. Taxonomy (NCBI): domain Eukaryota; kingdom Metazoa; phylum Arthropoda; class Insecta; order Neuroptera; family Chrysopidae; genus Nineta; species Nineta flava. Next base: position 4,425,701 of record OY986041.1, read on the forward strand.
ACAGTCTAGTACAGCCAAAATAGTCCAAAAGTATTTAGTATGCACGAGTACTGGAGCTTCGAATAGATTAAGGCTTTCTTTTTAGCGAATTTCCTCCAAAGGAAATGCTAATGTTTTTGCACCAATGCTGGAATTTCGTAAAAATTTCTTCAAATGTCCATCGATTCTACCTATTAGATGTTAAAAATCACTATCGCTGAAATTAGTATATATATATATATATATATATATATATATATATATACATATATGTATGCATATGTACTTTTTTAAAATGTCTGTGGACTCTCTAGCGGTCACAATTTTATTCCGATTAGAATGAAATTTGGTATTTGAGTCGCTTTTGGTACTCTAAAGGTCAAGTTCGTTAATGGGTAAAATCGGACTAGGGGAAAAGGGGTTAGAGGGAGGGGAAAACACAAAATTTGACTATCTTCCTTAATATTTGAAAAATCGAAAAATTTATCAGAAGTTAAGTTGTAGGTACTAAGTTTTACTGCAATTTTGTTTCTTATCATTTTTCTGTCACACCATTATTTACAGAAATATTTACAATTACAGATTGAAAGTTAAAATTCTAAATATCTCAGTTCACATACGAGTTTGAGAAAAATGATCAAGTAATGAATTGTAGCAAACTTGATTTTCTATAACTTTACTCCTTATACATTTTTTGACTTTTCTAATATTAAGAGAGATATTTAATATTTTGTGTTTGACACAAATACATGAAATATATTTTATTGTAAAGAATTTTGATTGTCGTTTCCATAGTAACTAAAAACTAAAATCGTTATTGTGGCTATTAATAAATTTAATTTTTACCAAACCTTATACCAAGTCATATCAGTTATGATATTTCATTTTAATCACTCTAAAATTATGACCGCTAGAGAATGATTTATGTATTCTAAGGAAATTTTTCGATTATTCTAATATTAAGAGAGATATTTAATATTTAGTGTTTGTTTGACATGAATACACGAAATATATTTTATTGTAAAAAATTTTGATTGTCGTTTCCATAGTAACTATAAACTGTAATCGTTATATATCGTTCTATTTTGTCTATTAATAAATTAAATTTTTGCAAATACTAAAGTCATATCAGATATTATATTTCATTTTGATCACACTAAAATTATGACCACTTGATAGTGATTTATGTATTCTAAGAAAATTCGCTAAGTTGACGCATCTCCTGCGTAACGAGTTTTTTTTTGCAAGTAGTTGAAGTGTATATAAATCAATTTTAAAAGTTTCAGGGAAGGGTTTTTCAGTGTAAAGCGTTTGAAGTCACTTTATGAACTATATTTTTTGAAAGTTTCATTCCCTAACTAAATGGGCACCTGTTTTTACGGTCCCCCCGCTTAGACTATTTGATTTGACGTATATGAAAATGGAATACCGAACTTCTATCGATATTAGAACATCTTCATTCCACGTGAAGCAAGTTCATATTGAATCTCAACTCAATATGGATTTTAGTACAATGCTGTAAGTATGTCTGTTCTAACGGTAGTTGTACTTATGTTGGTGCAATCTGGCAACGTCGCTTATATTCCGCCAGTTGATATACTGTTTGTTTACATACATGTACTTGAATAGTATAACGTATAGTAATGTATAGTGTTTTCAAGTTGTATCTGTTCAGCATGCCGACACGTATATTTATTTGTAGCCATTTGTTTAAAGGATTCTCTTACATTTGGACTCATTAGAATAAAAAAAAATTCGTAACGCAAGAGCTGCTTCAACTTAGCGAATTTCCTTAGAATACATAAATCACTTTCTAGCTAACACAATTTTAGTCTGATCAAAATGAAATGTCGTATCTGATATAATTTTAGTATTTGCAAGGCCACTTTTATTTATAAATGACGTATGTCAAGGGAAAAGGGGGGCATAAAGAAACAAAAAAACACAAAATATAAAATATCTCTCTTAATATTAGAACAATCGAAAAATTTGTAAGGAATAAAGTTGTAGAAAATCAAGTTTGCTACAATTCATCACCTTATCATTTTTGCTCAAACTCTAATGTGTACAGAGATAGTGAGGAATTTAATTTTCAATCTTAAACCGTCAATATTTCTGTAAATATTAGGGTAACAGAAAAAATGATAAGAAACAAAATTACAGTACAATTTAATACCTACAACTTTACTTCTTATAAATTTTTCGATTTTTCGAATCTTAAGGGAGATATGTCAAATTTTGTGTTTCCCCCTTCCTCTAAATCTCCCTTTCCCTTTGTTCGGTTTTACCCATTAACGAACTTGACCTTTTGAATACCAAAACCGCCTCAAATACCAAATTCCAATCGGAATAAATTTGTGACCGCTAGAGCAATTACAGACAAATATATATATATATATATATATATATATATATATATATATATATATGTATAAATTTAACAGATGGTGATTTTCTACTAGACATCTACTAGGATCGATGGACATTTGAAGAAATTTTTAAAGTCGGTACGAGATCAATAGCTCTATTCCTTTTCAGGAAATTCGCTAAAAACTGCCTAAATACATCTTTTCCGCAGGATCCCGATTCTGCCCTAATTGTTAGAATTGTGATGTACTTACATGGTTTATTTTGACTGCACTATGTGTGTAATTAATAGCTCAGGACACTCTCAGGATAGAAAGGTAATGTACGACGACGGCAGCGGACAGTCCTTTTATTCTCTCTCATTTCCATACTACATGTTTCCGTTTCCGGGTTTATTGTAGTAAATCGGTTTAAAATATTTATTACTTATACATTTACTATACTTATTGTTTTGTTTGTTACAGGAGTTAAATGATCAAGTTCGAAAAAACTATGAGTCTGGTATTCTATCGGATGCGGAATTTAAAAAGGCTACGGATGGACAAAAGAAAATGTTTCCAAATGGTATACCAGCGTGTGGTGCTGATGCCTTACGATTTACATTATGTTCGCATAATATTAAAAGTAAGTTAACTTTCAGAACATATTCTATTATTCTAAAGGAGTCCACACACGTTCTGTTCTATCCATTCTTTCTAACCGTTTAGTAAAAAAAAAAAATTGACAAAATGGAAAACCGACTTCAAAAATCAAACATTCTAAAACCAAAAATGTACTAAAAAGTAAAAAAATAATTGTGTATTCTTGTGTCAAATTTAGTTCACCTAAGCAAACATTTTTAAATATATGTGTAGACTGCTTAAAAGACAATCAAATCATTAGGATAATGTAATGTACAATTATTGTTATTTTTGGAATCGGTGTCCAAATTTTATGTGAAGGATATATTTTATGTAAAACATTAAAATTTAAATAAATACAATATTTTTTCGAAATGAAAACGACAATATTTTTTCAATTTTTCTATGCTGACACCGACTCCAAAAATAACAATAATTGTACATATATATTAAAAAATTACACAAGAGGTGAATTTACATAAGAATACGCAATTATTTTTTTACTTTTTAGTATATTTTTGGTTTTAGAATATTTAATTTTTGAAGTCGGTTTTCCATTTTGTCAAAATTTTTATTTATTTATAACACATTTTTTTTATCCGTTTTTTTTTTAATTTTTAGTGTATTTTTTCATAGCAGATTTTCAGTGTTTTTATATGCATTTTGTTTTTTTTTTTGTGAAAAATGTTTTTATTTGAAGTCGGTTTTTAAAAAAAGTTTCTTATTTTTCCATTATGAATGAGTATACCCTTTCAAACAAAAAAAAAATTTTTCGCAGAAATCGGTGATCACATATAAAATGAGGATTTTCCTCGATTTCCAGAGATCCCCTCATCAGAATGCGAATTGGTGACAATGGGACCAATCGGAAATCAAACCCTTTAAAACAAAAAAAAAAATTCAAAATCGGTTCATAAATGAGTTCTGAGGTAACAAACATTTAAAAAAAAGCAACATACAGACGAATTGAGAACCATCCTCCGTTTTGAAGTCGGGTTAAAAAACTAAAACCTGACTACGAAAAAAACACGAATCAAGTTTGAAGTATCTTGGAAATATTTCGCGTAGTCGAAAGCCCAAATGCGATGTATCATTCAAAACTGTAACAATTCCTGGCGTTTGACTACGAGAAATAATTATAAATCTCTTTAAATTTGTACCATGCTTTTTTCGCAGTCGGGTTTTAGTTTCTTGTGAAACTGTCACGAAATTAGCAACGAATACATATCCTGAGACAATATAAGAGTAATTTAATTAAGAGGGATGTTAACAGGAGTAAATCGAATGAAAGTAATTTTAACAAGAGGAATTTCAATAAAATTTATTTTATTTTAATTTATTTTGTTTAATTTTTTATTTATTTTTATTTTTGTCTATTGATTTTGTTTTTCTATCTATCTCTAATTGTCAAAGAGTTAGTTACGACTAGATAATTTATACTGACGATGACTACTTTGTAGTCGAAATACGTATTTATAATACAAAAACTGATCTAGGTATTGGGACGTATTTGAAATTTTATTTCGAAAGAGTTCTCATTAATTATCATTTGATAATCTTGTATACAGGGTGGTCCCCAGAAGTAGTCGAGTTCCATAAGAGAGTAGGTAAAACAATTTATTTATTACATTTTTCAAAAAATAAAAAATATAATCTATGCACTTTTCAAGGAATTAACAATTTGAAAAATTTAAGCAATACATTTTTCCAAAAATTGATAATTAAATAAAAAATGAATTATCAAAAAATGCACTTTTTGCAACTCTGGTTCAAACTTAGTTTCCTTAATTAATAAATAATTAATTAACGGTGCGTCTAATAAAAAAATGTCTCAGGACTTTTCGTTCCAAAATCGTAACCTCTACCTACACTCTTATGGAACTCGACTACTTCTGGGACACTCTGTATATATATATGGTCATTTTTACGAAATTCCATCATCGGTATAAAAACAATAGCTGCATTTCCTCTGGAGGAAATTCGCTAAAAAACAAAGCTTAGAATGAAATAATCTGTAATAACTCTTTGTTTAATTTTACGGTCGTTTATTAAACTCTATTTATTGAGGTCGTGTGAGTTGTTCACACCAGATTTTTTTAGAAAATAAATATAGGGCTCCTGGATTCTAGCACCTTATCCATGGAATTTCGAAAAACCAATTATACCGTCTAATTGGTCATAAATGGTCAGGTAGTCTCATTAATTGGTCAGCAATAGAAAACATTTTATCATTGTTTTAAATTTTTTTCAAGGTCATGAAAAATTTTTATCACCCCATATTCCATACAGAGAAAAAATAAAGGCACTTAGCGATTGAGAATAAACCACTGATAATTGTTCAGTTAAAATAAATAATTGGTCAGGCCTATTTCCTGGGAAAAATCTATTTCCTGGAAGACCGTCTAAATCTATTTCATGACCTCGAAAAAAATTTCAAATATCGATAAAAAGTTTTCTATCGCTGACCAAGTAATACCTGACCTGACCATTTATGACCAATTAGTGACCAATTAGATGGTATAATCGGTTATTCGAAATTCCATGGATGTGGTGCTAAAAGTTTTGTATGACCTTGAAAAAATTCAAAGATCAATAACAAATTTTCTATCGCTGACCAATTAATGGGACTATCTGACATTTATGACCAATTAGTGACAAATTAGATGGTATAATTGGGTTTTCGAAATTCCATGGATGGGGTGCTAGGATCCTGGAGCCAACTATAGTTTCTCAAATGTTCGAATACTTTATAATAATTAACTGTCCGATATGATAACATGATTGTTTAATGATTTCTTTCACTGAGAAAATTCAGGACGTTCATTTGCTACGCTGAAGTCAAATGAGTACTATCTTTAATAAAATTTATTTAGGATTTTAAAAAAAGGTGTAAAGTATGTCAATAATCTTACAACGATTTATAATCTTTTTTATTTGTCCTAAATATTTTAAAAGTATTTATTGGGAAATACCAGGAAATTGTAAATTAGAAATTAATTTGACTTAATGTGACAGATATGACAGTAAACAATGTTTTATATTTGTGTGTATGTGTATATTATTTTAGTGTGTGTGTGGTCGCCAGTTTTCAAAATATGGTGGCAAAAACAAACCTAACAAAAAAGTTTTAATTTTATTAAATAATTAATTCAAATGTTCGGCAACACCATTTTTTTAATGCAAATTATATAAACTGCATATTTTAAAGAATATTTATAAACATTATTTATTATCCTGTCTACTTTAATAATATAGTTATTCTAATTTTAAGTACAAAAAAAATTCTGTTCTCCATAAAACGCTGTGTTCAAAGTTTGATTTTTAATCGATAATTACTCTTTGAAATGATCGATGACAGGTGTTAAATTTTTGAGGGAGGATAACTACTAAATTGAGCTATTCAATTCACTAAAAAAAATAATTTTTATCTACTATCATGCTTCATGGATGGAACGTCCTTAACGTCGACATAATTCGTACATCAAAAATTTTAGTTTTGTTTGTTTACAGATCATTTTATAAATTTTGATGTGACCGAATGTAATACAAATCGCTTATTCTGTAATAAAATTTGGCAAGCAACAAAATATACACGAAATGCAATCGATTGTATACAACAATATTATAACAATCGAACAAGAACAACAACAATTGGTGAAGAAAGTCTCATGAGACCATCACTAACATCAACAACAAGGGTAGCAGCTGATAAGTACTCGACATTACCAATGCAACAACAAGTTCGAACAATAGCCGAACATCAAGACACTAACAGTCAGTATAGTACAAGGTATTTAGAATCAAATTTACGAATAATTTGCGAAAAAAAATTTAACGTGGATCGTACCCTTATTATGCAGGGTGTCCTTAGATAGATAGATTATAGAGGCTGCCTTGGACGGGCTACACTTCGACCATAAGGTCCATTGTAATGCCTAAGGATGTGAGGATGTGAGTAGAGTGGAAGAAATTTTTGTGTACCAGGAATTGGTAGGATATGCAGCTGCAGCCGACTTTGATAGGAACTATGCTGATATTCATCTGGAGTTCGTGAAGGAAACTGCAGAAAACCTTTAGTTTAGCCAATTAACCGCCCCTTTTTTACTTCTTAATAATTGACAAACTGCCGCTGTTGGAATTCGAACCTATAACCACCCAGTTTCCAAGTAGGCACACCGCGCAGACATAACGTCTTAGACTTCTCGGCCACTTGGACTGGTGTCCTTACTTTAAGGAGGTTACCTACCTTAAATGCGCTGAGTACAGGAAGAAGTTAGTAAAGAAGGGGGCATTTACATTACCGGCCGTTGTGATGCCTAAGGATGTGAGGATGTGAGTGGAGTGGAAGGAATTTTTGTGTACTAGGAATTGGACTTCGTGAAAGAAACTGCAGAAAACCTTTAGTTTAGCCAATTAATCGCCCCTTTTTTACTTCTTAATAATTGACAAACAGCCGATGTCGGGATTCGAACCCATAACCTCCCAGTTTCCAAGTAGGCACACTGCGCAGATATAACGTCTTAGAATTCTCGGCCACTTGGACTGGTGTCCTTACTTTCAGGTGTCCTTACTTTCAGGAGGTTACCTACCTTAAATGCGCGGAGTACAGGAAGAACTCAGTAAGAGGACGGCATTTACATTACCGGCTTCGAAAGTTTGGCAACAGTGTGCATATTTACAACTGCCATATCTAGAAAGCAATAACATTCTAGATTGTAACTCGAGATGAAACGGATGCATTTTTTACCGGACACTGGATACCGGTTATCCGGCCACCCTATAAACCGGAGAGCCGCCGTAACGTGCAGGTCTAAGCTACCCCACGGAGGTCGATCGTGTAGATTCGGATGAATTCGGAATCCGCCGCTTATGAGTAAACTAAGCGCAGCTCACGACACGTTCTGGGATAGCTTTAACGAGATAGCGATGGCTGCAAGTGAGATTAATTTTGATTTGAAGACAATTCGAATCGATCGCAATCGTGACTCCTATATTTGGTAATCAGTTAATACGACACAGTACCCGAACTTGACATAGTTCTTTGAAAAACCAGTATCCGCCGGATATTGACCTACTATCCCGTATCCCGTATCGTTTCATCTCTAATTACAACCTATCATATGTGATTCGGAAGGCCCCTGTAGAGAATCGGATGGTCCCTGTATCTGGCCCCTGTTACGTGGCAGAATAAGATTTACCCAAAGTGATTTGCGCAGTTGAGGATCAGCCCCCTTACCTTACAATCCCACCAGGTCTGATCACTGTTAAAATTTTTTTCGCCGCAACACTAACTGTCTTATACTATAGCGAAATATATGATAATAATAATAATAATAATAGCAGCACCAGTCCCAACACCCAGAACAACATCGTTCATGGCAGTCAGAGTATATCGTTAATGGATCAGTGGATTATGAGTCGACTATCGTATCTGGTTGAAGTCGTCAATGAAGCTCTAGAGGATGCTGAACTTCATGTGGCCACCGGCGCTTTAAAGACTTTCTTTTATACAGAATTCTGTGATATATATGTGGTAAGTATTGATATATATATATATATATATATATATATGTTTATATAAACTTGTTGAAACACGTTGTAAAATCAATGTTGTAATTATGATTTTTAGCGAGTTTCCTCCAAAGGAAATGCAGCTATTGTTTTTGCACCAATGTTGGAATTTCGTAAAAATTTCTCCAAATGTCCATCGATCCTATCTATTAGATGTTAAAAATCACTATCGCTAAAATATGTATATATGTATATATATATATATATATATATATATATATATATATATATATATATATATATATATATATATACATATGTACTTTTTTAAAATGTCTGTGGACTCTCTAGCGGTCACAGTTTTATTCCGATTGGATTGAAATTTGGTATTTGAGTCGCTTTTGGTATTCTAATGGTCAAGTTCGTTAATGGGTAAAATCGGATGAGGAAAAAGGGGGTTTAGAGGGAGGGGAAAACACAAAATTTGACTTTCTCCCTTAATATTTGAAAAGTCGAAAAATTTATCAGGAGTTAAGTTGTAGGCACTAAGTTTTACTGTAATTTTATTTCTTATCATTTTTCTGTTACACTAATATTTACAGAAATATTTACAATTAAAGATTGAAAGTTAAAATTCTTAATATCTCTGTTCACATTAGAGTTTGAGAAAAATGATCAGGTAATGAATTGTAGCAAACTTAATTTTCAACAACTTTACTCCTTATACATTTCTCGATTATTCTAATATTAAGAGAGATATTTAATATTTTATGTTTGTTTGACACGAATACATGAAATATATTTTATTGTAAAAAATTTTGATTGTCGTTTCCATAGTAGCTATAAACTGTAATCGTTATACATCGTTCTATTTTGGCTATTAATAAATTTAATTTTTGCAAATACTAAAGTCATATCAGATATTATATTTCATTTTGATCACACTAAAATTATGACCGCTAGAGAGTGATTTATGTATTCTAAGGAAATTCGCTAAGTTGACGCAGCTTCTGCGTAACGAATTTTTTTAAATTTATAATTCACAATGCTAAGAGGGGTAAAATGATCGATGTGTATAGTGTGAGCTCCTTAATATCTGTTCATACAGCTTATTTGTAGTTTTAATGGAGGGGAGGAACCTCTTAACCTCTTCTGCCTTCTTTGCGAACGACAGGACAGAGCTCCAGTTTAATTGTTTTACCTCAGATACCCCGATATCGGTAGAGCCTCATTCTGGCTTTATACGGACGTTCTGCCAGAAGTTAAAAGGATGTCCCATCAAGTCATTCAATCCCAAGAAGGGTAAGTGTCTGCTGAGTCTGCAGTGACCAGTAAGCATCCCAACCAGGTTTATGTCTTACCGGTTCTTGCCAATGAGTCAGGTTGACCTTGCGATGTTTTACCCAGGTATTATTTATTAAACTTGCCTACAGCCTGCTGCTGTAGTTTTCCATTTCCTGCTGATAGATTTATCCACCCAATCGTTAAAGGCAGAGGTAGTCTGTCTTTTAGTTATTTATTGATATGGTTCCGTTTCCTGATGCGGGAGTTTTAGGATCTTGCTCTGCACGAGGAAGTTCGTCGCCCGTTTATTGCCCTAAACTTCGCTGTGTCCTGGATTGCCCCTACGATCTTTTTTTTGTAAATAAATTATATCTGATTTCATAATTTATTTTATTTGATTCATTTGATTAAAAAAACAAAACTTTATTTTAAAGATAAAAAAATTAAATCAAAAACTAGATCTTATTATTTTCTTTTTGACATTATAATAAAAAAAAAACTACTTTCTTGAGGAGAAAAATATTTTCTCTTAAATATTTTCCTTAGAACTTTTTTATATATACCTAGAAATATGGGTTGGGTCCAAAAAAATTTATTCTCAATCAATACAACAAGGTGAACCAAACGATTCTACAGTTGTCTTTGAGCTCTAATTTTTTTAGAGTCATCAACAGCGTTTATCACTCAGTACAGTTGGTAAAGGACGAAGGATTTTGGACATACATAATAATTACAAATATACGATAAGTACACACTCACAAACTTGGATACTATGCTTTATTGTATAACTAATAATATTTAAAATATTGTTGATTAAAAAGTTGTGAATTGAAAGTTTTAGTGTGCGATAAAAACATTTCATATTTGTTGAGTGCTTCAATATGAGAAAATATTGATGATAGATCAGGATACATTTGCGTATCTATAGAATGCTCCCAAAACCGTCACATAGCACGACAGTGCATCAGACCAAGCTTAGGCACCAACTAGTTGTACAGGAAGGTTTGGAGACGGGATAGATAGATTGATTGTGGAGGCTGCCCTGGACGGGATACACTTCGACCATAATGTCCATTGTGATGCCTAAGGATATGAGGATGTGAGTTGAGTGGAAGGAATTTTTGTGTATAGCCTAGGAATTGGTAGGATATGCGGCTGCAATCAATTCTGATAGGAACTATGCCGATATTCATCGGGAATTCGTGAAGGAAACTGCAGAAAACCTTCTCAAGCATAGCCGGTTTCTTCGTTATTATCCATACGCCGACAGTTTAGTCAATTAACCGTCCCCCTTTTTTTCCCTAACTGCTGATTACCTGTGTTCTATTAATCTGTGGTCTGCCTTTTTTTTCCTTAAATTATATATAATAATCAAGCAGTAAATAAATTTTCAGCCATTACAAAACTCTTGCACCGACATCGTTATGGCGACAGCTTAGCATCGTTATGGCGTGCTGACTCGTCGCGTTCCACAACAATGCGATGTGACCACTTTCTCACATTTTAGCGAATTTCCTGAAAGGAAATAGAGCTATTGGTCTCGTATCAACTTCAAAATTTTGCAAAATTTTTTACAAATGTCCATCGATCCTACTTAGTAGATGTCGAAAATCACCATCTGTAAAATTTATGTATATATATATATATATATATATGTGTCTGTAATCACTCTAGCGGTCACAATTTTGATATGATTGGAATGAAATTTGGTATTTGAGGCGCTTTTTGAATTCAAAAGGTCAAGTTCGTTAATGGGTAAAATCGAACAAGAGGAAAGGGGGGTTTAGAGCGAAGGGGAAACACAAAATTTGACATATGTCCCTGTATATTCGAAAAACCGAAAAATTTATGAAGTAAAGTTGTAGGTACTAAGTTTTACTGTTATTTTGTTTCTTATCATTTTTTCAGTTACCCTAATATTTACAGAAATATTAACGGTTTAAGACTTCAAATTAAATTCCTCAATATCTCTGTACACATTAGAGTTTGAGAAAAAATGATAAGGTGATGAATTGTAGCAAACATGATTTTCTACAACTTTATTCCTTACGCATTTTTCGATTGTTCTAATATTAAGAGAGATTTTATATTTTGTGTTTTCTTCTTTCTTTATGCCCCCATTTCCCCTTGACGTATGTCATTTATTAATAAAATTAGCCATGCAAATACTAAAATCATTTCAGAACGACATTTCATTTTGATTAAACTCAAATTGTGACTGCTAGAGAGTGATTTATGTATTCTAAGGAAATTCGCTAAGTTGAAGCAGCTCCTGCGTTACGAGTTTTTTTATGGTTCATAATAGTGTTGTAACGAATGTTGGATTCGCGAATGCGAATGTTGATTTTCAAATAAAGCTGCGCAAACAGGTTAAACAGGTTTGACATTTCGTGTTATGTTTAAACCGAACATAGCCGAGCCGATACACGTTGAATGAACGAAGTTAGACACACAACACAAGTTCATTCGATTTGTTTTGTTTTGATTTGAGGTTAGGTTAGTATTATTGCATTTGTCGGATTTAACTGTTATTCAAAAGTGATAAAGGGATATAAAAACTTGAGTAAAGCACATGTTAGCGAAGTTTGGACTTATTTCACAATTTTTGACGCTGAATATGTGAAATGCAAGTTGTGTGATAAAAAATACTTTCGCAAAGAAAGGACCACTAGTGCTAAAATCATAAACGATATTTCATTTTGATCAGACTAAAATTGTAACCGCTCGAAAGTGATTTATGTATTTTAAGGAAGTTCGCTAAGTTGAAGCAGCTCCTGCATAACGAATTTTTTTAGTTCATATGCCAATAAAATCTTGTTTTTCTAAACTCTAAATTTTATTTGTTAAATTCTTTTTACTGAACAAATCCAGCTACCCTTTTATACAATACGGTATTTTCATTTTGAATGTGCCAATATGTGCTTGTTTAATACTAATAACTATTTTGTAAACTATGATACGATCTTTGAATGAAAATATCTATCTAACTTTTAATATATCCATCCGTGTTAGTAGCTACTACTAGTCTCTAGTCTCTAGTCTCTAACGCTAGACCTTTGTTAAGACGTTCCCTTGCTCGTATACATTTATGTGTACTCATGTTCGTCGATTGAGTTCATCAAATGTTGAGAGTGAAATCATTTTCATTTCTGAAACATTCCAAAATGGCCCCAATTTCTAGATCAATTACGTGTACACTCCCGTTCAAAAAAAATGAACAGACCTGAATCGAATCAGTCTCACAATTTTGGTTATTCTTGTAGTTTTTGTTTACATAAATTGTTTACATAAATAAAAAATATAAAACTTCCATTTCTTTTTTCACATTTAAAAAATTTATACTACTTATCTTTGTTTATAAATAAATCATTATACAGAGAGTTACAAAAGTGAAGAGTTTTATGAAATATAAGATAATTAACATTCCAGGTCTGTTCATTTTTATTGAACGGGAGTGTACATATAATTATTTTTTTGTGTATACTGAAGCGTCACAACACAATACTTATCAAATTCCATTAAGGTTACGAAAGACATAGTTTAGAAGAACGAGTGTATACAATTTAGACAAACATGTCATTGAATTTTTAATTAAATATTGATATGATAAAATTAACTTGTCTACCAGGAATCGAACCTAGGACCCATGTGTTCTATCGCTCAGCGGTCTTATCGCTACTCCAAAGAATCCAGAGGTCCGTGGTTCGATTCTTGGTTGACAAGTTAATCTTTTCATATCAATATTTAAATAAAAATTCAATCACATACGCAAAACGGAGTTGCATCTCATGGGATATGGATTCAGAGATATTTTGCTTGCTAGCGAATTTCTTGAAAGCAAATAGAGCTATTGGTTTCGTACCGACTTTTGGAAAATTTTGCAAAATTTTGCAAGTGCCCATCGATCCTACCTAGTAGATGTCGAAAATCACCATCTGTAAAATTTATATATATATATATAAATATATATATATATATATATATATATATATATATAAATATATATATATATCCATATATATATATATATATATATATATATATAAATTTTACAGATGGTGATTTTCGATATCTATTAGGTAGGATAAATATGTATATATATATATAAATATACGTATATATATATATATATATATATATATATATATATATATATATATATATATATATATATATATATGTATATATAAAGATATATATGTGTGTGTGCCTGTAATCACTCTAGTGGTTACAATTTTGATCTGATTAGAATGAAATTTGGTATTTGAGGCGCTTTTGGTGTTCAAAAGGTCAAGTTCGTTAATGGGTAAAATCGAACAAGGGGAAAGGAGGGCTTTGAGGGAGGGGGAATCACAAAATTTGACATATCTCCCTTAATATACAAATGTAAAAATTTATAAGAAGTAAAGTTGTAGGTACTAAGTTTTACTGAAATTTTTTTTCTTATCATTTTTTCTGTTACCCTAATATTAACAGAAATATTGACGGTTTAAGATTGAAAATTTAATTCCTCAATATCTCTGTACACATTAGAGTTTGAGCAAAAATGATGAGGTGTTAAATTGTAGCAAACATGATTTCCTACAACTTTATTCCTTACGCATTTTTTCGATTGTTCTAATATTAAGAGAGATATTCTATATTTTGTGTTTTATTTTTTCTGTATGACCCCATTTTCTTTTGACGTGTCATTTATTAATAAAATTGGCCATGAAAATACAAAAATTTCATTTTGATCAGACTAAAATTGTGACTGCTAGAAAGTGATTTTTTATGTATTTTAAGGAAATTCGATAAGTTGAAGCAGCTCCTGCGTAACGAATTTTTGTATCTCTGAATCCATATCCCAGAGATAGTTACGATTAGCTAATTCATACTGATGATGACTACATACGTAGTCGAAATACGTATTTATAAAATACAAACAAATGTTCTAGGAATAGGGGAAAAATTTGAATTGTAATTTCAAAACGTTCGTTACGCAGGAGCTGCGTCAACTTAGTGAATTTCCTTAGAATACATAAATTACTTTCTAGCGGTCACAATTTTATTCTGAACAAAATGAAATGTCGTATATGATTTTAGTATTTGGCCAATTTTATTAATAAATGACATACGTCAAGGTGAATGGGGGGGGGGGGGGGTTATAAAGAAAGAAGAAAACACAAAATATAAAATCTGTCTCTTAATATTAGAAAAATCGAAAGATGCGTTAGGAATAAAGTTGTAGAAAATCAAGTTTGCTACAATTCATCACCTTATGATTTTTGCTCAAAATGTAATGTGTACAGTGATATTAAGGAATTTAATTTTCAAACTTAATCCATTAATATTTCTGTAAATATTAGTGTACAGAAAAAATGATAAGAAACAAAACTACAGTAAAACCTAGTACCTTAAGCTTTACTTCTTATAAATTTTTCGATTTTTCAAATATCAAGGGAGATATACCAAATTTTGTGTTTCTCCTTCCGTCTAAATCCCCCTTTACCCTTGTCCGGATTTTTGGATTTTTTGAATATTAACGGAGATAAGCCAAAAATTGTGTTTCCCCCTCCCTCTAAACCCCCTTTTCCCCTTGTTTGATTTTACCCATTAACGATCTTGACCTTTTGAATACCAAAAGCGCTTCAAATACCAAATTTCATTCCAATCACATTAAATATATACATATATATATATATATATATATATATTTATATATACATATATATATATATATATATATATATATATATATATATATATGTATAAGTCTATATATATATATAGACTTATGTATAAGTATATATATATACATGTATATATATATATATATATATATATATGTATATGTATATATATATTTGTATATATATATATATATATATATATATATATATATATATATATATATATATATATATATATATGTATTAGTCGGTATCAAAGCTCTATTTCCTTTCAGGAAATTCGCTAAAAACTAAAGCTCTTCTCTTTGATTATTTTAATAATCTTTATGATACAATCCTTGTTGCATTTTCTTATAAACTCTCGGTATTATTGATTCCTTGCTTATAAAAATAATATGATGATAAAATGAATATATGCATCGCTCATATATAATACATATATATATTATATTGATAATAATATATAAAGTTTTTCATATATTGTGCTTGTGTTTTTATTAAACATATTTAGTCATAAAATTTGAATAAAAAAAATACAACTTTAGATGCTTTTGTAAAATTTATATATATATATATATATTTATATATATATATATATATATTTATCTAAAGTATAATATAACAATTTAATTTAACAATATATATATATATATATATATATATATATATATATATATATATATATATATATATGAAAATTGTGGGCGTTCCCGCTATTTTACGGTTTTTGAACCGAAATAACTTTTTAACCGTTTATTTCTTAACGGTGATTGAAAAAACAGTCTCTTATAATTCCCTAAATAGCTTATATTCGAAAATTCAACACTATTGCTCGTTTCGTTCAGAAGATATTTCGGGGTCAAATCTGCTGTGATATTTCCTATAGTAGTAGTACTGTAAGTGCGAAGGCAAAAAACCCCTTAAACTCGGCCTGTCGCACTACCGTGATCTAGATATATGTTTATCTGTCTGTGGACTCTCTAGCATCGGTAAAATCGGACAAGAGGAAAAGGGGGGTTTAGAGGACGGGGGAAATATAAAATTTGACATATTTCCCTTAATATTCGAAAAATACAAAAATTATTAGAGCTTGGTAAATAAATTCTAGCAAATTTGATTCCCTACAACTTTACTTCTCATACATTTTTCTTTTGTTTTAATATTAAGAGAGATATTTTAGTGTTTTCTTCTTTCTCTATTCCCCCCCCCCCCTCCTTTTCCCGTGACCTATACCATTTACCAATAAAATGCCAAAATACCAAAGTACCAAATACCAAAATCATATCAGATACGACATTTCATTTTGATCAAACTAACATTGTGACCACTAGAGAGTTATTTATGTATATTAAAGAAATTCGCTAATGTTGACGCAGCTCCTGCGTAAGGAATTATTCTTAATATTATAAACTATACTAAACAAGTTATGTAACATCTAACTGAGTTAATTGTTTGAATACCCAGTATATATTGAGTTGTATATCAATGATTTGATGAAATGCTAACATTTTTACGTATTCGAATTGTTAACAATTCGCTTTCCGAGGAACATTTAATCACACATTATGAGAAAACTATTGAGTTTATAAAAAAAATTCCAAACAAAATTTTGTTTATTTTAAAGAAGAAGATTTTTTAGGGGGAAAGATTCCTGTCTAGCGGGAGGAAAACCATTCGGATTTTGCCCATTAACGAACTTGACCTTACTTTTTTGCTCTAGAACACACACAAAAATTTTCAGCTCGTTATCTCTTTTCGTTTTTGAGTTATCGGATTTACAGACAGACAGACGGACATACGGAAATGGCAGAATTAGGCCATTTTATGAATACAGTTGTGAAGCATGTTTGTCAAGGATTAATATTTTCATGCTTTACAAAGTCGGGACTAAACTTAATATACCTTGTATATTTACAAATATACTAGGCTAGGCAAGGAGAATGACGTTTCTCTGAAATGGGTGCCAGGCCATGCAGGCATTGAGGGGGAAGAGACTGCTGATGAACTGGCAAGGAAAGGGTCGTCAGACCCTTCCATAGGACCTGAGCCGTCCTGTGGAATAGGCGAGGCCTACCTCAACACAGCCCTCTGGAAGGCAAAGGAAGCAGAAAGAACCAAGCTCTGGGAAGATTCCCCAGGGCTGCGGCAGGCCAAGATCCTTCTCAGGCAGAAAACCGAAAGAGATTCGAAATCTGCATTAAGCTCACAAAAAATGAGCTACGAATCCTAACGGGATTTCTCACCGGGCATTGCCGGCTAAATGGGCACCTCCGAAAGGTGGGAATCATCAATGATGGCTCATGCAGGTTCTGTGAGCTGGAGGAAGAGATTCCAACTCATCTCCTTCTTGAATGTGAAGCCGTAGCACGAAGAAGGGCTTCTTGTTTCGACCAGTACATACTCCAGGAGGATGACTTACCATCCCTGCATCCCACACAGATCATCAAATTCCTCCGAGAATTGAGACTGGCTGAGGAGCTCTGAAGCAAGCCTTAACAGAGCAGTAGTAGGGGGTCACAATAGATCATATTGGTCGCAGTGAATATTAACCTCCAAGTAATAATAAAGTAATAATAATTTACAAATATACTGGGTATTGTAGTGGTTGTATTGTATTAGTATGTAGCGGTATCGCTTCTTCATTATTAAATTATTATAATAATATTGTTTATCATTTTTAGTTGTTGCATAACAACTATAACTTCCTCCTATTATCACGGTTGCTTTGAATGTTTATAACCTTGGTAATTTACATATAAACATATATAATATATCATAAATCAAATCAATAAAGATCAATTATATCTTTAACATATATTTATTATTTATTTAAATAATAATTATTTATTATATCAATTAATTACCACCTACAGTACAAATAAAAATACGATATGTACAAATTTTTCACACAATAATAAAGGATTCTCATTACATTGGTATAAATTTTGTGTGCATCGTGTAAATGTTTGAAATGTATTTTATTACGAAAAAAAGAAACAAACAAACCGGAAGTTTACATTTATGTTTACTATTAAATTTAAAATAGGAGTCTACAAAGCCTGGCTTAAAGATACTCAAACAAGAAGAGGAACATGAACAGAGCAGGAACAAGACAACAAAAACAACGACTTGTGCAAACGAAGCGGTACCAACGAATGTCGAAACAGTAGAAGAAAATGATGGCAGAATTATTACAGCTTATGGCCATTGCGTCACTCTGTCTACATGTCTTGAGGTTGGGCTACGTTGTCTAGCACCATTCATGCCGTATATAACCGACCAACTATATCCTCAAGTATTACTAGATCGTAGTAATACTACTACTTCATCACCGCTGCTAGCTGCCAACATTAATGACGCTAACTTTCCAGTTTTCAAACATGTAAGTACCGTTTATATATATATATATGTACGTATATCGTTATATTACAGGGTGGCTCTGTCAAAATAATCTAAACGAAGTCGTCACGAAGATGGGAAACTTACTATACGTACCTCATAAAAGGCTAGATTAAAATTTTGGAACGAAGTCCCTTAACGTGGTTTACAGGTGGTGGGACTCGGTACAAATCGTCACAAAAACGTTTAACAAAAAATAGAACCGATGAAAGAAGAAAGTAACTGAAAAGCAAAAAATACAAAACTTTTAAACTGAAAAGCAAATAAAACCAATTTTGACAAAATGGAAACCCGACTTGAAAAATCAAATATTCTATAACAAAAAATGCACTAAAAAGCAAAAAAAAATAATTGCATATTCTTGTGCCAATTTTAGTTCACCTAAGCAAAATTGTTAAATATATATGTACAATTATTGTTATTTTTGGAGGCGGTGTCAGCATAGAGAAATTCACATAACTTTCGGACACCGCCACCAAAAATAACTATAATTGTACATATATATTCAAAAATTTTTGCTTAGGTGAACTAAAATTGGCACAAGAATATGTAATTATTTTTTTACTTTTTAGTGCATCTTTTGTTATAGAATATTTGATTTTTGAAGTCGGGTTTCCATTTTCTCATAATAGGTTTTATTTCTTGCTTTTATAGTGACTTTGAAGTTCTATAACTGATTTTATTTGTCTAAATATGGGTAGACCTACTAAACGACCAACTAAATTTTAGTGCATTTTTTTATAACTTTTTTTTTATCCGTTTTTTTTTAATTTTTAGTGAATTTTTTTCAAACAGATTTTCAGTTTTTTTACAAGCATTTTGTTTTTTTTTGTAAACATTTTTTTTTGTGGATCCCCTCATCAGAATGCGATTTGGTGACAATGGGAAACCAAACCCTATAAAACAAAAACAAAAATTCAAAATCGGTTCATAAATGACGGAGTTCTGAGGTGACACAAAAAAAAAATACAGACGAATTGAGAACCATCCTCTTTTTTGAAGTCGGGTTAAAAATAGAAAAGAACCTATTTAGTCTAAGTCTTACACTAATGTAAATACTTAAATAATTTTGAGTCGGCGCCAAACAAAATATTACAAAATGTAATATTTTGTAAGATTTACTTTTAACCTAAAATCAGATTCATTTTGCCCATTTCGATGGAGATTTTTTAGGGCCGACTAGTGTAAAACTTAATTAGACTAAATAGGTTCTTTTTTATTTTTTGCTTTTCAGTTTGTTTCTTTTTTCGATTGTTAAATTTTTTGTTAAAAAGTTTTTATTTTTTGCTTTTCACTTACTTTCTTCTTTCGTCGGTTCTATTTTTTGTTAAAAAGTTTTTATTTTTCACTTTTCAGTGTTTTTCTTTTTTCGTACATGTTTATAGTGTCATTAGAACTACATAAGTGTGCCAAATTTCAGTAGGTGAACAATCAATTTTTCCCTATTTTCTCCCTTTAGGGTTGAACTTTTTTTTTCAAAATTTATGGTACCAACTTCGAAAGAAACCCCATACATTAAAAAAAAATTATCAAAATCGGACTACTCTGTAAAAAGTTATGCGTGATTATACATAAAAAAAAGTATACAGGTTGAACTGAGTACCTCCTTCTTTCGTCGGTAAAAAATTTTGTACTCTGCGTGTATATTAGTGTGTTTAGTATGCTGTGTGTACAATAAAAAGTCATTTCCATAGAAACTATAAACTATTCTAGCACACTCTATTATTCTATTACGTGTACGGTGCTGCACGCGCATTTTAATTTAATGAGCTTAGAGAGAGGTTAGACGTGAATAATAAAAGAATTTATTTTGAATTACATTCAGAGTCGAAGAAAAAGCATCAAGAGCATTCCTGACAGGAGTTCCCAACCGCAGCCACTTTTTTTTTTGTTAAAACTAAATACTACAAACTTTTCATATTGTACAGCTTTATTGGCCATCTAAATTAGGTTTACTTCAAAAATCAATAAATTAACACATTGAAAAATTAAATAAAGTAGCAAAAGTCATCAAGAGAACGTGTGTTTAACTACTTATCCGATAACAAAAGCATCCATTACATTTCTACGGTTTTATAAGCAACATTTTGCTTGTACACTCCCGTTCACAAAAAAATGAACAGACTTGAACCGAGTTAGTCTCTCACAATTTTGATTATTCTTGTAGTAAATGTTTTTGTTTGCATAAATTGTTTACATAAATAAAAAATATAAAACCTCCATTTCTTTTTTCACATTTACAAAATATACTACTTATCTTTGTTTATAAATAAATAATATACAGAGAGTTACAACGGTGAGGAGTTTTATGAAATGCAAGATAATTAACATTTCAGGTCTGTTCGTTTTTTTTGAACGGGAGTGTACATTAAATATAGCTAAATGAGTCCCAATATGTTCTTCGGTAATACTATGGTTCTATCTTTGTTTTATGCACCTTTCTATAAATTATAAAATTATTATTTTCTAATTAAATAGTTTATAGAACGTCAACCTCAAAGACCCACGGACTTTACTCTGCTTTTCTTTAAGAAATAAACCATATTGCTCGGAAATTTTGAGTTTAGACTTAGATAGGTAAGTGTTTAAGCTTTCGATTAAGCATTATAAAACTTAGAAATATAAATTTGTTTATAACTAAATTAACAAAAGGTAAAACATACGATAACTCTCTTAAAAGTTAACGTATCAGGATTTAAAAAAAAAAATTAATTCTCTAAAACAAATCTATAAGTTTAGAGAAAAGAATGCTTTTTTTTTCATTTTTTTAAATATTTTCTAGGTATTTTTTTTATTTACAAAAAGAATAACCCATCTAGCATTATTTGCACCCTTTTTATTTATAAAAAAAAAGGTGTCATGGTATTTTTTTAAATGTTTTTTAACCTTTGGGAATTTTATTCTCGATTTCAAATAAACCGATTTTGATGTGGTGTACTCAAATTTCTCGTTACGATGCCCCAGCACTGCTCTTGGAATCATTAAATTTAATCTTATTACATCAAATTAAGCCACTTACTTATTACCCTAAACATGCCAAGTGAAATCGAAATTAGCCAAGTAGTTTTTGAGACATTTGAAAACAAAAATTTTTTTTATTAACTCTTAACAACCTGTATCTTTAAAACGAACTTTGAAAACATCTAAGCTCATATGAACTTGCCATCTTATTTTTTAGGAGATCTATCACCTATTCAATTTTCCAGTTTGAAATTTGAGAGACACCCTATATATGTTGGCGAATGAAAATATTAGTATTTAGTATAGTCTAGTATCTTCTAATAGTCAAGTGGTTCAACTTTATTTATACAATTCTATTCTATATCAAAAATATTTTATTATTAAATGCTCCTTTCTTTATGTTTATTATTTAATATTACTAGTACAGGGTGCTCAGCTATGCACCTGACTATTATTCCAAGGAAACCATTTTTGAAAAAATGACTCGAAAGAAGTACTCTTATGGTGATCGTGACTATCGCCTTGACTTTCGTCTTCAAGGTTATTTGAAGGTCATCTTATGTTTTTCCTATATTTCGATCAATATTATACCAATAATATAAATCAGCTATCCATTTCTGTTAAAAAATATTGGTTTGAAAAACACAAGTTGGCACATATTTGAAATTTTTAATTCCATATTGATATGAAGAAATTCTATATAGTATACGCCAGTTCTTCCATACCCTGTCTTACGTAACCTTAATGGAATTTGACAAGTATTGCGTTATGACGCTTAGGTATACACAATTAATATTTGACAACAAAGTAATACTGTCAATGTTATGAAAAATTTCAATCTTACGTTAGAGTCGTCTTTGGTGTAGTAGTAAGCACACTGGGCTAGAAATCTATAGGTCTGAGGTTCGATTTCTGATTGACGAGTTAATTTTTTCATTAAATTATATTTCAAATTTTTGCCCCTATTCCTCGAACATTTGTTTGTACTTTATAGATACGTATTTTGACTACAATGTAGTCATCATCAGTATGAATTCGCTAATCATAACTATCTCGGGGATATGGATTCAGAGATATGTTGCTTGTTGCTAATTTGGTGCATGTCTCACAATAATATTAAAAAAGTTCTGTCGTTTTATACGATTTGACGGAGGGTATAATCAGACTTGAGGATTATTTGAGTTGCCTGACTACTGAATTAGATGTGTGGAAAGCCCCACCTATTTATTGGCTGTATTCTTTGGTGACTATGCGGCGTTTGTTTTGTCCCTAAAGTGAATGTATCTACCTACGTTAACTTTGACATTCAGGTATTGGATTTTTATTTTTATTTTTGAAAATGGTTTAATTTTATTAAATCAGAATTTGGAATTGGGCCATTGTCTAAATTCATTATCTGGTTTCTCAATTTGTATATGTAGATACTTTCGTATGCATCTAATTCTGTGGGGTTTTGTACCGATTTAAGTAGCTTTAGATTCGATTTATCAATTTTGTGGTTGTTCTCAATAATGTGCGCCGCTATACACGATTTTTCGGTTCTCTCAAATTTCACATGAGCCAGATGTTCTTTGATTCGAATACCGATTTGGTGACGACTTTGACCAACTTTGACCAACCAATTTTCGAACAGTTTTGACAATTGACACCATATATGCCCGATTGTTTTTCATTACTAATTTTATCCTTAGGGTTGCCCAGTAACTGTTTGATTTTATTTTTACTAACAAGCGCTGTTTTTAAGTTGTGGTCCCTTAATTCTCTAGTGATTTTATTTGTGCATGGGCGGAAGTATGTTAGTTTGCACCATTTAGTTTGTTCAACGTTACCAATTTCTGGTGTTAGTGCGGTGGAATTGTTTCGTGCAATTTTAAATTTAGTTCTGCGGACCAAATTATTTATTATGTTAGAGTCGAAGCCATTAAAGATTGCAACTTGTTTAATGTGGTTTATTTCCCTAAAGTAATTTTTCTTGGACAATGCGACTTTCTAATTAATAATCTTTATTAATTTTTTCATATTAATATTTTATTAAAAATTCAATGACATGTTTGTCTATATAGTATACGAAAGTTCTACCATACTATGTCTTGCGTAATCTTAATGGAATTTGATTGTTTTGTGACGCTTAAGTATATACAATTAATAATATGTATACGTTTGAAATTTAAATAACCTTGAGGCCACCGTCAAGTTTAAGGTCAAAGGCAAGATGCCCATAAAATGCGTTCCTTCGAACAAAACAACTTTTATATGGATACATTTTTTCCAAAAAAGTTTCCTTGAATTTGCACCTGAAGAAACATTCAGGTGCATTGTTTGAAATGAGAGACACTCTGTATCTAGCATCGAAATGCTTTCTTAGTTTCCTTTCT
The DNA here is from genome assembly GCA_963920215.1 of Nineta flava. Taxonomy (NCBI): domain Eukaryota; kingdom Metazoa; phylum Arthropoda; class Insecta; order Neuroptera; family Chrysopidae; genus Nineta; species Nineta flava. The sequence continues at coordinate 4,449,869 of OY986041.1, forward strand.
CTATTGAATTTAGCCAATCTACCAAAAGTTATTAAAAATGTATTGCCTTTTGGATGGGAACCTATTAACACACATTTTTAAATAACAATATTTTTTTCTCAGTAATCATCCCAATGCCAATTATGAGCAAATTTTCGAAGAAATTTAGTAAAATGGAAAAATTTGTAAAGAGTAAAGTTGTAGTAAATTAACTTTTCTACAATTCAATTCCTGACCATATTATCTGTAACTCTAAAATTAAAAGAAATATTTGCAATTTAAATACAATACCCATTATAATGAATACTAGCTGCTACCCGCCCGCTTCGCTCGAACCGGCCCGGCTTTGCATGCTTTATTACTACACTTTGATTCTGAGCTCATTGATCGTAGAATCAATAAGATACAAAAGCCAAATACATGTGAAAGTTTAAAAAAAATTGTATAATATGTAATTAAGGTGATATGTAACTTTGGTGTATTAACTTAAAATTAAATACGTAAGCCATGAAAGTAAATTTTTTTCGAAATATCTTCATTATTTACACATTTTAATTGGGATGTACTATACATATAAACCTTCCGGAAGAAATTATCTACATGATGGTGAAAACCGTTTCAAAATCCGTTGCGTGGTTCAGAAGGAACTATCGGATAAACATACAGACAGCCACGGAAGGTCACTTCCTTTTATACTATGTATAGATTACAAAAGAATCACCATGGTTACTTGATTTTTTTAAATGTATTTAAATATATTTTCTGGATCGGCGTAAATCTGTATGATAATTGGAATTTTAAAATAATTAAAAAAAATAAATAGATATTTTCTATTAATAGAAATATAGAAATGTTTTGTTGGGAGAAATTTTTTCTATCTTCAGTAGTTTAGGCTGTGTATTATTTGTCAGTCATTTAGGTAAAAAACATTTTTTCGTTAGTAGTTTATTTTTAAAATGTTACTTTAGGAGCAACCAAAATTTTTGTAGAGCAACTTTTTAGCCAATTTCCTCCAAAGGAAATGCAGCTATTGTTTTTGCATCAATGTTGGAATTTCGTAAAAATTTCTTCAAATGTTCATCGATCCTACCTACTAGATGTTAAAAATCACTAAAATTTGTATATATATATATATATATATATATAAATATATATATATATATATATATATATATATATATATATATATATATATATATATATATATATGTACTTTTATATATATATGTACTTTTATAAAATGTCTGTGGACTCTCTAGCGGTCACAGTTTTATTCCGATTGAAATGAAATTTGGTATTTGAGTCGCTTTTGGCATTCTAAAGGTCAAGTTCTTTAATGGGTAAAATCGGACAAGAGTAGAGGGGGATTTAGACGTGAGGGAGAAACACAAAATTTGGTATATCTCCCTTAATATTTGAAAAATCGAAAAATGTATCGTTGGTTAAGTTGTAGGTACTAAAATTTACTGTAATTTTGTTTCTTATCAATTTTCTGCTACACTAATATTTACAGAAATATTTACAATTAAAGATTGAAAGTTAAAATTCTAAATATCTCTGTTCACATTAGAGTTTAAGAAAAATGATCAGGTAATGAATTGTACCAAACTTGATTTTCTACAACTTTACTCCTTATACATTTTTCGATTATTCTAATATTAAGAAAGATATTTAATATTTTGTGTTTGTTTGACACGAATACACGAAATATATTTTATTGTAAAAAAATTTGAGTATCGTTTCCATAGTAGCTATAAACTATAATCGTTACACATCGTTCTATTTTGGCTATTAATAAATTTAATTTTTGCAAATACTAAAGTCATATGAGATATTATATTTCATTTTGATCACACTAATATTATGACCGCTAGAGAGTTATTTATCTATTCTAAGGAAATTCACTAAGTAAATTCACTAAGACTCCTGCGTAACGAATTTTTTTGGTTTTATACGTAACTGTATGGTTATTTACTATGGACCAGCCTATAGTCGAGAAATTGCCAACCAATTCATCTTGTTTATTTGGTCAGTGTAGCGTTGGTGATACAGTAAAATAAATACAAAATTTGCTTGAACCATTAACTGTCTAAATTATTCGAAATTTGGCAATGTAAAATATTTCAGAGAATAATGACCTTGACATTTTTATGTACATATTATTTCAGAGAGAATTTTATACAATTATACATAGTTACAGCAGGAGCATAGCGACGTACAACGGCGCCCAGGGCACGCATCCAAACTGCGCCCCTTTCCGTTTGTAAATTATTTTAAAAACAGATACCTACAAATTGTTTTAACTTTTTTTATCTAGGATATCCTACAAATAGGTCAGAACCAATACTTGTCACACTAACAAACGTCCTAACCAGGATTCGAATCTGGGAACTCAGGAACCGGACATTGTAACGCTGCTATTCCAAACCGGTCGTCAAATAAAATAAAATGGACGTAAATACTTAACAATTAATATTTGATTTAAATTTACATTTGCATCTTCCTGGCCTTCAGCGACGCAAACATATCAATGATCTGTTCATAATCCGTTCTTTCAGTTTTGTCTCTTTCTACGCGGAGCAACGCTAGGTCGGATAACCTTTGTTGACCCATTGTAGCCCTCAAATATGTGAATATTAATTTTAATTTACTGAATGATCGCTCACAGCTTGCGATTGACATTGCAATCGTCAAGAGAATTTGAAGAGCAATACAGAGATTTGAAAAAATGCTCTCATCCCCGTATTGCACAATAAATTCGATCAACTCTTCAGAATATTCTATTTTGAGATTTTCCCGTATAGCTATAAGCTTTCTAATATCTGATATTTTCCCGTATGTTCGCTATTAACTTCGCAATTATGCTGTTCTCCAAATTCTTCACATTTCTTTTTTAAATGGCCGCAATCATTAGTGCGATCGCAAAGCGTTTTAACATCCAGAAGAATTAAATGATCCTCAAAAGACTTTTATGTCACCATGTTTGCGAATTTGGATTGTATTTAAAAAAAAAAAAAGGTAGTTAGTAAATTTAGTTTTTTTTCCTCACCTCCCTCGATGGCGCCCAGGGCACTTTCCCTGCCTGCCTCACCCCAATTACGCCCCTGACTTACAGACCATGCGATGGACAGTTTTAAGGTTTAAGAAACAAAAGTAGCCGTGAGAACAAACAAAATTTTAAACATACCAAATGAACTTTTTTCTTGTTCAACGAATTATTCATTTTGCTGGAATGTTTACTGCCGTGCTTAGGTCGAAGGGCTGTAAAGTGTAAAACGGCGTTACGCAGGAGCTGCGTCAACTTATCGAATTTCCTTAGAATACATAAATCACTCTCTTGTCACAATTTATGTCTGATCAAAATGAAATGTCGTATCTGATATCATTTTAGTATTTTCAAGGCCAATTTTATTAATAAATGGCATACGTTCAGGGGAAAGGGGGCATAAAGATAGAAAAAAACACAAAATATAAAATATCTCTCTTAATATTGGAACAATCGAAAAATGTATAAGGAGTAAAGTTGTAGAAAATCAAGTTTGCTTGCTGTTTGCTACCTGTTTGGCCAAGTTTGCTACCCGACTTCAAAAAGGAGGATGGTTCTCAATTCGTCTGTATTTATTTTTATTTTTATTTTTTAATGTTTGTCACCTCAGAACTCCGTCATTTATGAACCGATTTTGAATTTTTTGTTTTTGTTTTAAAGGGTTTGATTTCAGATTGGTCCCATTGTCACCAAATAGCATTCTGGTGAAGGGATCTCCTGCAAATCGAGGAAAATCCTCATTTTATATGAGATAACCGATTTTTTGCGATTTTTTTTTTTTTTTTTGAAAGGGTATACTCATTCATGATGGGAAAATAAGAAAATTTTTTTAAAAACCGACGAAAACAAATCGACCCCAAAAAAAAATTTTTACAAAAAAAAAACAAAATGCATGTAAAAAAAACTGAAAATCTGTTATAAAAAAATGCACTAAAAATTAAAAAAAAAAAAAAAATGGGAAAAAAAATGCACTAAAAATTAATAGGTCGTTTAGTAGGTCTACCCATATTTAGACAAATAAAATTAGTTATAGAACTTCAAAGTTACTAAAAAGCGAGAAATAAACCCTATTTTGACAAAATGGAAACCCGACTACAAAAATCAAATATTCTATAACAAAAAATGCACTAAAAAGTAAAAAAATAATTGCATTTTCTTGTGCCAATTTTAGTTCACCTAAAAATTTTTTAAATATATATGTACAATTATTATTATTTTTGGAGGCGGTGTCCAAAAGTTAAGTGAATTTCTCTATGCTGACACCGACTCCAAAATAACAATAATTGTACATATATATTTAAAAATTTTTGCTTAGGTGAACTAAAATTGGCACAAGAATATGCTATTATATTTTTACTTTTTAGTGCATTTTTTGTTATAGAATATTTGATTTTTGAAGTCGGGTTTCCATTTTGTCAAAATAGGTTTTATTGATATTTGTACACTGTTAATTCTTGCGGTGCTTTCAGAAGTGAGATGCAAAGTTCACAGACATACAATACGAGAGACATAAGATAATCATTTAACATAACATACTGAAGTCTCATGTAAGTGTTCCTTTTTTTTCATGAATTTCACAATAAATTATAAAAGCAACAAAACGACATATTTCATGGTTGACACATTTTAATATTTTTAGACAATGGTTTTTTAAAATTTATATTATCGTTTTTGTGTGTGTACATTTACATGGAGACAATATTTTGGATACCATCTTAATATTACAAATTAAAATTTATAGTATGCTACAGAGCTGGGCAAAAAACTGACAAACAGTAGACTAAATTTAATATTTGTTTATTTGTGTATACTTTCGTGTCAACATACAAGTGTTTGTCCAAATTCCTTTCGGTTACGTATGACAAACTGTAGGAGACTATAGCGTATACCCGACACATTTCATTGTCATTGAATTTATTAATTAAATTAAATACTGATATGAAAAAATTAACTCATCAACCAGGAATCGAACCTCGGGCCTCTGGATATCTAGTCCAGTGTGCTATCCATTACACCAAAGACGATTGTGTGTAACGGCCAATTTTTCCATATTATTCCAATTTTTTTAATATATATATTTTTTATATATTTATTACACAGTACTGAACTTCTGTTGAAGTGAAATTTTTATTTAATATTTGTTTATTTGTGTATACTTTCGTGTCAACATACAAGTGTTTGTCCAAATTCCTTTCGGTTACGTATGACAAACTGTAGGAGACAGTTTGACTAGATATCCAGAGGCCCGAGGTTCGATTCCTGGTTGACGAGTTAATTTTTTCATATCAGTATTTAATTAAATTAATAAATTCAATGACAATGAAATGTGTCGGGTATACGCTATAGTCTCCTACAGTTTGTCATACGTAACCGAAAGGAATTTGGACAAACACTTGTATGTTGACACGAAAGTATACACAAATAAACAAATATTAAATAAAAATTTCACTTCAACAGAAGTTCAGTACTGTCTAATAAATATATAAAAAATATATATATTAAAAAAATTGGAATAATATGGAAAATTGGCCGTTACACACAATCGTCTTTGGTGTAATGGATAGCACACTGGACTAGATATCCAGAGGCCCGAGGTTCGATTCCTGGTTGACGAGTTAATTTTTTCATATCAGTATTTAATTTAATTAGTAGACTAAATAATAAACATTAGGTGTTGAAAAACAAGAATTTCTTCTTAATTTTAAGCCTCCGATATCGGCTGCTTAAACGTTTCTTAACTTTAAGTACTTCTTAAATATGTGTTGAAAAGCATTCCTAATGGAGAATCAATGTTAAATATTATTTACTATAATAACTACACAATGCTTGATAAAGAAATAAAAATAGTGGGATACTCTTTAGTGTGTCTGTTGTGTATGCTTTCTGGACTGTTTTGTACTGCATTAACATGTAATGAGAGTGACTTAAATATGTTCATTGTTGTCATCTTAAGTTTAGCCATTACTTTTAACAATTGAAAATTCTTTTTTGAATATACCTTATTATTTGTGTGTGGAATGTTTGAAAATAAATGATGGGATTCTATTAACGGTGTAACATAAAACAATAATCCATACAAATGAAAAGAAAAATAAAACCCCAAAAAGAAAAAAAAATATAATACCGACAAAAAAAAAGTTAAACCAACGGTTCGAATTTTCATCCATTATTTGCTAATATCCGAGTCGATTGCAAGAATCTACCAGGGTATTTTCTTGCACTTGAGAAGAAATATTCGCACAATTGTCAACTGTTCTTTGCCTTAATTGTTGCAAATTTTTAGCCCTATTTCGCGAATAGATCTGTGTTTTGAGAAAACCATACAAAAAAAAAGTCGTTAGGAGCTAGATCTGGCGATCTGGCTGGCCACTTGAAGGTTCCAAAACTACTCATAAGACATTCTTGGAAAGTTTGTTCCAGGAGTAGTCTTACTATCATGGCATTGTGTGCAAGGCAACCATATTGTTGAGACCATACAGATTCCAGTTCTAAATTAGGAAGAGCTCTAACAGTTGGCAATATATTATTTCGTAACAAACTCGAATATTTTTGAAAATCTAAAAATCCGTCAATGAAGAATGGTTGTATAATATGTTCACCCAATATTCCAGTTCAGACATTCAGCTTTCGTATTTATGTGTTTGTATGGTTTTATAGTAAATATTTTATTTATTTATTTAACATTGATTCTCTATTAGAAATGCTTTTGAAAACGGTATGTATAATTATTATAATGGATTTTCGTCAAGTAGCGACCCATTAAATACTATGTTGAAGTAAAATAAACAGAACACGCACGAACTAATAATGTACTAGATTAGTTACTCAACATATATAGACTATTCAAACAATTAAATCAGTTTTTTTGGTTACATATTTCTTGTTTATTGTAATGAAAAAGATGAAAGATTCTCCAAGATGCTGTTATCAATTTTCGAATATAAACGAATGTCTAGAAACTAATGAATAAGTAGAAAATTTATTTTGCTATTCGGAAAATAAATGAATGAAACACAACTAGAGTTGGTTGTGTTAAATTCGTGTGTTTTTTGTGCTATTCTCTAGGACGAAACATGCGTGTCGCATTAAATTTATGTATTTGGGATGTATTTTCATTTTGCTTTCACAACATTTCATATTAAAATAATTAGGGTACGGAAATTTTATTAATATTCGGACAAATGTTGTTTTTTCGCCTTCACAATCTTATCTGTTAATAGGTCTTAACTTTCTAATGACTCTATCATTAAATGCTGTTAAGCACTTGACAAGTATATATTATGGTAATTATATATACATATATATATATATATATATATATATATATATATATATATATGTATATATATGTATATATATGTATATATATGTATATATATGTATGTATACAGGGTGGCCTTAAGTAGTCGAGTTCCATAGACGATACGATTTTGGAAAGAAAAGTCCTGAAACATTTTTTTATTAGACGCACAGTTAATTAATTATTAATTAATTAAGGAAACTAGGTTGAAATCAGACTTGCAAAAAGTGCATTTTTTTGATAATTCATTTTTGATTTAGTTATCAATTTTTGGAAAAATGTATTATTAATTCCTTGAAAAGTGCATTAATTAACAGTTTTCTTAAAAGTGCATTAATAAAACTATTTTATTGAATTTTTTTCATAACGCAATAATTAAATTTTTGGAATTATCAATTATCTAATAACTAATTAATTATCTAATGAAAGTGACTTTTTACTGAGTTCAAAACCTATAGGAAAGAGTTGAGGTTTGAAGGGTTGGATCTTCGTTTTATATAGGCGCATGTCTCTGGTGATTTTTTAACAGGCTTAGGACATTCTAAAAAATATATCTGCTCACTATAACTTGTATCCCAAAGGTACCATGAATTTTATCTGTCGCTCGTATCCACAGAAACAGGAAAGTAAACTTTAAGGGGGGGGGGGGTGGATCTTGGTTTTATGAGGGTGCATGTATTGCATTATTAAAAAAATTTATCAATATAATAATTTGCTTAATGCACTTTTGAGAAAACTTTATAATTTAACGATTTAATTTGCGCATTTTTATTTAAATTTATTATTAAAACAATTTATTTATAATAATTTGCTTAATGCACTTTTGAGAAAACTTTATAATTTTCCGATATAATTTGCGCATTTTTATTTAAATTTATTATTAAAACAATTTATTTATTTATTACATTTTTCAAAAAAAAAAAAAAATTTAATTAATGCACTTTTCAAAGAATTAACTATTTGAAAAATTTAAACAATACATTTTTCCAAAAATTGATAATTAAATCAAAAATGAATCATCAAAAAAATGTACTTTTTGCAATTTTGGTTTCAACCTAGTTTCCTTAATTAATAAATAATTAATTAACAGTATCATACCCTCTACCTACCCTCTTATGGAACTTGACTACTTACGGGACACCCAATATATATATATATATATATATATATATATATATATATATATATATATATATATATATATATATATATATATATGTATGTGTGTTTATGTGTGACGTATACAGGATGGTTCACCTGTTCATACTAAGCGCTTAAGCAATCCCTTACAAATACAAGCCGACTCGTATTCAGGTCGACAAAATTTAGGGGTGTATTCATTTTGGGCACGCTTCTTACACGCTTTCAGCGCAATTTATTGGCGTTCGTTTTGGCTTATAAACGCTCACGTTACTCTTGAAAATGTCGTTTTGGTATTATAAGTACGTGTAAGCGTCAGTTGACATTAATATTCAATATGGCGGATAAAAACAGTTTAGCTGTTTTTCAAGCAATAAAATCTTTGTTTGAGTGACTTCAAAAGTGAATCCCCTAAAATCAGAGCAATACTCCCTAAACTGACAATTTTATTAAGTATGTCGGTAATGTAGATAGATAGATGGATTGTAGCGGCTGCCCTGGACAGGTTACATTACGACCATAAGGTCCATTGTGATGCCTAAGGATGTGAGGATGTGAGTGGAGTGGAAGGAATTTTTGTGTATAGAGTAGGAATTGGCAGGATATGCGGCTGCAGCCGACTCTGAAAGGAACTATGCCGATATTCATCTGGAGTTCGTGAAAGAAACTGCAGAAATACTTCTCAAGCATAGCCGGTTACTTCGTTATTGCCCATACGCCGACAGTTTAGTCAATTAACCGACCCTTATTTTTTCTCTTAATAATTGACAAACTGCCGATGTTGGAATTCGAACCCATAACCTCCCAGTTTCCAAGTAGATATACTGCGCAGACATAACGCCTTAGACCGCTCGTCCACTTGGACTGGTAACATTAATCACTAAGTCAAGATTCTTTAAAATTTGTTTTTAGAAAAAATAGCGTGTAGATCAATAAAGATTTGCCACCATACCTGAGATAGACTATTGCAAATTTCAAGGCTTCAACAAAAGACCATTAATCTATACAATTGTATTAAAATTTCAAATTCGCCCCTTTACCTAGATCAGTTTTTGTATTATAAATACGTATTTCGACTACAACGTAATCATTATTAGTATAAATTAGCTAGTCGTAATTTACTCTTTGACAATTAGAAATAGATAGAAAATCGAAATCAGTAGACAAAAATAAAAATAAATAAAAATTAAACAAAATAAATTAAAATATAATAAATTTTACTGAAATTACTCTTGTTAAAATTACTTTCATTCGATTTACTCTTGTTAACATCACTCTTATTAAAATTACTTTTATATTGTCTCAGGATATGTGATTCGTTGTTAATTTGGTGACAGTTTCACAAAAAACTAAAACTCGACTTTTCGAAAGACTTTTTGGTGAAACTGTCACTAAATTAGCAACGAATAACATATCCTGAGACAATATAAGAGTAATTTTAATAAGAGTGATGTTAACATGTGTCAATTGAATGAAAGTAATTTTAATAAAGTGTTTTTTTTTGTGGCAGGGAGGTGGGAAATTCATTGACGCACAGAGTGTGGGACTCCTGGACAGCCAGACTACCCACTAAACCCCACCTCCGTTTTTGGGGCTTCGAGAACCTGGTCATTAGTCCCCGCAGGTTAAAAAATTACAAAAACAAATCTTAACAAATAACAAAATATCACAACAATACCAAGTCAAATGAATTGATTAGGTAGGAAAAAAATAACCAAAAATAAACTATATAAAAAAAAAAACAACAAAATATAAACAACAACAACAGCAACAAAATAACAACGTTGCAGTGAAGGTGTAGAAGGCCTTCACTGCAACAAATAAAAATACTTCAAAACTAGATAACAATAAAAACTTTTAAAACCTAAAAAATATAACAACGTGTAATAGTGTGGGTGTAAAGAGCCCACACTATTACAATAAAAACAATAAAACTTAAAAACTATGTGTAATAAAATGTGATATTGTGGGTGATAAAGTGTATTATATTTTAATTTATTTTGTTAATTTAATTTTTATTTATTTGTATTTTTGTCTATTGATTTCGATTTACTATCTATTTCTAATTGTCAAAGAGTAAATTACGACTAGCTAATTTATACTGATGATGACTACTTTGTAGTCGAAATACATAGTTATAATACAAAAACTGATCTAGGTAAAGAGGCGAATTTGAAATTTTATTTCAAAAACCTAGAGTTCTTATTAATTATCATTTAATAATCTAATATTACATTTGTAGACAAAACAATTCTATTTATTCAAATATTGTTTTTCGTAATAAAAATAACTATAAACACGTAGCGGTTCTTTGTCATCAAATGATGAAATCTCTAGCATACCCGTTCATTACCCTACCTCGATCCCACAGATGCTATTTTCAATTGGACATTTGAAGAATGTCAAAGCAATAGTTACATTTTGTTCGAAAATTATCTAACAAATTTTTATGGAAAATAGAAACATGAACACCAAATAGAGGATAGAGGGGACATCCGGCAGAATAAGTGATACTATAAACGAAAGACTGTATTGTATGGATATAAAATTGTATATTATACGCTGTTACATATAATATATCTTATTGTTAAGAGTTCATTATCTATATGGAATGATATTATATGTAGTACGGCGGATATGGTCGTGTAGTCTCACAATTTGTGATATTAAACTTTTTAACAAAAAATAGAACCGACGAAAGTAGAAAGTAACTGAAAAGCAAAAAATTATAACTTTGTAACAAAAAATTAAACCTTCGAAAAGAGAAAGGAAAGAAAGAAAAAAATAACTTTTTAATCTAATTAAGTCCTACACTAATGTAAATACCTAAATAATTATGAGTTAGCGCCAAAAAATCTCCATCGAAATGTCGAAGAGTGAATGTGATTTTCAGTTAAAAGTAAATACTACAAAATAGTACATTTTGTTTGTTTGGCGCCGACTCAAAATTATTTAGGTATTTACATTCGTGTAGGATTAGTTAGACTAAAAAGTTACTTTTTTATTTTTGCCTTTCTTTTTTCGAAGGTTTAATTTTTTGTTACAAAGTTATTATTTTTTGCTTTTCAGTATCTTTCTTCTTTCGTCGGTTCTATTTTTTGTAAAAAAGTTTTATTTTTTATTCTTTTGTGGCTTATAGTGTCATTAGAACTATATATGTGTGTCAAGTTTCAACAAAATCGTTTCTCAGATGAAAATTCACTGGTAAACAACCAACTATTCCCTATTTTTCAACCCTTAAGGCGAAATTTTATATGGTATCAATTTCGAAGTATACCCTATCCAATAAAAAATAATTATCGAAATCGGAATACTGTGTAAAAAGTTATGCGTCGCCATACATAAAAGAATATACGGGTTGATTTGAGAACCTCCTTCGTTTTTTTGGTCGGTTAAGAAAACATTCAAATTGCACAAAGATATTGAGTGCTTTCAAATAGTGTTTACACACAGAACATATATAATCGATTATGATATTCTTCTTTAGTGGAAGCGTTGGGAAGTCTTATTTCTTATTTTTTTGTGACTAAAATTTGACAAAATTATTTCTTGAATACCTGAATATCAAGGTTAGCTTCGATCAATACCCCCACCTTATTGAAAATAACAATACCGCATGATCAGAAAAGGATACCGCCAATAAATGGGTTGGGCTCTTCACGCACTTAATCCCTTATTTGATAAGTCAATTCAAATTAATCCTTCAGGTAGTACTTCAGTCAGAAAATATAAAAGACAAAACTTTTTTAATATTATTGTGAGACACACACCAAATTAGCAACGAGCAACATATCTCTGACTCCATATCCCAGAGATAATTACGATTAGCTAATTCATACTAATGATGACTACCTTTTTGTCGACATACGTATTTATAAAATACAAATAATTGTTCTAGGAATTGGGACAAAATTTGAAATTTAATATCAGTATTTATAAACCTGAGAGTTCTCTTTGATTATTTTAATAATCTTTATACCTATTTGAACCGTAACCACCGTACTAGATCTAGTGTTAGTTATTATCTCTTGAAACCACGAAAATATATAATGAAACATATTACACATCCCATGTGATATAATGACAGTGTTTACAAAATATTGTTTATATTTACCTTAAAAGCAATAATGGATATGAACTGAACTAGTAGGAACTAGTAAAGTCTCTATTCTATGTTGGTTGACTCACAAAAATGTTTCAAATACTACTATGTATGTGCTCGTTGTGTTGTTTGATGAGGTGTCATTTGTGTCATTATGCATACAACTGAAAATAACAACTAACTTAAATCCAAATGTCGGAGGTTCGATTTTTGCAGTTGACGAGTTAATTTTTTCATATCAATATACTTGATTTTTCGGTTCTCCCAAATTTCACATGAGCCAGATGTTCTTTGATTCGAATACCGATTTGGCGACGACTTTGACCAACATAAATTTTCGAACAGTTTTGACAATTGACACCACATATGCCCGATTGTTTTTCATTACTAATTTTATCCTTAGGGTTGCCCAGTAACTGTTTGATTTTATTTTTACTAACAAGCGCTGTTTTTAAGTTGTGGTCCCTTAATTCTCTAGTGATTTTATATCTGCATGGACGGAAGTATGTTAGTTTGCACCATTTAGTTTGTTCAACATTGCCAATTTCTGGTGTTAGTGCGGTGGAATTGTTTCGTGCAATTTTAAATTTAGTTCTGCCGACCAAATTATTTATTATGTTAGAGTCAAGCAATTAAAGATAGCAACTTGTTTAATGTGGTATATTTCTCTAAAGTAATTTTATTTCTCTAAAGTAATTTTTCTTGGACAATGGGACTTTCAGTAGCCTGTTTACCAAAAAATTGAAAACAGCCATTTTGTGTTGCGGTGGGCTGTTCGATACATTACAGCCGATTCGAACAGCCCACCGCAAAATTTGAAATATAATTTCAAAAAACCTAGAGTTCTCTTTGATTATTTTAATCATCGTTATTAATAGTATATTAATAACATACAGTTTCAAGTGAACCTTATGCTTCAAGCGTGGCCTGACTATCGGATAGAGTATATATATTATTCTACTTGTACCCATAATGGACCAAAGGGAGCCACATAACTGTTCATGTTATGTTCAAAGTAAATAAATCGTAGCCTTTTTGTTTCATAATGTCAATGTGTTCTGATAAGTTCGTTTTAAAGTATTGTCAATTGTGATGATTTATTGAAAACAATTTTTCAGTACAAGTATTTTATATATGTATATACTGGGTGTCCTGTAAGTTACGGACTCTACTCAAGGTATGGGTAGAAAATTTCATTCTGAGACGAAAAATCCTTTTTCATTTTTTAATCAGACGCATAGGTAATTAATTAATAATTAAAATAAGACAGCCAATCAGGGGCAGAATGCTAGACAGGAGAGTAGTAGGCTACCGAGCGACCGTATGTGCTAGCGTGCGAGTGTTTTCTGGTCTCGCTTTCGCGGTAGCCTACTACTCTTCCGTCTAGCATTCTGTCGCTGTAGTGCGCCTCTGATTGGCTGCCTTATTTTAATTATTAATTAATTATCTAAGCGTCTGATTAAAAAGTGGTAAAGGACTTTTCGGCTCGCGCAAGATCATGGCATGCGCTCATGTGTAGGCCACATATTTAGGCCATATTTGCTTATCATCGATCTCTAGCGCTTGTCGTTGACGGTCATGGCAATGCCAGTGTTGTATTGGAAGATGAATTCGACAAATGAAAATCCTCACCAAACAGTAACTTTCTCAGGATGTATTTTGTGCAGGTGTACCTTGTGTGGATTGGTATCGCCCCGATTCCGACAATTTTATTTGTTTACACATCAATTCATCTAAAATTGGGCCTCGCCACTAAAGATAATATTTTTTTAGTCGCTAAAAATGTTGATCAAACGGAGCACTGGTTTTGATAATAAAATTTGATGATTCGCATATGTTGTTCCACACTATAACCTTCCATGGTGATTTGCCATACACTACTAAACAATTCACAATAAATTTGACAGATATGGCTGCTATAACCTTACAAAGTTCGAGCGTCTTTATTCAGTTGATTCTCAAATAATAATCTCCTAACAAGACAAATTTTCTTCCGACCGTTTTTTCCAAAATTGCTTCCTTGAAAATTTATTCTAGTGTATTGAAAGTGTCGAAATTTATTGACATGAAATAATAATACCCCCGAGAAAAGTTTTAATGGGGCAGGGGAAATAGGAGTATTAAACGGAATCTTTGTTTGACATCCTGTAGCCCTAACCACCCTGTAGCGCTTGACTGCCTGTTAGTTTATTAAGAAATCGGCCGCTAGCTACGATCATGATTGAATGATCTTGTACTTAGAAATGTCTATATTAATTTCATACTGACATAAAGTTGTATTTAAATATTAATGCCAAATAACATGGTGAATTGTGTAAACCACATCCGTGATAGGTATAACTTTTGGGACATTAATATCATGTATACTTAACTAGAAATTTTGCATCTCTGTGAACTTAGAATATCATAGTTCACAGTACAACACGGGTTTTTTTAATGATTAGTAACAGCCTAAATTTTTGCCAGTAGCTTCCTTTCGACGAGATGCCAACATTTTCCCTCGCGAAAATTCTCGATGATAGTGACTAGCGAAGCGTGTAAGAGAGTAACTTGTTTGTTTGACCATAGCAAAATTTTTATCAGTAACAGTTAATTTGTTAATTAAATTGAGAGATAATATAATAAAGACTGCAAAAAAAATTGTGTCCTACAAAATGGATGGTGTGACAGGCTGGTCCTCCACCCCCAACATGTTCAAATAACGGGGTATATATAGTTATTACTTGTCGCTACTTAAATAACCGTTACTTGGCGCGATTTAGTGTATTCACGATAAAAACAATATTAGTATTCTTTTATGAACTAAAGGTTGCAGGAATGAGACCTTTAATATGTATAAACGTTGTGTGTCATTAAAATAAGAAAACATTTTTCTAATTTATGAATGAAAATTTTACATTGACATGTTCAGAACGTAGGACTGGGAAATTGAACCACTGAATTTGTAGGACAAGGTGGCCATAAAATTATACATACCATTATTAATTAACAGCATAAAAATTAGCTTGTTACTAATAACTATGTAAACCCCGTTATTTGAACTTGTTGGGGGTGGGGGGACCTGTCTGTCACACCATCGATTTCGTAGGACACACCTTTTCTTGAAGTCTTTATTACATTATCTCTCCATTTAACTAACAAATTAACTGTTACTAATAAAATTTTTGCTATCGTCAAACAAACAAGTTACTCTCTTACGCGCTTCGCTAGTCACTATCATCGAAAATTTTCGCGAGAGAAAAGTTGGGCGTCTCGTCGAAAGGAAACTACTGACAAAAATTTAGCTTGTTACTAATTATTAAAAAAAAACCGTGCTTGTACTGTGGACTATCAGTTGTTAGCAGTATATCTATAAGGTCTTACAATAAGAACGCTCGATTTTTAAATGTAAGCAAAACAAGTTGAGTGTGAGATATCCATTCAATTTTGTTTTTATTTGAACGAAAATTTTATGGCATTAAGTGTGAACTATAATGTCGTTCAAATGTCCGACGCGGCTCTACTTGGTGGCACGTATTCGGGAGGTTCCAATTCTCGATGACTTTGTTCCATAAATCTGGCTAAATTTTCTGGATGGCATTCGTTGTTTACTTTGAGGGCCCAATTGTTTGCGGTTTATTCGTATAGATCTTCGATTTCAGATAGTACCAACAGAAGAATTCTAAAGGCGTTAAATCACAAGCTCTCGGTGGCTAGTTTATGTCATCGCCGCGCGAGATAAGCATGTCCTCAAACTGTTCGAGCTGAATGTTCATCGTGGCATGCGCTGTGTGGCACGTAGCGCCGTTTTGTTGGAACCACATGTGATTGGTATCCATATCATCCAGGTTAGGCCACAAGAAATTGCTTATCATCGATCTGCAGCACTTTCCGTTGACTGTTATGGCAATGACAGTTTTGTTTTGGAAGATGATTCCGCCAGACCAAAATTCGCACAAAACAGTAACTTTCTCGGGATGCATTTGTGTGCGGGTGTATCTCGTGTGTATTGGTATCGCCCCAAATCCGACAATTTGGCTTGTTCACACATCCATTCATCCAAAAAAGACCTCGTAGCTAAAGATGATTTTTTTTCTTGTCCATGACCATCGAACGCAACACTGATTTTGATAATAAAATTTGATGATTTACACTTGTTATTCAACGCTATATATCTTGCATGGTGATTGCCATAGACTACTAAACAATTCACAACTAATTTGACAGATGACACTTTAACAACATGGCTGCTATAACCTAACAAATTTCCAGCGTCCCGTATTAACATAAACTGTACAAGCATAGCAATAATTTGAAGATTTTGGAGGTTGAGACAAGTCTGTTCAAATTCATTTTTATTTCACAGATTATTATTTGTGTGTACTTAAGCGTCACAATACAATACATATGTCAAATTCCATTAAGCTTCCTTAACACATGGTATGAGAGAACTGGTGTATACTATATGGACAACCATGCCATTGAATTTTTTAATAAAATATTGATAGGAAAAAATTAACTCATCAACCAGGAATAATATTAATTATTATCACAACACTATTTGTTGCAGTACTATATTTGCAAAGCACAAAATTCCACGGTAATCACGGACCAATCAAGTGGACCGGATTTGTATCGTACTTAAAAAAATAATTCGGATGCCAAATTAACAGAGAGATTGTTTTCTCTAGCATATAGATATCAGTTGTAATGAAGTAAACTTACTTACCGCCATCTAACATGGTAACTGTAAGCATGAATTATTAATTCTAATTTAAGTATTATGTGACCTTTTCTATAATATATTAATGCTGTATTAATATTATATTACACACATATATCGAAGGAAGTCGAAAGGTAATTTTACATTATTTTATGAGTATTATTGTAACTTAAGGCTCTTATTACTATGCATAATGTAATTAAACTTTTACTCCAGCTAATATAGTTTGTAGACCAGTAGTATTAAAGAATAATAATGTTCTAAAATTGGGGGAACCTTGGAGTTTGGTATACCGTTCTTGTTGTGGTGACGAAACTGTAAAATGTCTCCATCGATCCGTTGAAGGAATCCGAGGGTATGCTATAAAAATACAAAAGGGTTTATTAAGAGAGCTGTAAATTTTTCTATGAATACTTATAATGTAATAATCACAAAAATACAATAATATTGTAAGAAAGAAAAATACAGACGAATTGAGAACCATCCTCCTTTTTGAAGTCGGGTTAAAAATACAAAGTGTTCATCATCAGTATAAATTAGTTAGTCGTAATTTATCAGTCCAAGTAGCCGAGCGGTCTAAGGCGTTATGTCTGCGCAGTATACATACTTGGAAACTGGGAGGTTATGCGTTCAAATCCCGACATCGGCAGTTTGTCAATTATTAAAAAAAAAACGGAGCGGTTAATTGAATAAACTGACGGCGTATGGAGAAGCATGAAGTAACCGGCTATACTTGAGAAGGTTTTCTGCAGTTTCCTTGACGAACTCTAGATGAATATCGGCATAGTCCCTAGTCTACTCAAAAATTCCTTCCACTCCACTCATATCCTTAGGTATCACAATGGACCTTATGGTTGAAATGAAGCCCGTCAAGGGCAGCCTCTACAATCTATCTATCTTAGATACAATACTTTTTTCAAAGAAAGAAAATTATGTCAATTGCCGCGTTCTACTCCGGGCATGTGGCAGAACGAAGTGGTAAGGACATGTTGTTAAGAACACAAATAAGACTCGTGGAAATGCAGAAAAAATAAGTGCATGCACTAATTTCATACACTAGGACAGCGTCATCATCTTCGCTATCAGTTCCCGCAGGTGAAAAATGAAATGAAGAGCACCCAAGGGTAGTAAAATTAGCCACTTCACTTGAAGGCCTACGAAGTCTTTTATCAGTTGTGTCTGATGGAAGACATTGTGGAACAATGCGACAGAATGGGGTACTTGTTCCGCTCCAGAGACACAATTTTGGTTAGGGTGTAAGTACGCTGGAAAAACATACGTAAAAAAACATTTAACTACACCATACTAAAGACAATTAAATGTACTTCAAGCATGTATTAACTGTAGTTGTAATGTAAACAAGTATGTAGACCTTATCTTGGTTATGAGATCATCATTAGTTACACTACAAGAGCAAAAATGAACGTCGTAGTTGACCAGCCACAGGCTTGTTTTTGTTCTACGTATTGATGCTCGCTAGTAACACCTTATTGGCACTGAAAATCGCCAAACTATATTCCGCCAGATATTCCGTTGTGTCCCGGGTCCATCTATAGCATAGGTGGGCAGGGTTTGACTGCACTCAGCTCTGAGTGAGAGGTAGGTAGAGAGGTAGAGTAAATACACGATAACTTACCAATTATTATTATTTTCTTTTTATAATTAAAACATTTTCTGAGAAAAATATAATAATACCAACTCTTTATTATGGTCACTATTATACAAAGTAAATAATACATACAATACATTGAATACATACTCTGGAATTTTGGGCTGGTAATTTGGGGCATAAAATGTACCTTTTTAATATATTTGTGTATAAATAAAATATAAATGGTATTTATAAATAAATATATAATATATAAATTATAAGTATAAAATATAAATCTTTTGAACCTTTACGTTTACCGCTGGACCGTTATAATAAAAGAGGAAAATTTTTGCAAAGGCTTTGAATAGAATTGAAAACTAGTTTAGAAACTTTAAATAAAATTAGATTTTTGGAAATTCCAAATAATTTGCCTAAACTTTTTACTATTCATATCCGAGAACTAATAAACAATTATTTACTTGATTTTATTATTTTTTTTTCGTATCGAGTATAGTGTTATGGGAGGAGTATAATTGGATGGCACTAGATACAATAAACATGCCAATGGTAAGGCTGGGGAGGGGGGATAATTTGTTACTGATTTCCTAATGGTTAAATTTTACATAAAGTGGGAATTTGAGTTTCTAAATTTCTAAATTGATTGAATAAATTATTGGGCAATAATCGGTAGGCAACCTGTATTGAAACATCGTTCCGTCTTACTTCAAAACATACCTTTTTTACTTACTCTCACCCAGCTTATGACGAGCCGTTCGGCTCCGGCGAGCGTCTGCGCCCACCTCTGCAGAGCCTATAGTATTTTGACGTTTGAGTACTCGTGAAAGAGCCACTTTCTTAGATCTGAGTAAAGCTTTTGACAAGAGATACTGACTTATTATTGTAAAAGCTCCTATTTTATGAAGTAGATGGCAAAGCTTTAGAATTGGTTACCACATACCTAACTAAAATGCGTATGTCTTTGTCACAAAATAGATATTTGATGAAGTTATTAGACAATTGTTCGAGGAGTTCTTCCATTAATGATCTTCCATGATACTCCATTAATGATCTTCCTGTAAACATTAATAATAAGATGAATTTTGTTCGCAAAAGATACCATAGTTTTATTTAATTTTTATTTCAAATAATACCATAGTTTTATAGAACTTAAATTGAGCGTATTTTTTAGGAAACGTTTAGAACTTTAAGAGAAAGGTCTCACAGAAATTCAGTTTGTTTGGAATGTTTTCGAAATTATGCACTCTTCATGTTTTATTTTACTGAACTATGAGGTAAACCTATTTACTAAATTTTAATACTATACTCTTATTGCCATAAATAATAGAACATTTTAAAGTACACCGATCACAGTATCTATAAAAAGATTATAAACCTTGAATTACAAGTACAAACGGCGGTCAAATCCTATACATTTCGAATGATGTTCATCATAATACAAAATTCAAAATCTATAAGCTATCACTTACTGAGTAAAATTTGAAAACCCTGCACCTGAGAAACTTACCAAATAAATAGATACCAATCATTTTCTCACTTTTATTAAAAAAAAACTTGATCCTTACATAGATTTCACTACTTTTGAATGCTAATATTTTTGTTTTTGCTGGGATATCAATACTTTTTATATACTTGGTCCCTCTCACATTTATCTTTTTTGCCGGATATCATTTCTTTTTGCCTTACGTTTTTTGACTTAAAACACAGAAAGTTTATCGAATAATATAATAGTAAATAAAATTTCGTGTGACGTATATTTTATTTAGTATGGTTGAATATCAATGATAAATGGGATTGGGTTTGCTAATGTGATTATCCAATCACAGATCATAGAATAAAATTAAAACTATAGTTCCTAGCCTATGCTTTACCTATATTATGTAATATATCATCTTATTAAATTATACACATCGAGATTATAAAATCATTTTAACATCGTTTAGAAATAGAAAAAACTTCATACAAAAACCATTGACATAAAACTTAACCGGAAATTGGATGGATAAGCCATCCCTACTAACTAAACTGAAATAGAAAAACAAAAGAAAAGAAAATATATACAATTAAGAAAACAACAATATTAGTTGTAATGGAGATCATGTGGCATGCGGAATCTTTTTCCAAACGCATTCAGGTGAAATTGACGCAGTACGTTGGTTTTCGGGTAAGGATTTTCGCGAGAAGATTGGAAAAAGGATTTGGAGGTAGTTTGAATAAATTGACGGAAAATAGGATGTCCCTAGTTTCTATGTGGAGGGCTTCAAACGGAAATCTTAGGGATTCACAGATCATAGAATCTATCATTAGTTTATATAAAATTAAAACTACCATGTAGTAAACATATTCCATGAGAATAAAAAGGTATTCCAGGTAAAAATATCAGGTTTTCAGATTTTTCTGGACGGTTTTGTCCTAAGAATTATCCTCCATCCAAATATTAAGTTCCTAGGCCAATTGGAAGTAGCCTAGAATATTTATGATGAGTCAGTGAGTGAGTCAGTCACTCCCCAAAATGTCAATATTTGGGGTTAAAAGGTCAGATGGTGAGAGCCCATGCTACGGTCGAAATTTTAGCATCATAGCGTTTAGGTTCCTGAGATACAGAGGCCTAGAAATCATCTCTAATCCTTCCTGTAAACATAGGATGGTATACTTAAACTAGGTCTAACGTGCTACTACTATGCTATGTGATAATACCTGTGTTATATATAATCAAAATTATTGAATAGAAAAATATTTTTACAGGAAATATATAACATGCTGGTAGACAACCATTTCGATTGTACTCCGAACCTCCTCGAAAGTTAATATGATCTATAAATTTTATGAAGGTCGGATATGTGACATATATATTGTTCCCTTGATCAACATGTATCATATAGAGTAAATAAATATGATATTTCTTGGATATTTGTGGTGGATATTTAGATGAATTATGATTATTATTATACCTTTGGATAAGAATAAATGGAAAATCTAATTTAAATTTCCACCGATTTCTATTTATAGATTTTATTATGTGTGACTACAACAAAAGGTATGAAAAAGAATGAAGATTATTAAAATAATCAAAGAAAATTCTAGGTTTTTTTAAAATAACATTTCAAATTTTGTCCCAATTCCTAGAACATTTGTTTGTATTTTATAAATACGTATTTCGGCTTAAATGTAGTCATTATCAGTATGAATTAGCTAATCGTAACATCTCTGGGATATGGATTCAGAGATATGTCTAAATTCATTGAATTTAGACAATGGCCCAAGTCCAAATTCTGATTTAATAAAATTAAACCTTTTTCAAGAAAAATCTAATACCTGAATATCATGGCTAGCTTCGATACCCTCACTTTAGTGAAAAAAGCGACACCGCATGGTCACAAAGGGATACCGTCAATGAATAGGTGGTGTTCTTCTCACACCTAATCCGTTAGTTAGTCAACTCAAATAATCTTCAGGTCAGTCAAATCGTATGAAAGACAGAACTTATTTTAATATCATTGTGAGACACGCACCAAATTAGCATCAAACATATCTCTGAATCCATATCCCAGAGATAGTTACGATTAGCTAATTCATACTGATGATGACTACATTGTAGTCGAAATTTATGAAATACAAACAAATGTTCTAGGAATTGGGGGAAAATTTGAAATGTAATATGAAAAAGAAGTAAATAAAATATGAAATTAAGTTATTGGTTAGTAAGTTTTTTTTTCCACAAGGAAAACCGGGACATGTGCAAGCTAGACTTGTTCTATTAGTGTTATGTTGGGAAAAAATAGACGAATAAAATTTAGAGTTAAAAAACAAACATGCTTTTATTGAAACCAATATGTAACTATCACAACTGAGCCTGGTTAATCTGTTTCTAATAATTGCCACAGATGTCATAGTTCTAAGAAACAAACACCAATAAAATTGTTTCAACGGTCAATATTTCAAGGTTTGTATGTTGGAAAGGATACCTCACAAACTTGCATATCTACCATGAAACGGAACATTTAGCGTCTATAAATTTTGTGCACGGTCCTTTTGCGGCTTCGAACTTTTATTACAACAAAATTAAATAAATATTTTTATAGATTTTGTTTTATATCTTTCAGTGTTTTGTTGTTGTTGTTTTTGTAGATGATGCTAAACCAGATTTATAATAATCAAGCCAAATAAAAATCATGACTACAAACAATACGATAATAGTACTTACTATATACCAGTGACCTCTATATAAACTGGACAGATTATTCTGTAATGTAAATATTTGATATATTAAATAATTATTATTTAAATAAATAATAAATATATATAAAAGATATAATTGATCTTTATTAATTGAAATTGATCTTTTTAATTTTATTTATGAAAATGTTATTATTTTTATATGTAAATTACCAAGGTTAACATTCACAGCAACCGTGATAATAGAGGGAAGTTATAGTTGAAATGCTTCATATAAAAAATGAAGAACAAAATTATAATAATAATTTAATGATGAAGCGACACCGCTACATACTTCCCGAAGATATATATATATATATATATATATATATATATATATATATGTGATTATTTTTATATGTAAATTACCAAGGTTGTTAACATTCATAGCAACCGTGATAATAGAGGGAAGTTATAGTTGAAATGCAACATATAAAAAATGAAGAACAAAATTATAATAATAATTTAATGATGAAGCGACACCGCTACATACTTCCCGAAGATATATATATATAAATATATGTATATATATATATATATATATATATATATATATATATATATATATATATATATATATATATAGTTGAGTCTAGTTGAGTAACGCTTGGTTATTTACATATAAAAATAATAACATATATATATATATATATATATATATATATATATATATA
The DNA here is from genome assembly GCA_963920215.1 of Nineta flava. Taxonomy (NCBI): domain Eukaryota; kingdom Metazoa; phylum Arthropoda; class Insecta; order Neuroptera; family Chrysopidae; genus Nineta; species Nineta flava. The sequence continues at coordinate 4,473,636 of OY986041.1, forward strand.
TATATATATATAATTATTATTTTTATATGTAAATTACCAAGCGTTACTCAACTAGCCAAGGAATTAACTTTTATTGCAGCTCGCCTGCATCGCAATTAAAAAAAACTGAATAATTATTTTTAAATAAGATTTCATAATTAAGTACTAATACAAATTTTCCATTATCGATATATTTAAAAATTTATATTTATTACTTCGCGAGTATCATAAAATTAACATCATTAAATTGTACCAAAACAAACAAAAAGTGTGTGTGTCAGCTCCGACGCGCGACGCAGTTTACTAAGTTATTTACTATATTACGAATATACATTAACTATGTTACGAAAAGTTATTTAATTTTGATATATTCTGCTTAGATGGCGCTAACATTAATTAATTTATAAAAAATTTAAATTTATTAATACCCAAAATACAAATTTGCATATTTTTAACTTATATATAACGATTTATAGTGTGCTATTTCTATAGAAATGACAATCAAGTAATTTTTAGAACATTTATCTATCTATCTATCTATCAACTATCTATCTATCTATCTATATATATATATATATATATATATATATATATATATATATATATGTATATATATATATATATATATATATATATATATATATATATATATATATATATGTGTGTGTGTGTGTGTGTGTGTATGTTCCCTATGGGCTCCAAAATGGGTGGACCGATTTTGATGAATCTTCAGATTAGTCCAGCGAATTTTTGTTTTTTGGCAATTTTTGTCATCTGGCTGTAGATAATTAGTGCTGTCCGCGCGAAGCCGGGGGGGGGGGGGTAGGTCGCTAGGTTAATATACAATACAAAATATTATTTTAATTTTTATAAAAAATTTATTTTAATTTGTTTTTTCTGCTGAAAAGATCTTGTAAAACATCATAAATTCAAATTGAATTTCATAGCGTATAAAGTGAAAGCTTATAAAAAAAAAAAATTCGTTACGCAGGAGCTGCTTCAACTTAGCGAATTTCCTTAGAATAAATCACTCTCTAGTGGTCACAATTTTAGTCTGATCAAAATGAAATGTCATATATGATTTTAGAATTTGCAAGTCCAATTTTCTTAATAAATGACATACGTCGAGGCGAAATGGGGGAGGTATAAAAAAAGAAGAAAACACAAAATATAAAATATCTCTCTTAATATTAGAACAATCGAAAAATTTGTAAGGAATAAAGTTGTATAAAATCAAATTTGCTACAGTTCATCACCTTATCATTTTTGCTCAAACTCTAATGTGTACAGAGATATTAAGGAATTTAATTTTCAATATTAAACAGTCAATATTTCTGTAAATATTATTGTTACAGAAAAAATGATAAGAAACAAGATTACAGTAAAACTTAGTACCTACAACTTTACTTCTTATAAATTTTTCGATTTTTCAAATTTTAAGGGAGATATCTCAAATTTTATGTTTCCCCCTCCCTTTAAACCCTCCTTTCCCCTGGTCCGATTTTACCCATTAACGAACTTGACCTTTTGAATATCAAAAGCACCTCAAATACCAAATCTCATCCCGATAAAATGAAAACTGTGACCGCTAGAGTGATGACAGACACATATATATATATATATATATATATATATATATATGTATATATATATATATATATATATATATATATATATGTCCATAGATATATATATATAAATTTTTCAGATGGTGATTTTTGACATCTACTAGGTAGGATCGATGGACATTTGAAGAAATTTTTGCGAAATTTTGACTTCGGTACGGGACCAATAGCTCTATTTCCTTTCAGGAAATTCGCTAAAAACATAACGCTTTTTTTATTAACACTTGATTTCACTACACATCAAATTGTCGTTAAATTGAAATCGATTCTTAAAGAGTAAACTTCAAAAAAATTTTAAATAAGATTAAAAGTAAATTTTTAAATAAGATTTCAGAATTTAGTACCATGGCTTGTGTGATAAGAATGTGCGTAAGTGTATGAGTGTCTCTCACATGTATTTACACTACACACAGAAAAGTTTAGTACTTATGCTAGTTGAGGCGGCACTGACTATCATTAAGTTGGAGCTTTAGTTCGTAGGTGGGCAAACTTTGACTGCACTCAGCTCTGAGTGAGAGGTAGGAAGAGAGATAGAGTAAACACTGGGTTACCTACCAATTATTATTATTTTCTTTTTTTAATTAAAACATTTTCTCAAAAAAATATAATAATACCAACTCTTTTTTATGGTCATTATTATTCAAAGTATACAACAATACATACAATACATTGAATACATACTCTGGAATTTTGGGCATAAAATGTACCTTTTTAATATATTTGGGTATGAATAAAATATAAATGTCATATAAATTATAGAATATAAATCTTTTGATCTTTTACATTTACCGCTTGACAATTGTAAACCGCTTGTAAATTTTTTGATGATTTAGCTTTAGTTTAGATTTTAGAATTAGATGTTTTAAAATTCCGAATAATTTTCCTAAACTATTCATATCGGAGAACTAATAAACAATTATTTACTTGATTTATTTATTTTTTCTTAGTAGGGGGTATAGTGTCATGGGAATTCGATGACACTGGATACAATAAAGATGCCAATGATGAAGCTGTGGGGGGGGGGATTGGTAATTTATTACTAATTTCTAAATGGTTAAATTTTAAATAAAGTAGGAATACATATAGTTGTTGTTGTTGTTGTTGTAATTGTTGTTATTGCTATCATCATTATTATTATTATTAATATTATGTTTTTTGGTGTATCTCTGCATATTGTAAATGATATTTCTTAAACAATAAATATTTTATAAAACTATTTCTAAATTGATTGAATAAATTACTGGGCAATAATCGGTAGGCAACCTGTATTGAAACATCGTTCCGTCTTACTTCAAAACATACCTTTTTTACTTACTCTCACACAGTTTATAGAGAGCCGTTCGGCTCCTGTGAGCCGTCTGTGCCCAGATAAGGAACATAATCTGTCCACTTTATATAGAGGTCAGTATATATAGAGTCAAACGCCAGCAGTCCCCCCTTAAAAGTGAGTGAAATACATGTATAAATATACAATTATATTATCTAGTGGTTGAACAAGGATAATAAATATATGAAATTTTAATAAACATAATTTATATAATAGAATATATTGTTTATGTCGCAGATGGATCATCGAATCCGCTGTTTTTACAAAACCGCTAGTTGTTTTACATAACAACTCCGTTAGGTCGCTCAGTTTTTTTACAGAATTAATGAATTTTAACACGTCATATTGTTTAAACGTTTTGCATTGACCAATGCAGCGGGTCAACAATTAGACGTTATGTAAAACAGTGTGAAATAAAACGTCAGATTGTAGATTTCAGTTTATATCATTATTATTATTATTAATACTACTATTTATGTTACCCAGCAGTCTCTATTGTTTAAGTCTTAAACTCATAGCGTAGAATTATTGTAAACGGGCTAATGGAATTACCATTGCTAAAGGTCCTTTTTCCTAACAAGTTATATATATATTTGAGATATAGTGTCAAAAATTATTGAAATTAACTAAGGTAACTATTACAACCGAGCACTACAATCATTCACTTCATCGGCCATACCCCTAATAGGGAATATACATGAAAATTTTTTTTCAAATTTATTTTCAGAATATGAAAATACTGTTAATACTGTAATAATATTTAAAAACGAAAATAAAATCCGACAAATATCAAGGAAGCTATAAGCTTTTAAAGATTATTATCTGTCTCTTTCTTGCAAAAATACTAAAAACGGAGTTTAACGTGTATTTTAAATGGTGAAAGTGTAATATGACGTCACATAACATATCAAGAGGGCTATCACCCTCTTTGTCTAATGGGGAATTTCAATCATTCATATCTCGCTTATTTTTAAAGTTATTTAAAAAGAAATTTTATCGTGATATTCGCAAGTAAACATGCTTCAATTCAAGTGAAACAAAATTTTCATGCATATTCCCTATTGGTCGTGTTTTGCATGTTTTTGGGCCCCGCACTAAAAGACGTTCTATAAATTTCCCTATACCAAAGCGCTCTTTGTGACTACAGATAAGCTATTCTGCATTACGTAAAAAAACGTATCGCAATGACAATCTGGTTGAACGTCGTTCAGTTGTTTTATATAACGGAGTTATGTAAAACAACTAGCGGTTTTGTAAAACAGCGGATTTTGACAATCCATCTGCGACATATATATATATATATATATATATATATATATATATATATATATATATATATATATATATATATATAGACTCTCTGGTATTGTGTCTTTTAGTATAATAATAATAATAATAATTAACTGAATATTCCCAGAGGAATATGAAATCTTGTTAATAATGAATAGGAATGTATTGACTACGGAATTATACTTTATTATTTATTGTTTTTATATCTTGTAAATTCTGTGGGTCCACCGATGACATTTTGTATATCTTTATAAAAAGCGTCTTTCAATAGAGATGAGATGCTCGAAATTTGCTGAGGCTGAGGCAGAATGTTGGCTAGCCTCGCCTCGCCTCGGTTGGGTCAGCTATCAACCTCGTCTCGCCTCGGCCGAGGCGAGGCGAGGGAAAATTTTTACTAACTTTGACTTATTTTGTATGAATGTACATAATATGGTAAAAAAAACTTATATATATATGTATATAAATTTTAGAGACGATGACTTTCGACATCTACTAGGTAGGATCGCTGCACATTTGAAAAATATTTGCCAAATAATCTATCTATTGCTTCATGTATCACTATATTATTTTTTTTTAAAATTTACTTTTTGTAAATTTGCCTCGGCCGAGGCAAATTCCTCGCCTCGACCGAGGTGAGGTTTTTGGGACAATATACCTCGCCTCGCTTCGGTTAGTAACGACAATTAAAATTTTGAACCTCGCCTCGCCTTGCCTCGTGCCTCGTAACCGAGGGCAGAGGCGAGGCGAGGTTACCTCGTAGCCTCGGTGAAAAACTAATACCAAACCACACGTGATTCAGTTGCTCAAAGTACATCCCCAGAAGTTCCTGTTTTGTGCAGATTTTTGTCTGGCGAAATCATGTTCCAAAACTGACATTGCCACAACCGTCAACGGCAAGCGCTACAGATCGATGATAGTCAATTTCTTGTGGCCTAAACTGGATGATATAGGTTCCGATAACATGTGGTTCCAACAAAACGTCCACCAACAAACGTGGCACACAGTGCATACCACGATGGACATTCTGCACGAACGGTTTGATGGTATGGTTATATCGCGCGACGGTGACGTGAACTGGCCACCGATTGATTGTGCGATTTAATGCCCTTAGGCTTATTCTTTTAGAGCTAATTACGGATCTATGCGAATATATCGCAAACAATTGATACCCGCAAAGTAAACATAACGAGCCATAAATAGAAAACACAAGTAGAACAAAAAACGGATTAAACAAATTCGTTATCAGCAAGAGCTGCGTTAACTTAGCCTTATTTTTAATTTTCTTAGAATACATAAATCACTCTCTAGCGGTCATAATTTTAGTGTGATCAAAATGAAATATAATATCTAATTAGACTTTAGTATTTGCAAAAATTAAATTTATTAATAGCCCATATATAACGATTATAGTTTATAGTTACTATGGAAACGACAATCAAAATTGACATTTCATAATTAAAACAAAATTTTAATAAAATAATTTTATAGTTATATTTTCGAAGTATAGTTTCTGTGGAAATGATAAAATCAACAAACATTTTAATCCACTCCAAAAAAAAGAAGGAGATTCTATGTTCGACTGTTAAGTAATGTAACAACTAACTGACTTAAATGTTTGTATAGCCAATATATACTGAGTTGTAGTCAATCAAGTTTGCTACAATTCATTACCTGATCATTTTTCTCAAACTCTAATGTGAACAGAGATATTTAGAATTTTAACTTTCAGTCTTCAATTATAAATATTTCTGTAAATATTAGTGTGACAGAAAAATGATAAGAAACAAAATTACAGTAAAACTTAGTACCTACAACTTAACTCCTGATAAATTTTTCGATTTTTCAAATAATAAGGGAGATATACAAAATTTTGTATTTCCCCCTCCCTATAAACCTCCTTTCCCCTTGTCCGATTTCACCCATTAACGAACTTGACGTTTAGAATACCAAAAGCGCCTCAAATACAAAATTTCATTCCAATCGGAATCAAACTGTGACCGCTAGAGAGTTCACAGACTTTTTGAAAAGTACATATATAAAAATTTTAACGATAGTGATTTGTAACATCTAGTAGGTAGGATCGATGAACATTTGAAGAAATTTTTACGAAATTCTAACATTGGTAGAAAAACAATAGGTGCATTTCCTTTGGAGGAAATTCGTTAAAAATGGATCTACTATTCTTACTAGCCAATATATAATATTGTTTGAAATGAAGACACTGTCAAATATGATATTGTATTCAAAAGTTCTATGGTTATTAGTTGTATTATGTAGTTGATAGTAAATAGGTCGGGTCGGTATGTCCATACTTCATATATGAAGTGTACATTTGTATCTATGATATGAATGTAGTATATCTATGAATGTATATCTGTGTTTGTGTGTGTGTGTGTGTGTGTAAGGGATGCTTTGGATCATATGAATTGGATACAATCCAAAAGTGGCATTATCGTAAAATTACGTGATAGTTTTATTGACCGATATCTATTCTATTACAGTATGGACCAAAGATTTGGGTAAATGAGAATTCATGGGTGATGACGAATAGACCAGGGTGTTTAACTTTTTTTTTGTCCGTAAAAAAAAGCATAAAAAGGCCTACTTGCCAGACTTCGGCATCCCCTCCACTACTATCGCTAGATACATTTTAAGCTAGGTGTCGTGATACGATATTGTCAAAAAGTTGTGGGGCGTATGTATATACGCTAGTAAAATGTTTTTGGCGGGCGACCTATGCGCCATCTCCTGTTTTTTATTTTAAATTATGGATCTGTCAAAACTTGTAATCAAAGGTACAAAATTATGTACTAGTTTTCATGTTTCTAATGTCTATGAAGATATTGATGTCAATGATTCTCGGCGAAATTTTGTTACAGTATTAATAGAAACAGTTTTACGTATTTTGCACAAACATCGATTGGAATGAAATTTGGTATTTGAGGCGCTTTCGGTATTCAAAAAGTCAAATTCGTTAATGGGTAAGATCGAGCATGGGAAAGGGGGGTTCAAAGGAAGGGGGAAACACAAAAAATGTACATATCTCCCTTAATATTCGAAAAATTGATAAATATAAAAGAAGTAAAGTCGTAGGTACAGACACATTAGGGTTTCAGGAAAAATGATAAGCTAATAAATATGCTATTCTACAACTTTACTCCTTATACATTTTTCGATTGTTCTAATATAAACAGAGATATTTTATATATTATGTTTTCTTCTTTCTCTGTGTCCCCTTTTCCCTTGACGTATGCCATTTAATAATAAAATTGGCCTTGCAAATACTAAAATCATATCAGACATCACACTAAAATTGTGACCACTAGAGAGTGATTTCTGTATCTCTCTGGGATATAGAGTCAGAGATATGTTCCTCGTTGCTAATTTGGTGCGTGTCTCACAATAATATTAAAAAATTTTTGTCTCTTATATGACCTGACTAAGGTCATATCCCGGAGATAGTTACGATTAGCTAATTTATATTGATGATGACTACTTTGTACTCGAGAAATACGTATTTATAAAATACAAATAATTGTTCTAGGAATTGGGACAAAAATTTGAAAAATGAATTCACTAAGTTGAAGTAGCTCCCACGAAACGAATTTGTTTACTCTTATATAAAAATATGAGGTTTATTTAAAAAAAAACACTTCTAATCGAATGCTACTAGAATAAGTTTTTATTGCCGCCTGTTTTCTTAAATTCGATATGTAGGATTCACATAGACTATAGAATTTTCTCAGAGTTCAACGAATCGTAATGCTATAATAAACTAAGTTGACCTCGAAATATGAGTGTGTATTAGAAACGGTTTTCGGATCTCAAACAACTGGGTTAAGTTAAACATAATTTTGTGACATACTGTAATTATTAATATAGGTGAATTGTGAACATTATTATTGAACCTTACAATCCTGATCCAATGATTGATAACTGATTTTTAAACAAATATGGATGAGAGCTGTTAGTTCTAGTGTATCTAACAAACTCCATTTATTATCAGATAGAACTAAACTATCGATTCAATAATAAATATATATTTCAAACAAATATTATTATAGGCTGGCAGCTGACACGCCGAAATATTACGTGACTGTATTGTTTATAGTACAAAGTGGGTGTGGAGATAAATATCAACACGCGGTAGTTCCGAATTCAGTGATTGTACCTAGTTTTTAACCCGACTTCAAAAAGGAGGATGGTTCTCAATTCGTCTGTCTTTTTTTTATTTATTTATTTATTTTAATTTTATTTTATGTGTGTCACCTCAGAACTCCGTTATTTATGAACCGATTTTGAATTTTTTTGTTTCAAAGGGTTTGGTTTCCTATTGCTCCCATTGGCAACAAATCGCATTCTGATGAGGGGATCCCCGGGAAATCGAGGAAAATCCTCATTTTATATGTGATAACCGATTTCTGCGAAATTTTGTTTTTTTAAAGGGTATACTCATTCATAATGGGAAAATAAGAAAATTTTTTTAAAAACTGACTTTAAAAAATTTTTTACAAAAAAAAACCAACCCCAATAAAAATTTCCTCCAAAAAAAAAATACATGTAAAAAAAACTGAAAATGCACTAAAAATTAAAAAAAAAAATGTGTTGTAAAAAAATGAACTAAAAGTTAGTAGGTCGTTTAGTTGGTCTACCCATATTTAGACAAATAAAATAAGTTGTAGAACTTCAAAATCACAAAAAAGCTTGAAATAAAACCTATTTTGACAAAATGGAAACCCGACTTCAAAAATCAAATATTCTATAACAAAAAATGCACTAAAAAGAAAAAAAAATTGCATATTCTTGTGCCAATTTTAGTTCACTTAAGCAAAAATGTTTAAATATATATGTACAATTATTATTATTTTTAGAGGCGGTGTCATATAAAATAGGTTTTATACTACTGTAATAATGCTTCGTTTAGACTACAACATAAGTTGCGACACAAATGTCAGACATCTTTACTGTTCACACATAAGGATGTTTCAGCATATCACCACTTTTCGACAGATTTTGCTCATTTTTTGTTCACAGGCTAAAAATAACGTTTTCTAATAAATCCCGAAGTTTCAGAATTTTTGACCGTTTAGAACGCGAGATAATTAATATCAAAGTTATCGTTCTCTCTCACTCGCTCTTATTAGAAGCATATGAAACTTCATGCCCACCAAACTATTATCTGTTGTATTAGAAAAAATACTCGACAGAATTTAAAAAAAAAAACTAGGAGAATAAAGCTAAATATTTATTATATAAATTTAAAAAAAACACGTGTGTTACCGTTTTGTTTTCGAAATATAAAAGTTTAAAATTATTCCTTTTCTTCAACATAACATTATTTTGTATATGTGAACAGTGTTTTTGTCTATGTGATGTATATGTGTGTTTATGTGTTGGTGCTATAATAAAATCAAACCGGTTTGTTGTACTGATTGCATAACACAGTGCTAGAACGTCCTCAAACAGATTTTTGGGGTCTGGACACTATCCAGACACAAATGTATAAAAATGTACGGAACTTGTGTTCGAGCTGTTCACATACAAAATAAATTATTGCTGCTCATATTGTAATTAAACAATGACGTAAACGCTATATTTATTGCTATACAGGTCGGCGCGCATGAAATTTAAAATAATTTGCTTTTGTTTATCAGTCACATTCATGTTGAAAAAGTGAAATATCGAAAAATTAAACAATCAAAGCAAAGCTGTTTATTTTTACACGGATGTCAATGTCAAACACTACTATATTCATAGAGATAACTACTATATATTATCTATGATCCATATCATATCACGCAGTAATTTCGTATTTCACTACAACCTTACAGAATCAGGTGAGTAAACTCACGTAAGATGAAAATGCGAGAAGTGAGCAATCTCACTTAAAATACAGAATCGGGTACCAGCTCCCAGAGTATATAATATACAGTTATTAAATTCTATAATTATCTCACTTTGCCAATTTCAATTACGACATAATGTAATATTTTATAAAATTAATTTATTTTATGGAGTAATCAAATTAATTTTAAAATAATAATTATGTAATATTAACTGATGTAACTGACATTGCTCGGGCTTTTAAACAAAAAAGCGTGCATTGATAGAAGTAATTCCTTGCTGGACGAAAAATGTTTTTAAATCAAGAATTTCTGACTCTCGTATATAGATAGGGAATATAATATATATTTGGTATAAGAAAATAAGTATCTTGATATCTATAGTTTTGACTTGTGAAAATTATCTTAACTAAAGATAAACTGACTCTTGACTCAAGAATCTCGAAATTTTTAAACTGAACTGGTGATTACTTTGGAACAATATATATTACGTAAGCTTTATTGATATAAATTTACAATTTGAATCAAACAAAGACTAAAATTAAATTGCAGACTCCGACGAAATAGAAAAAAAAAATTAAAAATAAAGCAATAATAACAATAATAATAATAGCAATAATAATAATAACAAAAATAATAATAATAACAAAAATAATAATATTAATAAAAATAATAATAATAATCAAAATATTAAATAAAATCAAAGATTAACAAATGAAATCAAATGCATATAGAATAGAAAACTAAGAAAAAAAGGAAATTACAAAAGCAAATATTTTCGTCTTTCTAAAAAATCACCTATAAATCGACAAACTTTCACACACATAAACCCATCCCTCACATTCAAAATACTATCAATCGAATCACCCAATTCACTTATTATCTCGCCTCTCATTTTTAAATCAACTCGCGCACAATTTAAGAGAAGATGATGTCCAGATTCGCACCCATTACACAAAACACACACACGTTCACCATCTCTTTTCTTCCTGTTTTCCCAAACAAACCTCCCGAGCCTAAAGTTGGTTAATGTTCTTCTAAAACTCCTGTCTTAAAATAGTTCTAAGTATGGGGCTTCATTCTCAAATTTTCCGATCATATTAAAAGTTTGTAGAGACCGTTTGTTTGCAACACTTTCCAGCATATTCTTTCTATAAAAATCTTCCACATTCGCTTTGATGCATTGAGAAAATTTTTCCATTGAGAATATTCTAAATTATCCGCATTGTCTAGCATACCTTCACCCACCAACTTTCTAGCACAGTCATACAATGGCAAGTAGCTAATACAATTTTTAGCGCTTTCTTCCTTTTGCACCAGCCTATTCTAATTGTACGAGAAAGATTGTAGAGTTGTGTATGCTACCAACGGTAATTCACCAATTTCCAACAATACCGCATCACTCGGTGTACATTTAGCCACGCCTAAAATTTCTTTATAGAATAAAGTTAAGAATTTTGTCGGTTGCTTAGAATGCTCTAAACCCCATATTTGGCAAGCAAACGTAAGCAATGGTACTATAAGGGCTTTAACCATTTGGATTATCACCTTAAAAGGAAATCTATTGTGCCCATACATCTGTCTTCTAATCGACATCCATACACCCCTAGATATTTAAACATTTTCACAATCTCAATTTCTTTGTCATGTATCGACCACTTTTCCTTCGCACTAGGCTTAGAACCTTTACTGTATAAGCATTTTTGTTTTATCTGTATTAAGATTTAATTGCCAGGTACTGCAATACTCACTCACATTAGCCAAAGCTCTTTTCATTCCTCGTATTCCTTGTGATAGTAGAACCACGTCATCCGCATACATAAGTAGCTTCACTATATGCTGGAACAATATGCTAAAATCTCGGACCAAAATAAACATTTGTTTAATCCAAACAAATGAAAATTTTAAAATTTTAAATTTTTATATTTCAGTTAAATATATTATGCATTTTTATGGTAAGCATGACAAGAATCGACAAGGGTAAAGGGGGGTTTAGAGGGAAGGGGAAACACAAAATATGGTATATCTCTCTTAATATTGAAAAAATCAAAAAACACATAAGAAGTAAAGTTGTAGAAATAGTATATTACGTCCCTAGGCCAGAAAGTTGGATTTCCTGGCGTATGTGATGTGATGGCCGAGGCGAAGCCGAGGCAATCATATCACATACGTCAGGGCATCCAACTTTTTGGCCGTGGGTCGTATACTATTTTTCTTGCTCCATGTACGCCGAATGTACGCGCTTTCTGGCCGCATTTTACGAATAATTGCTATGTTATAAAAACAATTGCTATGGTAACGGCCAGAAAGTAAAAGCGCACTGCAGCTCGAGAAGGCCATGAAAATCGTTCATTCTGGCGTAAAATGCGGCCAGAAAGCGCGTACATTCGGCGGGTGGAGCAAGAAAATTAGTTTTACTATACCAAAGCTTGTTTTTAAAAATATTTGTTTAATAGAAACTTATCTTCTCATGACTTTATGCATTATCCGTTTAAGTAGACCACTCTATATAATAATATGTATATAGAGGTTGTCTGGCATGCTGACTAGATTTTTTTGGTACTCAATATGAATAAGTTAGGTATAATATCGAATGGATATAATCATATATGAATGTTACTTATTAAATATATGATGATGGCGATTATTATTATTATTTAAAATCTAATCTCTATATAAATTTTATAAAATAGATATTGGTTACAATTTATAGATGATGTTGTATTGCAATGTATATTGGGTGAGCCGAAAAGAGTACTTCAAATGCTAGGAGTGAAGTCTAAAAATTCCAAAAAGCAGAAAATGTGTCATGTAAGGCTTCGTAGACAAATTTATAGAATTTATTTTCAACTTTATTTACAACAAATTTTTCGATTTTACTATTGATATAATCAGCATAGACAACTTGAAGCAACTGACGTTACTGATCCGTGGGTTGGGATCTAACGGGTTCCACTCAGATTGCAGACAATGAAAATAATAATAATGAATTATGTAGCGTGTGCAATTTTGGTTCTGTAACAAAAAACCCTCGGACAAAATAACCTCGACAAAAAAACTCCCGACAAAATAAGCTCGACTTAAATAACCTGGTAATAAAATAACCTGAACAAAAATAATACCGCTATAAAAAAACCTAATATCCCTATATATATATATATATATATATATATATATATATATATATATATATATATATATATATATAAACCGGATAGAAAAAGTTTAAATGCAATTTTTTTTCTTAAAATACTTACAGTTATTGGCGGTGTTTCGTTGAAATGATTTCGGTGCAGTCGGAGGACTCCCGCCAGGAACGAAGTTCTTTACGCTTTTTCTTCAACTCCCAATCTAATTCGAAATAAATTCTTTAAACTTTTATTATTCACGTCGATTTATAGTGTGCTAGTGTAGTTTATATAAAAATTTTTATATAAACTATAAAGTTTTTTATAGTTTATTTCTATAAAAATGACCATCAAAATTTTGATAAAATAATTTTATAGTTATTTTTTAGAAGTATAGTTTCTGTGGAAATGACTTTTTAGTATACACACAGTATACTAGACACACTACCAAACACACTACCAAATACACTAATACACACACAGAATACCACAATTTTTTACGTCACGTTTTGTACCTAGTCATACTACCCGTAAGTCGCGATACCGAACATCGTTCCAAAAAATACTGGAAAGTTGAATGTCTGGAAAAAAGAAAGAAAGAATTGAATTTTTGGAGTTTACTCCTTAAGAATCGATTTGCATATAAGGCGGGCGATATGGAAAAAATACAAAGAGTAAAATTTAGTGATCGAATGACCTCGTTACGTTTTTTGTGCCCAACCTATCGTGCGCACTTTTAGCGAATTTCCTGAAAGGAAATAGAGCTATTGGTCCCGTACCGAAGTCAAAATTTCGCGAAAATTTCTTCAAATGTCCATCGATCCTACCTTGTAGATGTCAAAAATCACCATCTGTAAAATTTATATATATATATCTATGGACATATATATATATATATATATATATATATACATATATATATATATATATATATATACATATATATATATGTGTCTGTCATCACTCTAGCGGTCACAGTTTTCATTTTATCGGAATGAGATTTGGTATTTGAAGCGCTTTTGGTATTCAAAAGATCAAGTTCGTTAATGGGTAAAATTGGACCAGGGGAAAGGGGGGTTTAGAGGTAGGGTGAAACACAAAATTTGACATATCTCCCTTAATATTCGAAAAATCGAAAATTTTATAAGAAGTAAAGTTGTAGGTATTAAGTTTTACTGTAATTTTGTTTCTTATCATTTTTTCTGTAACCCTAATATTTACAAAAATATTGACGGTTTAAGATTGAAAATTAAATTCCTCAATATCTCTGGACGCATTAGAGTTTGAGCAAAAAAGATAAGGTGATGAATTGTAGCAAACATGATTTTCTACAACTTTGTTTCTTACGCATTTTTCGATTGTTCTAATATTAAGAGAGATTTTTTATATTTTGTGTTTTCTTCTATCTTTATGCCCCCCTTTCCCCTTGACGTATGTTATTTATTAATAAAATTGGCCATGCAAATACTAAAATCAGACACGACATTTCATTTTGATCAGACTAACATTGTGACCGCTAGAGAGTAATTTATTTATTCCAAGGAAATTCGCTAAGTTGAAGCAGCTCCTGCGTAACGAATTTTTTAGTAATGTGTGTGTATAACTTGTATACTTCAGTCGGTCAGTCAGTCAGTTAGCTTCATGTCTAGCTGTATAGTATATTAGATACTTGTGTGCTGCCGACGTACACAGGGTATGCTGCGAGACAGCTGACACCTGTAAGTATATATGTGTATATACCTATATGTTATATATGTTATATATGTGTATATATATAAATATATATGTATATAATATATACTGTTTATTTTATTTTTGATATGGATAATTAATATTATTATTGTGAATTACTTCAAAGGTTTACTTCAATCTTGAAAAAAAATTTTAATTAAAGAAAATTTATAGAAAGACAGGTTTTTCTAGCTTCAATATGATATCGGTCTTTTTTTAAGTCTATTATGTCTTTTTTTCTGTGCCTGTTCAAAGACAATCGTTCTGAAGGAGTAAACTCCAGACGCGTCGAAGCTGACACACACACTCCTTTTTTTTTTAAATTAAGTTTTTTTATGGAGACCTATGTTTGATTTTTAATAGACCAACCTGTATGACAAATACTATTTTATAATTATTATGAAGTAGAATTATTTGTGCTTAATTTAGTAAGCACATTATAATGGTCAAGTGATTACTTAATCATGTGGATATTAATGCGATACGATATATAAATTACGAATCATTATTGATTACAATTTTAAATTGATGAATTATGAGGAATTTAATAAAATAGTTAATTCAATTTTAAATACTAGGCGGCCATAGGGTGGCGCATAAGTAACGTTATGATTTATTTAAATTTCGCGCAGAAGAGCCATAGTTTTAACTTGTGAACCAATTGAATCTTATATGGGAAAAGGTGTATCGTATGTAAAAATCTTTGCAAAGACCGCCTAGACATCACCAACTGCTGAAAACGTCGCCTGGCGAAAGTTTCGGGGTTTTCCTCAACACTTGCTTTTACCCGAGTAATGTTCACATCATTTCGAACTGCATGAGTTCTTCCGGCACGCGGAAGATCGCAGACAGTTCCATGTTGCCGAAAACGCTGAACCAATCGGTAAAATATCGGATCATGAACGAAATTTCGATATGATCTTTGTTTCTGAATAATCGAATGCTAAATTTCAAAATAAAATTGAACAACTTTGGTTCTTTCTTCTGTGCTGAGTTTTTCCATAAAAAATTTCTCAAGTTTTTCAAAGTTAATTCTGAAAAAAAAAAAGAAAAAAAAATACGTAAACAAAAAATTTTTTCACTAATTAAAGCATAACGTTACTTATGTGCCACCCTATACATGCATTCTGGGCTAGTGACAAAGTAAGTACCTTTTGCCTGACAAAAGGTTATGCAGTTCTGGATTTTGGGTATGTTGTTCTATTTTAAAATTCAAGGGTCTACTTTTATTCCAATAAGGCTCTAATTTAAAATCCAAGTTTTTGAACTCGGCGCTTCGGTACGGCGTCTTTTGTGTGTCTTTCTTTGGTTAGTAATAAGCTGTCATTACTCTTCAGGATTTTGTTGAGGGATGTTTAAAGATTATTTAAGAATTTTGGTAAATTCCAAAATTTAATTTTTTAATATTGTTTTTCAGCCTTGAAAACGGTAGTTTTTTTCAAATATTTTATTGATTATAACTCGGAAACGGTTAAGTTTACAACAAAATAACAAGTCATCTTTTTTTAGTTTTAAATGATCGAAAAAACCTACAAAAACTTCATTTGGGTCTGAATATTCGAATATCATTAGTGACATTCAAGACCATTTATTGCAAGTTCTTGATTTGTTTCTATGGACTTATGATTTTCATTTATTAAATTAAATAAAGGAGATTGGTACGAAATAAGTTGTACGGAGTTGACTTAGTATAAAACTTATTGTACCATGCCCAGAGATTTGGACTTGCGACAAAATGACCTGTACGAATCGGACTTGGTACAAAATGTTCTGTACTAATCCCGATCGGTACAAATTCGGGCACGGTACAAAACATATATAATATTTTGTTCAATAATTATAATATTAAATTTACTAGTTGGTATTGGCAATTGAAGCTAATTATATCATAATATAATATATACAGGATGAAAGGAAAATCATATGCAAAACTTTGTTAGGTGATTATTGAAGGCATTTGTATTAATATAGTTTACTCCACAGTACAGCATGTTTTTTTTAATGATTAATAAGAGGCTTAATTTTTGTCAGTAGCTTTCTTTCGATGAGACGCCCAACTTTACTCTCGCGAAAATTCTCAATGATAGTGACTAACGAAGCGCGTAAGAGAATAACTTTTGTTTGTTTGACGATAGCAAATATTTAATCAGTAACAGTTAATTTGTTAGTTAAATTGACAGATAATGTAATAAAGATATCAAAAAAACTTGTGTCCTACAAAATGGATGGTGTGACAGGCAGGTCCCCCCACCCCCAGCATGTTAAAATAACGGGGTATAAAACAAAAAAAACTGGATGCGTCAATAGAAACCACATCAATCAATTTTTAAAGGAATATTGCAGGACTAAAATTATTAAAGTTGTTATGAAACTGGAAGAGATAAGTTAGGATGGCGAGTATGTTTTATGCTAAATGCATTGATATCTCATCCATTGCCAACTCTAAATAAGTAAAGTTATTGTTTAAATATATTTTAATAAAATTAAATCCTAAATTTTAAAGAGTTTTAATAAATAAAAATATATATATATATTTTAATAATTATAAATAAAATAAAACTAGATATAACTAAATAAAACTAGAAATAAAACTAAAAAAACTAAAAATTAACTAGATTTAGAACATTTGTCGATCTACAAATTTAATTATCTCAGAAACTAAAAACAGGATTCATTTGAAATTTGGTCCAGGTATAAGACTTTGATAATTATTATAACAGTTTTTCATAAAACTGGCATTTATGGTTGTCAAGATATAGATTTTTATATCACTGTGATTACCACCATTAAGTCCATTTATCGCTATGTATAACTTTTCTTCAAAACTGTAACATTAACATTTTTTTATTCAAAAACTAAAAACAGGATCAAGTTCAAACTCTGACAGGATATTCTTTATTATTGAAATATTAAGCTGTCAAATTTTGAAGAATCTGTCATTAAATTGAATTTTCTGCATAACAACCTTTTAAATGACTGTAATTTCGTTATTTTTTTTAACCAATTTTGATAAGGTGTCCGATTTGTAATTATAAATGCTAAAACTTGTTACCGTAAATCTTTTTATTTAAGTTACTGATTTTCTGGATATTTGATGTTAAACATTTAAAGTAGCCGCCATTTTAAAATGCGCAAACATTATTTTGGGAGACTTTTTATGTGTAAGACATATTTTCCGAGATTCAAGGAATATCTTAAAGAGTTTTTGAAGAAATATTCAAGATAGAAAAACAACACGAATTCGAAAAAATTTTTTTTTTGGTTATTTTGGTGTGTAGTATTGCACCTGTATTGGTGTTTGTTCCTTAGGACTATGACATCTGGTGGCAATAATTAGAATCAAAGTAGTCAGGCTCAACTGTGATAGTTTCATATGTGTTACTAAGATGACGTTAATAAAATAATCAAAAGATTATTTTTCTGTTAAAGAAACTCATCTTTTTTTTTATGAAAAATATAATTACTCGTTTAAATTTAGTCTGTTTTAAACCGCCATTTTGGAATATGACGTCATGAGTAATTTGAACAATAACTAGTTGCTCATTTTTGTAACACCCTATAGATATGTATATATATATATATATATATATATATATATATATATATATATAGGCTGTGTTGGATAGCTTTTCCTATAGTAAATCAACGTTAAATATTATTTATTACTAGCTGCCCGTCTAGTACTGTATGAAGTCAGTCAGTACACATGTGATGAAAGTACACTTTAGTATGTGCATTGTACATCACAAAATCCCCACTCTTAAATGACAAACAAACAACCATACGCATACAGTATAGCTATGAGATAACTGACTGACTTTATTTATATGTATACTCACTGACTTCATACAGTACCAGACGAACAGCTAAGTAATAAATAATATTTAACAATGATTTACTATAGGAAAATCTGTCCAACACAGTCTGTATATAAAATACAATGTTGTTAAACGATTAAAACCATCAAAAGTTTATGCTATAATTGAATATAAAATTTGTATATTGAAAATAGGGCTGGCAGAACGTCGTTGGTTAAATTTATTGATTCAACATTCATATTATTTGTGGTTTTTGTAACAAACTATTAACTAAAATTAATATATATTATTATCGAATAAATGTGTTCATTATTTTGTACTAAAATTAATTTTTAATTTATAAAAGGGTGGCCCCGCCCATAATGAGTTATTATTTTAATTTTTTTTTCTAATTCATTTTTGTTTTCTATATTGATAATGTTTTTTACTTCCTATAATTGCTGGATTCAAATCTTTGATAAAATGCCCATCCAAACTGTGATTGGATGAATTGATTCCTTTTAATTTTGAGATAAACAAGTGCAACTTTACTTAGGTAAATTTACATTTCAAATTTTGCCCCAATTCCTTCGTCCATTTTTTTTCCAACGGAACACTAATAGAACAAGTCTAGCTTGCAAATGTCCCGGTTTTCCTTGTGGAAAAAAAAACTTGCTAACCAATAACTTAATTTCATATTTTATTTACTTCTTTTTCATATTACATTTCAAATTTTCCCCCAATTCCTAGAACATTTGTTTGTATTTTATAAATACGTATTTCGACTACAAGGTAGTCATCATCAGTATGAATTAGTGAATCGTAACTATCTCCGGGATATGAAGTCAGAGATATGTTGCTCGTTGCTAATTTGGTGCGTGTCTCACAATGATATTAAAAAAGTTTTGTTTTTTATATGATTTGACTGAGGATAAGATCTGACCGAGAGGATTATTTGAGTTGACTGGCTTAAGGATTAGGTGTGACAAGAACCCCATACATTTATTGACGGTATCCTTTTGTGACTATGCGGTGTTGTTTTTGTCACTAAAGTGAGGGTATTGAAGCTGACTTTGATGTACAGGTATTAGATTTTTTGAAAATGGTTTAATTTAAATTAAATCAGAATTTGGAATTGGGCCATTGTCTAAATTCATTATCTGTTTTCTCAATTTGTGTATGTTGATACTGTCGTATGCATCTAATTCTGTGTGGTTTTGTACCGATTTCAGTAGTTTTAAATTCGATGTAATTTCAAAAAACCTAGACTTCTCTTTATTAATATTTGTTTGTTTGTGTACACTTTCGTGTCCACATAACGTTGTTTGTCCAAATTCCTTTCGGTTACGTATGACAAACTGTAGAAGACTATAGCGTATACTCCGACAAATTTCATTGTCATTGAATTTATTAATTAAATTAAATACTTATATGAAAAAATTAACTCGTCAACCAGGAATCGAACCTCGGGCCTCTGGATAACTAGTCCAGTGTGCTTTCCTCTACACCAAAGACGACTGTGATGTGACACCAAAGACGATTGTGATGTGACTGTAGAAGACGCTAAAGTCTTCTACAGTTTGTCATACGTATTCGAAAGGAATTTGGACAAACAACGTTATGTGGACACGAAAGTATACACAAACAAACAAGTATTAATAAACAAATCACTTCAGAAAGAAGTAAATACTATCTAATAAATAAAAAATTAGAATAATATGAAAAAGTTGGCTGTCACATCACAATCGTCTTTGGTGTAGAAGAAAGCACACTGGACTAGTTATCCAGAGGCCCGAGGTTCGATTCCTGGTTGACGAGTTAATTTTTTCACGAGTTAAGTATTTAATTTAATTAATATATTCTCTTTATTAGGTAAATATGGTTTAAGTGTTTATAAATGTTCTCAATTATAAACGACATAATTTTATAATAAAATTTCCAACTTAGTTATGTAAAAAGTATTCATTGAAAGTATAGAATGTTGTAAGTAGCCAATCAAATCACTGTATTTTTTGCTACTTTTTAAACGCTTTTACATACAGATGAAAACAATCAAAAATTCCTTGCAGTTTATTGATGTCGTAGGGAACTAAGTATATTGTAATTTCCAAACTTTTTTTTCACCTGCCACGCGTCTAAATTATGACCTGAAATATTCAAATTCTTAAAATTTCAAAATTTTAAGCTAATATTTTTATTAGCGTCTATTTATTTCCATTGTTAGTATGGTTGTCTTTCGGTTATATTATACCAACGGAAACGACTAGCGTTTACTTTATTTGACATTTAAGTAATATGTCTGAACATTGATACTATTTTTTTACATCAAATGCTTGATATGAAAAATCATACACATCTAGAGATGGGAATCGAACCCACAACCTCTGGAATTGTACACCAATAATCTACCGACTTTAAGCTAATATTTTTTCATGACGAGTGGATGGAACGAGGTGATTTGAAATTTTTATCATCATACAATATGTGCACTTAATATCTGAGAACAATTATGCGTTTACATTCAATGGCCCAAATACCGACATCAGTTGAAAATCACAAAAAATCCTTATAATATATGGGGTTTTTGAATACCATATTATTTTGTATGTATAGATAGATAGATTGTAGCGGCTATCCTGGACGGGCTTCGACCATAAGGTCCATTGTGATGCCTAAGAATGTGAGGATGTGAGTGGAGTGGAAGGAAATTTTGTGTGTAGACTAAGAATTGGTAGGATGTGCGACTGCAGCCTATTCTGTAGGAACTATGCCGATATTTATCTGGAGTTCGTGAAGAAAACTGCTCTTTTTTTTTAATAATTGGCAAAACTGCCGATATCGGGATTCGAACCCATAACCATTCAGTTCCAAGTAGACATAAGGCCTCTTTCATACGCCTTACACCGCTCGGCCATTTGGACTGTTATAGATATGGGTTATGTAAATTTTAATTTTTTTCCCAGAAACTACAATCGTTTATTTTCAAATACTTTTTAATTGCTTTATTTTGTGTGGACCCGAAGTGGTGCATGCAATAATTAAATCATTTTTGGAACCCTAGAGAACATTGCCACAAAGTTTAAGTAAAATCTAAAATATGCCAGCTTCTGTCTGATTTGATGATTTCATATGGAATGACTAATACACTAACAACACTTAGAATGTTTTAGCTTGTTCAATTTTTATGAGCTGGAGTGTACATACAATTCACTGTATATTGAAGTTCTATAAAGTTTGTTCGATTTAGAAATTTATTTTAAATTGATAATAAATTGTTTTATTTTTCTGTAACTTTTTTTTCTTCTGTTTGTATTTGAATTGTTTGATGGTAACACATCACTGTAGAGCCTGTAGCCTGTAGCCATTGTAGCCTCAGTTAGTCAGCCAATAGTACACAGTGCATACAGTAATATAGTCTCGACAGATATACAACTACTTAATAGTTTTTTATTTAAATTTATTGCTATGATTATACATTTTATAAATGTTTATTGCTTTCAGTTTAAGATTTACTTCATTAAAATCAACATTTGTTTTCAATTCAATGCTTCTCAACAATTTATTTATCTGCTGGATTATTATTGGAGTTGTTGCAGTACAGACAAAATCACACAAATATTTTTAATCTTAAATTAGTTTTTAACATTAGCTTATCGCAGTATCTTGGCTTTCTTTATCCTTCAAAAGAAGCGCTGTCGAATCTACAACAGATTCCGACTCTCGACACACAAAAAAAAAACAGTTTTACTAAATATCGTCAATTGGAACGTGTTGTATTTTTTTGAAAAAAAAATTAAATGAAACAAAATTTTTATGAAATACAAACCTGATTCTTTATTTGATTTAAAAAAAAAGTTAATTTGAGTTTAGTTTTTTGTCAACAATTTTTAATATATAGTTTTGATTATATCAATCCAACAATGATACTTTCTGACAATGTCAAATTTAAAACTCAATTTTATCGAACAAATGTCAAATTTTAACTCTGAATTTTATCAAACGAATGTTAATTTTTAACTGATCCTTGATTAGCATTCGCCGCGGCTTTTTATACCCGTCATAGATCTTTCTAGAACATGGTTGTTGATGTTTTTGAAAATATATTGTTGTATGGACGTCGAATAATTTAGTTTCTCAACAACCATGAGAGAGATTCGGAGGTTCTGATTATTTATAAAAATTATTAAAAATTATAACGCTCCGCCAAGGATCGAACCAGAATGACACCCCTCTTGTTTTATATTTCACTAACCACTTATCAAATACGGCCAGTGCTAATTCAGAATTTATATACAATTTTACAATACATTGATTATTCATAACAATATAATAACAAGCTTGTTTTTTGAATTATTTACGTATTTATGTTATTAAAAACAGTATACACAACTTGTATTTAATAGACTTTTGATTTTAAATTAAATTATATCTCATAATATTTTTCAATTTTTGATTTTTTTAAAAAGAAAAACTTTAAATCAAAAGCAGATATAATTTTTTTCAATTTTTGATTTTTTTAAAAAGAAAAACTTTAAATCAAAAGCAGTTATTATTTTCTTTTCAATTTTCGACTTTGTCTAAAGAGAAAAAATAAATCGAAACTAGATCAGTATCTTTTTGCAATTTCTCGAGGAGAAGACAAAAATTATCTTAAATATTTTCGTACTATTTTTTTCAATTAAATAATTAGAATATGTGTTGGGCCCAGAAAAATTATTTTTAATAATTTTCAATGCAACAGCTATCTATATAGCTTTATAGCTTTTATTATTAACTATCTATCTATCTATTTATGTATGTATGAATGTAATGGAACTTTTGAAGTGAGTTTTCATCCACTTCCAGACGTCTGAATAATATAAAATATTGCAGACGTATTAAGGTTGATCGGACACATGTATTGGTAAAATCGGCAATGAATAGACAAAAATCTGAATTTTTTACATGTTATTAATTGCTAACTCATACGTATAAAATAATTTTTTCGAAAAATCTGACAATAGGTTTTCATGTAATTAATCAATAAAAATTGGAATTTTAACATGTTGTTAATAGTAAATGTTTTTTCGATAATGTTGCTCCACCTTCTATAGATTAAAAAATAAAAAACTCCTACTTTTATAAATTAAATCTCGTACATTTCGTTAAAATTTAAAAAAAAAATTGTCTGACGAAGAGTTTTGTAAATATCTTAATTAAAAAGATAAAAAATTCACGATAATTTTCTTCAAATCGTCAAAATAATCGTCAGTAGATGATTATTTATTGTTTTTAGTAATTAAATAATTACATAAATCCCATGACTAGTGATGTTAGATGTTAAAATTTTGATTAAAATTTTTAATTTCTGTTAAGAATAGTGTTTCTGTTTATTATGAAGTGTACTGTACTGTCCGGTCAACCTTCAGAACCGATGACAATAATATTTAAAAAAAAATTTAATTTATGAATAGCCAAAATACAAATTTGCATATCTCTAACTTATATATACCGGTTTATAGAATGATGGTATAGTTTATAGTTTCTATTGAAATGCCATCAACAACATTTTAGTAAAAACTAGCCATTTATAACTGTTAAAATTTAGAAAAAATTAATTATTTGACATAAATTTCCTATACTATATTCGATATAAACTTTCTTTGATAAGAATTGGATTCATTCCATCAGTCGTTGGAATAATAATGAAGAATGAAACTGCAACAGAATAAACAATCTTGTTTTAAGACTAAAAAACAAAAAATAAAATAAAAAAACCTGCTTTTATTGAATATGAACTAAAATATCTAAAATAATTTAAAATAGAATAAATAGATTGACAACAAACTTAACTTTAATGTAAACAAAAGCATGGGATGTTTTTGGGAAACTGGCTCCACTTTTACAAGAGTAAGTAAAGAGCACCCCATGCTTTTGTTTGCATTAAAGTTAATTTGGCTGTCAATCTCTTTAAATTATTTATCATTCTTTAGCGAATTTCCCCCAAAGGAAATGCAGCTATTCTTTTTGCATCAATGTTGAAATATCGTAAAAATTTCTTCAAATGTCAATCGATCCTACCTATTGATGTTAAAAATCACTATCGCTAAAATTTGTATACATGTATATATATATATATATATATATATATATATAAATATATATACATATATATATATATATATATATATATATATATATATATATATATATATATATATATATATATATATATAGAGTCCACAGACATTTTAAAAAAAGTACATGTAGATATATATATATATATATATATATATTTATATATATATATCTACATATGTACTTTTTTTAAAATGTCTGTGGACTCTCTAGCGGTCATAGTTTTATTCCGATTGGAATGAAATTTTGTATTTGAGGCATTTTTGGTATTCTAAAGGTCAAGTTAGTAAGTAGGTAAAATTTTTTCCCGGACGACGGGAAAAGGAGTTTTGAGGGAGGGAGATACACAAAATTTGACTATCTCCCTTGATATTTGAAAAATCAAGAAATTTATCATGAGTAAAGTTTTACTGTAATTTTGTTTCTTATCATTTTTCTGTTACACTAATATTTACAGAAATATGTACAATTAAAGATTGGACATTAAAATTCTAAATATCTGTGTTCACATTAGAGTTTGAAAAAAATGATCAAGTAATGAATTGCAGCAAACTTGATTTTCTACAACTTTACTCCTTATACTTTTTTCGATTATTCTAATATTAAGAGAGATATTTAATATTCTGTGTTTGTTTGACACGAATACATAAAATATATTTTATTGTAAAAAATTTTGATTGTCGTTTCCATAGTAACTATAAACTATAATCATTATAGTTTATATAGTAGATATTATATTTCATTTTGATCACACTAAAATTATGTCCGCTAGAGAGTTATTTATGTATTCTAATGAAATTCGCCAAGTTGACGCAGCTTGTGCGTAACGAATTTTTTTTAGTTCATAGTGCAATAAAAGTATAAAATTTCAAATTCACCCCAATACCTTAATCAGTTTTTGTATTATAAATACGTATTTAGACTACAAAGTAGTCATCATCAGTATAAATTAGCTAGTCGTAATTTACTCTTTGACAATTAGAAATAGAAAATTGAAAACAATAGACAGAAAAAAAAAAAAATTAAACAAAATAAATTAAAATATAATAAATTTTATTAAATTACTCTTGTTAAAATTTCTTTCATTCAAGTTTACTCTTGTTAACCTCACTCTTATAAAAATTACTTTTATAATGTCTCAAGATATGTTATTCGTTGCTAATTTGGTGACAGTTTCACAACGTTTCTTGGTTATGCTCTGCTTATATTTGTTTGACCGACGTTTAACTCTATTACAAGATCGCTCTTGATTGGTGCTAAGTTATGCGTTGTGCAGTAAACGGGTTTTTATATTTTGACATATTTAGAAAGAGAGAGAAGGACATACATACTGACTTAGCAACGAATAACATATCCTGAGACAATATAAGAGTAATTTTAATAAGAGTGAGGTTAACAAGAATAAATTTGAATGAAAGAAATTTCAACAAGAGTAATTTCAATAAAGTTTATTATATTTTAATTGATTTTGTTTAATTTTTTTATTTACTTTTATTTTTGTCTATTGATCTCTAAGTTCTATCTATTTCTGATTGTCAAAGAGTAAATTACGACTAACTAATTTATAGTGATGATGACTACTCTGTAGTCGAAATACATATTTATAATACAAAAACTGATATAAGTATTGGGGTGAATTTGAAATTGGAGTAAATTACGACTAACTAATTTATAGTGATGATGACTACTCTGTAGTCGAAATACATATTTATAATACAAAAACTACAAAATCTATGTTTTGGGGTGAATTTGAAATTTTAAAAATTAATTGATATTTATCTGTTCGTGCACGTACACATATTAAAATGTATATATGAAAATAATAATTTTGTTCTGGTTGTTTGGGGTAGATAGAATTCAATAAAAATAAAATGTTGCCAAGTGAGACATTATCTTTGAGTACGACGTACGTACGATGATGCTATATACTACTCTTTTTTTTTAATAAATAAATACGATTTAAAATGTTTTTCATGTGCAACATTTAAACAAAAATAATAATAATAATATATAAAATAAACTATATTATAAAAACTAGCTCATGCTACAGCGAGGAGCTGCATATGGATACATAGATGGGTGTACAACCCCCTCCCCCAATGTAATGTGTGTATATTCTACAACTCATTAATTTTAGTTAATATGATGGAAGAAAAGCTACCCATATAGCAGACTACACTTTATTTGATAAATTATTTTTAATTTTATATAATAATACGGCAACTGGCAATACTTCTGTAACCAAAAGTCTGCGAACAGAGAAAATTCTTTGTGAATTACTTGAATGAATGATAATGGTGAGAATTTTGTGCACTGCGACCTATAAGATTTTCTGTGCTTCCTCTCCCATCTGGTGCCTTACGAAGAGTGGCCTCGCTTTAGAACACCTCGTTTGGCCCTGTATCCTTCAGGAAGTACAGAAATTAGGATTGGGTCTACGGAGATTGTAATTCCCCTGTACGAATGTGGTTTTATGTGCACAGTGGTGCACTCAAGTTGCGTGATCCTTCTCGTGGCGGGAATGTTAATTGATGGATCCTTCGGGTACCCATCAAGAACTGATCACGCATACCGGTCAAGTGCACCAGTTTGCAAGGTCAAGTGCATGCAAGCATTTGTAAGACGCTGAACTGGTTCAGGGTTCCCAGGGCTTAAGTTTTGGGTCCGCCTGGGGAAAGTTATGACGGGTTGTTTGGTCCGAGCCCCGCACATCTTGCATTGCTTGTGTGCGTCAAGCAAATGGGATGGACTCGTAGTGGTAGTGATAAAAACCTACATCGCGGGCTAAGAGGGGGTGTAACTGGTGTTGATGAACTCCTTCAGAGTGATGAGTCATCACTAAGTGGCTTCTTTTCCGACGTGTGAGTTGCGGCATACAATTCGGGTGTTAGCCTGCAGAGCTAATAGGGGTTTAGATAGTCCCCGGCCAAACCAAGGTGCTGCCTGACTTACATTAGGAAGCAATTGGTAGCCCTGACGTATCCCAATTCCGCTCCCATGGGAGATAGTGGAGGTTGAGTCGAAAGACAGGTACTCCAGGATAAAGTCTGTCGTTGTTGTTGTTGTACGAATGTGGTAGATTCCCAGACATTTTATTATTTTATGTATGAGGGTATCGCAGTTTATTGGGAAGTATTGGATTATCAAATGATAATTAATGAGAACTCTTGGTTTTTGAAATAAAATTTCAAATTCGCCCCAATACCTAGATCAGTATAAATACGTATTTCGACTACAAAGTAGTCATCATCAGTATAAATTAACTAGTCGTCATTTACTCTTTGACAATTAGAAATAGAGAGAAAAGTGAAATCAATAGACAAAAATAAATAAAAAACTAAACAAAATAATTAATAAATAAAATTACTCTTGTTAAAGTTTCTTTCATTCAAGTTTACTCTTGTTAACATCACTCTTATTAAAATTACTCTTATATTGTCTCAGGATATGTTATTCGTTGCTAATTTGGTGACAATTTCACGACGTTTCTTGGTTGTGCCTTCCTTATATATGTTTGACCGAAGTTAACTATATTCTAATATTAAGAAGTTATGCGTTGTGCAGTACAATATACTTTCATATTCAGATACCTTTGCGGATTCACTACATATGCCCCTTGTTATTTCGGTAACTACATATTGTAACTTCAATAATTATCAACAAACTATTTTGTCATTCAAATATTGATTATATTTGTGTATTCTTTGGCATCAAAAATACAATATTTATCAATTTCCAGTTCGATTACGTAAGATACATTCAAGAGGGCTAGCGTATACTTTATAAACAAATGTCATTGTTGAATTTTAATTAAATATTGATATGAAAAAATTAACTTGTCAATCAGGCATCGAACCTAGGGCCTCTGGATATCTAGTCCAGCGTGTCTACCGCTACAACAAAGACGACTCTGACGTAAACGAACTGAAATTTGATAAATATTGTATTGTTGACGCACAAGTAGACACAAATTTAATAAATATTTGAATAATAATGTTGATATTTGACAACAAAAGTAATACTATCCATGATATGAAAAAGTTGGCTCTTACGTCAGAGTCATCTTTGGTGTAGCGGTAAGCACGCTGGACTAGATATCCAGAGAGCCTAGGTTCGATTCCTGGTTGCGAGTTAATTTTTTTGTATCAATATTTAATATTTTGACATTATTTGTTCGGTAAAATAAAGATTGGTTTGAATCCCAGAAATCTGTCTATTTCATATATTGTAGAATAGGTTTTATTTTTAATTAAATTAAATACTGATATGAAAAAATTAACTCGTCAACCAGGAATCGAACCTCGGACCTCCGGATATCCAGTCCAGTATGCCTCCGCTACAACAAAGACGACTGTGACGTAATAGCCAACTTTTTCATATTATTCTTATTTTTTATTTATTTAGACAGTATTACTTCTGTTGAAGTGATTTATTTATTTAATATTTGTTTATTTGTGTATACTTTCGCGTCAACATAACGATGCTTGTCCAAATTCCTTTCGGTTACGTATGACAAACTGTAGAAGACTTTAGCGTATACTCCGACAAATTTCATTGTCATTGAATTTTTAATTAAATTAAATACTGATATGAAAAAATTAACTCGTCAACCAGGAATCGAACCTCGGGTCTCCGGATATCCAGTCCAATATGCCTCCGCTACACCAAAGACGACTGTGACGTAATAGCTAACTTTTTCTTATTTTTTATTTATTTAGAAGAATAGGTTTTAGATAATTGGAACTTTCTCTTTCTACTCCAACATTGGCTCCCATCGTGGGGCCATTCCCTCAACCTCTTCTATCGACTACGCCACCCGGTTCGTTTCCTCTAGCTACATATATTATTCATCTTCTCTTATTTCCAATTAGCAGTCCATACAACTTTCATATATATGCAATTCATTATTCATTATCATATTAAGGTTGTTATGAAACTGGAAGGGATAAATTAAGGTGGGGAGTTTGTCCTATGCTAAATGCATTGATATCTCATCCATTGCCAACTCTAAATAAGTAAAATTTTGCACTTAAATCGTTTCTAATAATTTAATTCTTGAAGAAAAAGGTAAAAAAAATATATTGTTTAAAAATTAAATCCTAAATTTCATTTTTTCGAAGAGTTTTAATAATTAAAAATATGTTTTTATGTATTTAAAAAAAGTTGTATTGTGATGTATAAAGTATGACGACGTTAAAAATAAAATAAAACTTGATAAAACTAAAAATAAAACTAGATAAAACTAAAAATAAAACTAGATTTAAAACATTTTTCGATCTACAAATTTAATTATCTCAGCAACCAAAAACATGATTAATTTGAAATTTGGTCCAGTTATTTATAAGACTTTGATAATTATTATGACATGTTTTTCATAAAACTGGTATTTCTGGTTGTCGAGATATAGATTTTTATATCACTGTGATTGGCACCAAGTCCATTTATCGCTATGTATAACCTTACTCCAAAACTGTAACTTGAACATTTTTTTACTCAAAAACTAAAAACAGGATCAAGTTCAAACTTTGACAGGATATTCTTTACGATTGAAATAATAAGCTGTCAAATTTTGAAGAACCTACCATTAAATTGAATTTTCTTCTTAACAACCTTAAAACATTTTTTTTTTTGTAAATACATATAAATATTTACATAAATTATATTATATTTTTTAATTAATAAAGAGCAGAAAATGGCAACTAATTTTTTTTTTTAAATTCAGTTTTTTTTTTATATTTCAGTACAAACAATGGAGAAACATTACGTTAGAGAATGATGTGAATACCATCATGGAATTGGTAGTTGCAATACGTCGAATGAAAAGTAATAACATTGGTATTATGACAACACCAGCAACAACAACAACACAACCAGAAGCATCGTCAATGAACAAGAAACAAAACCAACAAAAATCTTTAGGTATGTTTGCCATCGAGCTAGCTATACAGAGAGCTCTTCTGTCAGAAATAATATGCATATCTTTTATATATTACATTCGTTAGATAGATAGATAGATAGATTTTAGAGGCTGTCCTGAATGGGACACAATTCGACCATAAGGTACATTGTGATGCTATGATAAGGATGTGAGGATGTGAGTGGAATACAAGAAATTTTCTGTATAGACTAGGAATTGGTAGAATGTGCGGCTGCAGCCGAATTGTATAGGAACTATGCCGATACTCATCTGGAAGTTTCGTGAAGGAAACTGCAGAATATCTTCACAAGCATAGCTGGTTACTTCGTTCTTGTCAATACGCCGACAGTTTAGTCAACTAACCACCCCTATTAGCGAATTTCCTGAAAGGAAATAGAGCTATTGGTCACGTACCGAAGTCAAAATTTCGCAAAAATTTCTTCAAATGTCCATCGATCCTACCTAGTAGATGTCAAAAATCACCATCTGTAAAATTTGTATATATATATATCTATGGATATATATATATATACATATATATATATATATATATATATATATATATATATATATATATTTATATATATATATATGTGTGTCTGTAATCACTCTAGCGGCCACAGTTTTCATTTTATCGGAATGAAATTCGGTATTTGAGGCGCTTTTGGTATTCAAAAGGTCAAGTTCTTTAATGGGTAAATGGGTTAATGGATAAGGGGAAAGGAGGGTTTAGAGGGAGGGGGAAACACAAAATTTGACAAATCTCCCTTAATATTCGAATAATCGAAAAATTTATAAGAAGTAAAGTTTTAGGTATTAAATTTTACTGTAGATTTGTTTCTTATCATTTTTTATGTTACACTAATATTTACAGAAATATTTACGGTTTAAGATTGAAAACTAAATTCCTTAATATCACTGTACACATTAGAGTTTGAGCAAAAATGATAAGGTGATGAATTGTAGCAAATTTGATTTTCTACAACTTTATTTCTTACGCGTTTTTCGATTGTTCTTATATTAAGAGAGATATTTTATATTTTGTGTTTTCTTCTTTCTTGATACTCCCTCCCCCCCTCCATTTCCCTTGACGTATGTCATTTATTAATAAACTTGCAAATACTAAAATCATAAACGACATTTCATTTTGATCAGACTAAAATTGTGACCACTAGAGAGTGATTTTTGTATTCTAAGGAAATTCGCTAAGTTGAAGCAGCTCCTGCGTAACGAATTTTTTTCTTCTTAATAATTGACAAACTGCCGGGATTTGAACCCATAACCTCCCATTTCCAAGTACACACACCGCCTTTATAAGCGTGGCTATTACGGTGGTCTAATACATTCGTTACGCATGATCTGCGTCAACTTAGCCAATTTCCTCAGAATAAATACACCATTTCTCGGAAATGGTGTATCCATTTTCCAGATAATCTTAATTAAACTTACTTTTTATTTATGTTCATGGCTACAGACGCATACATTTATATATATATGTATATATATATATATATATATATATATATATATATATATATATATATATATATATATATATATATTATTAAATATTATTTATTACTATCTGTCCGTCTGGTACTGTATGAAGTCAGTCAGTACACATATAAATAATGTCAGTCAGTTATCTCACAGCTATACTGTATGCGTATGGTTGTTTGTTTGTCATTAAAGAGTGGGGATTTTGTGATGCACAATGCACATACTAAAGTGTACTTACATCACATGTGTACTGACTGACTTCATACAGTACCAGACGGACAGCTAGTAATAAACAATATTTCACATTGATTTACTATAGGAAAAGCTGTTGAACACAGTCTGTATATAATAAAATATTTTCCATCTATTTGTACTCTCTAGTGTCCGACAATTTCAGTCCGATATAATGACATTTCATATTTGATATGCTTTTGGTATTAGACTGTGATCAGCGCCAAAATTGATAAATCAAAACACTTATGGTATCATCTACCATCCAAGTGGCCGAGCCGTCTAAGGCGTTATGTCTAAGAAGTTATGTCTACTTGAAATTGGGAGGTTATGGGTTCGAATCCCGACATCGGCAGTTTGTCAATTATTAAGAAAAAACAAGAAAAAAAGGGGCGGTTAATTGACTAAACTGTCGGCGTTTGGTCAAGAACGAAGTAACCTGCTATGCTGGAGAAGGTTTTCTGCAGTTTCCTTCACAAACTCCAGATGAATATCGGCATAGTTCTTATCAGAGTCGGCTGCAGTCGCACATCGTACCAAATCCTAGTCTACACACAAAAATTCTTTCCACTCCACTCACATGCTCACATCCTTAGGCATCATAAAGATCCTTTAGGCTAGTATATATATATATACTAGGTGGCGCGAAAGTACCAATTATTTACGTAAAATGATGTTTAACAAATGATGCCCCCTTTCGCGCTGAAAACTATGAGCCCTTTTCAGCATATGTTCCATGACCTTCTGTAAAGTTTCTTCAGATATCTCCGAACTCTCTCGCCTAATATTTTCTCTAAGTTGTTCCAAGCATTGTGGCTTGTTTACATAAACCCTTTCTTTCAGGTAACCCCAAAGAAAATAATCAGTAATATCGTATGGTTAGAAGGAGCATATTCGACATTAAAATATCGTCGATAGTTTCTCTGAGTAGAAATAAAGCTTCTTCCGTTTTCCAAATAAAAAGTTATGATCTTTATCCTTTCTGCAGGCCTGGTATCGTTCCATATCGAAAGTCCTAAGTATTTACTATAATCTAAAAAAGAGAAACTCAATAAATATTAATTACAAAAAGAATTATTGAAATTAAAAATCGTGTAGATACTTTTGTGCGACACCCTGTATATATGTTGTAGTGTAGCACTCGTAAATACGTATGTTGTTGTCTGTGCTTTGATAATATTAAATTTTTTATTATTAACATTATCATGTGCTACATGATGTTTAGTTGTTACTCAGATTAAATACAATTTCATAATTCAGTGCCTACTAAAAAGAAAAACTCGGGAAGAGTTCTATAACTTTATTAGGATTTATGGTCAAAATTTGAGAGAATTTATCGGAAGAAAGAGAAATC
This sequence comes from Nineta flava, assembly GCA_963920215.1. NCBI lineage: Eukaryota > Metazoa > Arthropoda > Insecta > Neuroptera > Chrysopidae > Nineta > Nineta flava. The sequence continues at coordinate 4,507,475 of OY986041.1, forward strand.
CGTTATTGGTTTTTATCCCTTAGGATTAAGATAGATTGATAGATACATCTTGGGGTGTTAAAAGTATTGCAGTTCGACCTTATGGTTCATTGTGTTCCCCCTTCTACTTCAGTCCGATGAGCTTCTCCGCTGAGTGAAATTTGGTATTTGGGTCGCTTTTGGTATTCTCAAGGTCAAGTTCGTGAATGGGTAAAATCGGGCGATTGGAAAGGGGGTTTAGAGGGAGGGGAAAACACAAAATTTGAATATCTACCTTAATATTTGAAAAATCGAAAAATTTATCAGGAATTAAGTTGTAGGTACTAAGTTTTACTGAAATTTTGTTTCTTATCATTTTTCAGTTACACAAATATTGACAGAAATATTTACAATTAAAGATTGAAAGTTAAAATTCTAAATATCTCTGTTCATATTAGAGTTTGAGAAAAATGATAAGGTAATAAATTGTAGCAAACTTGTTTTTCTACAACTTTACTCCTTATATATTTTTCGATTATTCTAATATTAAGAGAGATATTTCATATTTTGTGTTTGTTTGACACGAATACATAAAATGTATTTTATTGTAAAAAATTTTGATTGTCGTTTCCATAGTAACTATAAACTATAATCGTCATACATCGATTTATTTTGGCTATTAATAAATATAATTTTTGCAAATACTAAAGTCATATCAGATATTATATTTCATTTTGATCACACTAAAATTATGACCGCTAGAGAGTGATTGTATTCTACGGAAATTCGCTAAGTTGACGCAACTCTTGCGTAACGAATTTTTTTTTGGTCTTGCATTAACAAAAACACTTGGTATGTTCTATACAAGAATCTTTCTCTGTACAACTTTAAATATATATCGTATCACAGCAACACTCATATATAGACCAATGTACCACAGTTCCCCACATGCATGTATATAATATGTGTCTTTACGCGCCCATCAGGAACTCATTTTAAAATATAATTTTTATATTATTTTATATTACTTATATATATATATATATATATATATATATATATATATATATATATATATATATATATATATATATATGTATACAGACCGTTTTCAAAAGCATTTCTAATAGGGAATCAATGTTAAATAAATAAATAAAATATTTGCTATAAAACCATACATACACAAACTTACATACATCTATAGCTTGTGGTGTATGCCTGTATGGTGTTTTTTTGATGTCATTTAAGAGTGGGGGTGTTATGATGCACATTAAAATTGATAATATTTATCATTACGTATGTGAATGCATGGCAAATATTTGGTTGTGTGATTTAATGGTATTACCGTATTTCAACAATAGGTTATTACACTAAAATAGAAAAAGTCCAAATTATTAAATGATACTTTGGGGGACATGCGGCACAGGAATGTGTCAATTTGTTTATTGTGGCATTTGACGATAGGCAATCGCCAAGCATTCGAACAGTTACTCATATGATTAGCTGTTTTGAGAAATGTGGTTGTATATCTAGTTGCAAAGATTGCCACAAAAATGAAGATGATGAAGCCCCACAAAATAGAAAGGGATATAGTCTGTAGTTTATTATTTATTGACGACAAATTTTACGGATTTCTATTTTTTTTGCGGTTTTATTTTTCTTTTAATTTGTGTGGATTGTTGTTTTATATTACACCGTTAATATAATTCTATCATTTATTTTCAAACATTCCACATACAAATAATAAAGGATATTCAAAGAAGAATTTTCAATTATTAGAAGTAATGCTAAGTTTAAGAAGACAACAGTGAACATATTTAACCCACTCTCATTACCTGTTAATGCAGTACAAAACAGTCCAACAAGCATACACAACAGACACACTAAAGAGTATTCCCACTATTTTTATTTCTTTATTAAGCATATTGAGTATATTGCTATTATAGTAAATAATATTTAACATTGATTCTCTATTAGCAATGTTTTCCAACACGTACGGTATATATATAGCACTTAATTCCATTTTTTACACAAAACTTGATGCAAATTCTTTGAAAAAAAAAATCGCCGAGCACACCCAACACTTTTAACCTTTATGCCTCTCACAAACAAACAAAGAATGCTATATAGTTGAAACTATAAACATATGAATATATGTTCGGGACGAGTGTACCCACACAACAAAATAAAAAAAATCGAAAATCGAATGTACGTAGCCCGCGAGATTTGAAAAGTCACCTTACTTTTTGAACACACCTCGTATATGTCTATATGTATTTGTTCTATAATAAAGCAAACCAATTTTTTGTCCTGATTATACAAGACAGTTTTGGAACTACCTTAAGTTATAGTAATGAGTCCGACAATTGGTGGTGCAAATCAAAAATTTGCACCATATGTCCATGTTTTTAGGTCACCAGAATCTATTAACATACTTTTTGAGAGGTGTACATGTGTGCATGAATATATGTGTTTCTGTGTGTATATATGGAAGCCGTAAACAATTTTTTTCATGAATGAAATCTCGAAAACAAAAATGATATCGACTTATTTGAGAACAATTTATCTCATTCAGTCAAGATCGTTTCATATGACGGACATAGATTGTTTCATTTGACACGTAAATACACTCGTAATTATTAGAGGAAAACTCTCGTGGAACGAAATCCAACGAGCCTAAGAAGTTCAGTGCGGAACGATAGAGACAGCTATGCCATTGTCAAAAAAGGAAATGAAAAAGGCGTTACGCATGAGCTGACGTCAACGTAGCAAATTCCTTAGTATACATAAATCACTCTCTAGTCACAATTTAAGTCTGATCAAAATGAAATATCGTATCTTATATCATTTTTGTATTTTCAAAGCCAATTTTATTAATAAATGGCATACGTCAAGGGAAAAGGGGGCATAAAGATAGAAGAAAATACAAAATATAAAATATCTCTCTTAATATTGGAACAATCGAAAAATGTATAACAAGTAAAGTTGTAGAAAATCAAGTTTGCTACATTTCATTACTTGATCATTTTTTTCAAACTCTAATGTGTTCAGAGATATTTAGAATTTTAACTTTCAGTCTTTCATTGTGAATATTTCTGTAAATATGAGTGTAACAGAAAAATGATAAGAAACAAAATTACAGTAAAACTTAGTGCCTACAACTTAATTCCTGATAAATTTTTCGATTTTTCAAATATTAAGGGAGATATACCAAATTTTGTGTTTTCCCCTCCTTCTAAACCCCTTTTACACCTTGTCCGATTTTACTCATTAACGAATTTGACCTTTAGAATACCAAAAGCGCCTCAAATATTAAATTTCATTCCAATCGGAATAAAACTGTGACCTCTAGAGAGTCCACAGACACATAAAAGTACAAATATATATATATATATATATATATATATATATATATATATATATATATATATATAAATTTTAGCGATAGTGATTTTTAACATCTAATAGGTAGGATCGATGGAGATTTGAAGAAATTTTTACGAAATTCTAACATTGGTGCAAAAACATTAACTGCATTTCCGTTGGAGGAAATTCGCTAAAAACAGTGCAAAACTATTGCGCAGCTGGCCCACCGGGTATTCAGCGGCCAGCGACTTTCCAAACGCCAACGGATCATGTGCAGGATGTTTTAACGAAAAATCTACGGCATGGACCTGAACTGTACCTTTCTTCTTTTTTCTTCAGATAGTTAAGAAAGTTTTAATGAAAAAATTTCGAAAAAATTTATCTGAAATGTCTGACCGTTAAAAATTTACGAACAGCATTCAGATGAAATAAAAATTACTGGGTCCCGTGGACCTTATGCGTCGCCCTTAGAAATGTATCACTCAGAGACAAATCCTACCGCCTACGACTTGTTTGAAGACTGAATCTGTGCCTGTATATTGTGCAATATAAAACTGCACGTATGTGCAAGTAAACGTGAACACGTATTTTTTTTAAACATTTAAACAAAACTTTTAATTAACATTTTACAGAAATTATTATACAGAATTAAATGAATATATAGACAGACAGAGACACGGTCGTTAGCACATGAGATGTGTGTATCTGGTGGTTGTGACGTGTGTATCTAGAAAAAATATGATGTGAGCAGTCACATGACATCTATATACAGTTTACTATCCAACACGTCAGTATGTAGTATTGTAATATATGGATGTATTCGTTTTGGATGCTTACACGCTTCAGTGCCATCAATGGTTCTCTGTACCCGTCAATAAGTAGCCCTGTCGAACCTACAACACATCCCGATACTCGACATAATAAAACCTATTTTGACAAAATGGAAACCCGACTTCAAAAATCAAATATTCTATAACAAAAAATGCACTAAAAAGTAAAAAAATAATTGCATATTCTTGTGCCAATTTTAGTTCACCTAAGCCTAAATTGTTAAATATATATGTACAATTATTGTTATTTTTGGAGTCGGTGTCAGCATAGAGAAATTCACATAACTTTTGGACATCGACTCCAAAAATAACAATAATTGAACATATATATTTAATAATTTTTGCTTAAGTGAACTAAAATTGGCATAAGAATATGCAATTATTTTTTACTTTTTAGTGCATTGTTATAGAATATTTGATTTTTGAAGTCGGGTTCCATTTTGCCAAAATAGGCTATATCTCGCTTTTTAGTGACTTTGAAGTTCTATAACTGATTTTATTTGTCTACATATGGGTAGACCAACTAAACTACCTACTAACTTTTAGTACATTTTTTTATAACACATTTTTTTTTTTAGTGCATTTTTTCATAACAGATTTTCAGTTTTTTTTTTGTAAGAATTTATTTTTTTGGGTCGGTTTTAAAAAAAATTTTCTTAGTTTCCCATTATGAATGAATATACCCTTAAAAAAAATATTCGCAGAAATTGGTTATCACATATAAAATGAGGATTTTCCTCGATTTCCCGTGGATCCCCTCATCAGATTGCAATTTGTTGCCAATGGGAGCAATGGGAATCCAAACCCTTTAAAACAAAACAAACAATTCAAAATCGGTTCATACATAACGGAGTTCTGAGGTGACACATATAAAATAAACGAATTGAGAACCATCCTCCTTTTTGAAGTCTGGTTAAAAAGAAAACACAAATATTAGTAAAAGTTTACTAAATCTATGTCAATTGGAACAACACGCACTTTTGGAAAAAAAAATTAAATAAAACAAAATACTTTATGAACTCAAACCTGACGTTTATTTAAACGTCAGGTTTGACTTCATAAAGTATTTTGATTTTTTTCCGCCGCTACAATAATAATAATAATAACAATAATTTTTATTGTCTAACTCTCATCAAGTAATCAAATAAGAAATTTATTAAGAAATCTATCTATCTAACCTGAATGTATTGGACGACAAATTTTGTACCTTTAAAAACTCAGTTTAACAGTTTAATGCATCGTTACGACAAACTTTTCTCAGCCGTATATCTCGAGGGCTATTGGCTCTACGTGAATTTTGTATGTTACCTTTTTTATGTAGCATTAACTAAGAAATAAATTTAATAAATTTAATAACGACTTCTGATAACGTAAAACCAATAGTTTACGAGATATTTGAGAAAAAACGAATTTCATGACCTTTGACATTCAATAACTTTTTTGGTAAGCGCGATTTCGTTATAACTTCGCCAAAACGAACAGAATTCCGTTGGAAAATCGATTTTTTGTAAGTCCACTTGTAATTTTTAAGAGATAACAATACTATTTGACTTGGTCGAATCTTATATGGGAAAAGGTGTAACGTATGTAAAATTTTTTGCAATGACCGCCTAGACATCACCAACTGCTGAGAACGTCGCTTGGTGGAAGTTTCGGGGTTTTCCTCTACACTTGTTTGCACCCGAGCAATGTTCACATCATATCGAACTGCACAAGGTCTTCCAGCACGCGGAAGATCACAGACAGCCCCGTGTTGCCGAAAACACTGAACCAATTCTGAACCAATTGGTAAATTGTTGGAGCACTAGGTGCATTTCGGACATGAAAGAAATATGAATAATCGAATGCTGACTTTCAAAATAAAATTGAACAACTTTGGTCCTTTGTTCTGTGCTGAGTCTTTCCATCATAAATTTCCCAATATTTTCAGTTAATTCTGAAAAAAAAATTTAAAAAAAAAACTTTATCACTAATTAAATCATAACGTTACTTATGCATCACCCTATACAACTAGAAAATACAACCTAATTCTCTTAAAAAATTAATTAAATTAATTAAAAAAGTGGACCCATCATAAATTTATCGAGCCCAATACTGGCCCACCCAAATTTCGTATCCTAATGGCTAGTCCGGACGATGAAAGAATATAGATTTTTTTATTTTGTTTATTGTCTGTATATGGAGGTTCAAAACAGCAGGTTAGTTAATTATCGTATGTGTGGTAAATAGATGGTTTTTATTTCATAATAAAGACTATGAATTAAAAAAAAAACCCACTTAATTAAGAGACAGTACTCTACACAGTTCTATAGTTGATTTCAAAAATTCGCTACGCAAATTTACTCCGAAAAATTCTACATCACTTCTTTTATTTCTATCTCTCGATGCACTGAAACTGAATAGGATCCAATTGCGGAGGGTTACCGGATTCATTACCTGGCATTATCCCCTGCGGAAGCATCTGCACACAATGGGACACCATAACGGGTCCATTATGTGCAAATTATGTGGCGAGGAGGATGAAACATCCAGCCACATGATCTTTGACTGCGAACCTCTAGGTTACAGCAGATACAGGATATTCGGTGCATCTCATCCCGAATATATGAACCTTCAGGAACACCTGATAAGCAAGCTCCTGGCTATTGCCAACATATGGGAGAAGCGAATCCCGTCGAAGGGAGGTAGAAGGGGGACATAATGGACCGTACGGTCGAAGTGCAATACTTTTTAGACCCCAAGAGGTATCTATCTATCTAATAATAATAATAATCACCTTAAAAAAAACATATTAAATAATCAATACTGAAAATAAACGATGAGTGCCATCTATGTATTACCGAAAATATATAATATTTTATTTTGCATGGTAGTGCTATCTATTAGTAATGACAATAAACTCTATTTATCGGGTAAGCCTGTCGTTTTCGTCTAACGGTGGAAAAACGAGTTAGCCTTCGTCTATTGCGTCTATAGAAGTATAACTTCTAAAATTCTATCGGAACGTCTACGATTGCTGTTAAAATACATTGCAAAACTGCAATATTAGCGAATTTCCTCCAAAGGAAATGCAGCTATTGTTTTTGCACCAATGTTGGAATTTCGTAAAAATTTCTTCAAATGTCCATTGATCCTACCTTTTAGATGTGAAAAACCACTATCGCTGAAATTTGTATATGTTAATAGGTAAAATTGGACGAGGGGAAAGGGGGTTTAGAGGGTGGGGAAAACACAAAATTTGACTATCTTCCTTAATATTTGAAAAATTGAAAAATTTATCACAAGTTAAGTTGTTGGTACTAAGTTTTACTGTAATTTTGTTTCTTATCATTTTTCTGTTACACTAATATTTACAGAAATATTTACAATTAAAGATTGAAAGTTAAAATTCTAAATATCTCTGTTTACATTCGAGTTTGCGAAAAATGATCAAGTAATGAATTGTAGCAAACTTGATTTTCTACAACTTTACTCCTTATACATTTTTCGATTTATCTAATATTAAGAGATATATTTAATATTTTGTGTTTGTTTGACACGAATACACGAAATATATTTTATTGTAAAAAATTTTGATTGTCGTTTCCATAGTCACTATAAACTATAATCGTTATACATCGTTCTATTTTGGTTATTAATAGATTTAATTTTTGCAAATACTAAAGTCATATCAGATATTATATTTCATTATGATCACACTCAAATTATGACCGCTAGAGAGTGATTTATGTATTCTATGGAAATTCGCTAAGTTGATGCAGCTCCTGCGTAACGAATTTTTTTTTACATTTAAATGGTGAAAATTTCTTTGCAACCAATTTGATGTTTCGGAGTAAGTTATCAATATTCTTGGATGAACTATATTGGTAGGAGTTTCGTAGTTACATGTATTTTTATTTATATAATTATACACTGTACACTCCTATTCATAAAAATTAAACCAGTATGTCACATTCTAAGCGATTTTTGTAGTAAATATACGTAGAATATTACATACAGCAACTCTTAGAATGTTTTAATTCGTTAAATTTTTATGAACGGGAGTGTCTGTGTATAATAGTGTGGTTTCAAGTATGGTTTTGTAGTATAGTTTTATTTATACTTTTTTATAAATGTAATTATTTATATTTTATTAAAGCTTTGTGTAAATATTTGTGTGTGTGTAAAAAGGGTATTTAATTATGCTGCTGGGTAGGTCATCGCGTTAATAGCCTTCCTTGTTCAAGAAGAATATCTATGCTTATATGCTTACATGCGCTTTTTTTGTGTAATTAGGGAGTAGAACCCATTATCGTATATAATATACGAAAAATGTAACAAAAATGGAATATCATCGCGTTAAATATTATTCTTGATTTATACCTTGTATACAGGGTGAAAAGAAAAAGTATACGCCCAACATTCTAGGATGTTAGATTAACAAATGATATAAAATTTCAAATTCGCCCCCTTTACCTAGATCAGTTTTTTGTATTATAAATACGTATTTCGACTACAATGTAGTCATCATCAGTATAAATAAGCTAGTCGTACTTTACTCTTTGACAATTAGAAATAGATATAAAGTCGAGATCAATGGACAAAAATAAAAATAAATAGAAAATTAACTAGATTAAAATATACTAGCTTTAAAATATAATAAATTTTAAATTATATTGAAATTGCTCTTGTTAAAATTTCCTTCATTCACATTTATTCCTGTTAATTTTACTCACCAGTGTGAAACTGTCACCAAATTAGTAACAAGTAACATATCCTGTGACAATATAAGAGTAATTTTAATAAGAGTAAAATTAACAGGAATAAATGTGAATGAAGAAAATTTTAACAAGAGCAATTTCAATATAATTTAAAATTTATTATATTTTAAATCTAGTATATTTTAATCTAGTTGATTTTCTATTTATTTTTATTTTTGTCTATTGTTCTCGACTTTATATCTATTTCTAATTGTCAAAGAGTAAAGTACGACTAGCTAATTTATACTGATGATGACTAAATTGTAGTCGAAATACGTATTTATAATACAAAAAAACTGATCTAGGCAAAGAGGGCGAATTTGAAATTTTATTTTAAAAACCTAGAGTTCTCACTAATTATCATTCGATAATATAATGTTTATCAAATGATAATTAATGAGAACTTTAGATTTTTTAAATAATATTTCAAATTCGACCCCATTACCTAGATCAGTTTTTGTATTATAAATATATATTTCGTCTACAAAGTACTCATCACCAGTATAAATTAGCTAGTCCTAATTTACTCTTTGATAATTAGAAATAGATAGAAAATAGAGATCAATAGAAAAAAAAAATTAAACAAAAAAAATTAAAATATAATACATTTGATTGAAATTATGTTATTTGTTGCTAATTTGGTGACAGTTTTACGACGTTTCTTGGTTGTGCCCTGCTTATATTTGTTAGACCGACGTTTAATTCTATTCTAAGATCGCTCTTGATTGGTGCTAAATTATGTGTTGCGCAGTAAACGGGTTTTTATATTTTGACATCTTTAGAAACAGAGAGGCGGACATACTGACGATTAATTTTTCCGTAAAATTTTGATTAGATCTGAATTTGGAACCGGTTCCGTGTCTAAATTCATAATATTTCTCTTGAATTTCTGAATGTAAATGCTATCGTATGGATTCAGTTCTAAAGGATTTGGTGACTGCCACCAAATTAGCAACGAGTAACAAATCCTGATACAATATAAGAATAATTTTAATAAGAGTCATGTTAACAAGAGTAAATCGAATGAAAGCAATTTCAACAAGAGTAATTTCAATTAAATGTATTATATTTTAATATATTTTGTTTAATTTTTTATTTATGTTTAATTTTGCCTATTGACCTTTATTTTCTATCTATTTCTAATTGTCAAAGAGTCAATCTCGACTTGCTAATTTATACTGATGATGACTACTTTGTACTCGAAATACGTATTTATAATACAAAAACTGATCTAGGTATTGTCGCGAATTTAAAACTTTATTCTAGGATGATATATTTTTATTTAGCACTGTAGTTCTTTCATCAGAAAATGAATAATAATGACAATTTTTAACAAAAAGTTAAACATATTTAGATACTTATTTAAAACATTGTATGAATGATAACAATGAAGTCTAGGGTAAAACCTAAAAATAAAAACTCATTAATGAGTTAGCTGAAATAAAATAAGATTTGTGAAAACTATTGTCGTAACTATGCAAACAGGTAATAAATACAAAGTAAAACTTATACAAATGAATTTTAACGTCAACACATTATACAAAAATATTCGTTACGCAAGAGCTGCGTCAACTAAGCAAATTTTCTCAGAATAAGTAAATCAATTCTCTTTTGGAAATAGAGATCTTAAGGTATTTCCAAACTATATCAGCTGATTGGGTACCCGCACGAAAAGAACTATATAAACAATAATATGCTTAAAAAAATATGTTGGTACTTCTGTGCGTTGTTGAAAGCATCTGTCCGTTGTCGTCAGTGTTCCCATTCGTCACATAACATATCATACATATACTGGTCATCATACATATACTAGTATATAATTTCAAACGACTTTCAAATAGCGCACCAGTATTCAGGATTACTCCCAAAGTTTTTAGGAAAACTATTTCTAAGGAATTGAGAAAGTATGTGTCGAATTTCAAAACAACCGTGTGACTATATTGAGAGAGTTCGAAGTAAAAACAGTCGGGATCGTGCATTTTATTTCACCATGTTTATGAAGCTGCATGTTTAGTTTCTCCAACTTACATAACGATTTTCTCAAAAACGCCGTGGGGATAAATTCTCAACAAAATTCAGCTGATTTCTGAGGATTCTTTCACTAATATTGTGAATCTCGAATTCTTGACAACCTAATAATAGTTTGAAAATACCTTTATCAACTTTTATCATATTATTGTCCAATTGATCCGTAAACCATTTACCGAGAAAAAAGAGATTTAATCAATTTACCGAGGTAAATTGATTAAATGTAAGAAAAAATTTGTTTGAAATTTATTTCGCAAGTTTACCCTTAGTATGTTTTTAAAATCTTATAATGCGGCAAGTCTTAAAATATTTGAAACAAAAGAATGAACTTGCCAAGTTATAAAATTTTAAAAACATACTAAGAAAAAACTTGCGAAATAAATTTCAACCAAATTTTTTCTTACATTTAATCAATTTACTCTTCTATAATTTTCTTGGTAAATGGTTTACCGTGCTATCATCACTTTTTAAGGAGCAACTATTATATGAAGTATCTTCCCGAAAATTCGGCGCTCTTGTACATTTATGTTTTTGATCGGATTAATTATCTACAAAAAAATTTGGAATGGAGAATTTTAAAAATCCAGCTGGTCCATTTTTACTATTGACAGCTTATAATAACTAGAAAAAGTATTTTATATTTATTAAAATGTATGTTATACGTTACTTTTTTTAAACACAATACATTATATTTATTAGCCCCTTTCAGATGTGGTATTCCTCTAATGTTTTTTAGCGATCAGAAATTTCATTTCTTTTAATATTTTTTAATATTATGCATATATTCAGTAATAAATATGACTTAATGATTCAATTTTTATGATGGGGAGTGTACATCATAGCTAAAAAAAAATTTGAAGCTAAATAAAATCGTTTAAAAATTGTAATTATCTTTTGTTGCAGTTTACATTGAAACATTAAATCCAGTATATAAAGAATATTTAAATGTCATTGCAACATTGACTGGCTTAAAATGTGAAATTGTTGATGATTCAACCACATCATTATCAATCAATCATCAACTGCAATCAACAATCAACAATACCAATCAAACATCATCATCATCATCTATTGATTCTAATAATGTAATGATTATCTCAGATACAGTTGGATCAAATTGTACAATATATTCATTTGTGAAGGCGACCAAAAAGACAAATGATATAAATCATTTAACAACATCAAAGAAGGAAATCAAATTGATAAAAGAACTTGAAAAATTACATATGGTGACCGCACAGGAAGGATACATTTTAAAAGCATCAGAGATAGTGAAAAATGCACATCGTGAAAAAGTATGTATCCATTAATTTTTTTTATTTTTCGTATTATTTACTTTCTTTTTTAGGATTCCGTACCTTAACGTTTAAGTATATTTAAAAAAAAATTAATAAAAAACATTTCAAATAACTGTTTAAATATGTAATAATTAAATATTGATTCCAACTTTAAACGGGTGTATTTAAATCGTAAATTGCATTTTTTCATTTTATGTTACAAGCTTTTATTTATTTCACTTTCAATGTATGAATGTATTATGTTCGGGTCAAATTTTGCAAGCTGAACTAGAACCACTTCCTCTTATCCTACGGAGTTGAATTCTTACACGTTGGTTCAGTTCCGATGACAATGCATTTTTATGGTAAGAATGGTAAGAATCGACAAGGGGAAAGGGGGTTTAGAGGAAGAGGGAGACACAAAATTTGGTATATCTGTCTTAATATTGGAATAATTGAAAAACACATAAAAAGTAAAGTTGTAGAAAATTAGTTTTACTATAATTAAGTTGCTTATCATTTTTTCTGTTTCTCTAGTATTTACAGAGATATTGACGGTTTAAGATTGGAAATTTAAATCTTAAATATCTCTGTGCACATTCGTGATATATCGCTGAGAAACATTTTTCGTAACGATGCCATAAACTGTTAAACTGAGTTTAAACTGAGTTCAACTGACCGCTTACTAAAATGCGGTTAATTGGTTATTAATGATACGCAACGAAACCTTATTGGCACTAACCAGACTTGCTTTTGACCGGTATTTTTTTACAAACAACGAAAATAACAGCATACCATCATGTACCTCTATCGTGGTTGATGATGGATGGTTAGGTGTTTACTGGACTTATGTTTTGTTAAGGGGGTTCAATCTATGCTTTAATTACTGTATGAATCATTTTGTGGGTTTGCGGTTGGGAATTTTTGTGTTTGACACTAAAAATTCAAGTTTAAAAAATAAATTGATTATTTTTAAGAAAGGGACAATTCTGTCCCTTACGGTTTCAAAGATGGATATTCCTCCATCTCCTGGCTAATGCAACGGGGCCGATTTTGCCCTTTCACGAACTTGAAGTTACTTTTTTGCTCTAGTAGTAGTAGCGGAAGGGTGGTTGAATCCTGGCTAGTAGGCCTTTCCTAGCCTTTTTTAACGACCCATAAAGGACAAGTACTATATGTAGGATGGTATGTAGACTAGGAATTGAAAGTTTATGGGACTGCAGCTGACTTTGATAGGAACTATGTCAATATTATCTACAGTTCGTGAAAGGAAACTGCAGAAAACCATCACTAGCAGATGTTACTTTCGTTCTTGTCCATAAGCGGACAGTCAATTAACCGCCCATAAATTTGGTTTTAAATTAATTTAATTGACAAACTTCTAGTGTTGGGAATCGAACTACAAATCTCCCAGTTCCGAGCGGAGCGCCTTTAAAAATTTGACCACATGGACTTTTTACCTCTAATCCTCGTCCAAGATATACAATATGGCAACCTAAATAAATGAATAGTCAAGCGATTTACTTGATTATTTATTTATCATACACAACCATTTGTTTATATCCAATTGAGGTCAATATCAAAACACGCCATACTACTTAGCTAAGCAAATATTTGTCAGCATACTACCAAGGCCAAACACATCTCTATGGAATAAAATAGATTCATTATTTCGATTCGTTAACTAATTGGTTTTGACCTGTGTTCGCTATATTACGTTCCACCTTAATTATTGTAATTATTAATAAAAAATACTGTTTTTCTAACTTCGTATTAAATTGTGAATTTGGAATTAAAAGAAAGATTGTTTCTTAACACTCGAAAAGATTGGAATTGTAACTTATATATTTTTCCTAGTAATATCAAAATAATGTTCAGATAATTTCTTAAAGTAAATGGAAAATGATGAAACCTCCGCTAGCATCCCTTCAAGTTTGCCATAACATATTTTGAAGACACTGTATTTATGATATTACACAAAAAGACTCCCCTGAACGAACACTTTTTTATTTGTTATTAATGTTTTCACATTTCTCAACACTCATTCACTAGGTATTACGTAAGTACCTACACGTATGCATTGGTATACTGTCACCACTGACCTCCGTATACGGACTGAGTACTCTATAGTTTGGGATTTTTTTGATCAAAAATTTAAAAGTTGTAAAAATAAGGAGCACCCAAATAGATACAGACTGACCAAGTTATACGCTCCATTTACTTCTTTCTTAAACGATGGAAAATTTTGAGAAAATATTTAGCCTAAAAGGGAAATTTAATTATATTTAGTGTAAAATTTCAAATTCACCCCAATACCTAGATCAGTTTTTGTATTATAAATACGTATTCCGACTACAAAGTAGTCATCATCAGTATAAATTAGCTAGTCGTAATTTACTCGTTCACAATTAGAAATAGATAGAAAATCGAAATCAATAGACAAAAATATAAATAAATAAAAAGTTAAACAAATTAAATTTAAGTAAATTTTATTGAAATTACTCTTGTTTAAATTACTTTCTTTCAATTCACTCTTATTAAAATTACTCTTATATTGTCTCAGGATATGTTATTCGTTGCTTATTTGGTGACAGTTTGACAACGTTTCTTGGTTGTGCCTTGCTTATATTTGTTTGACCGACGTTAAACTCTATTCTAAGATCACTCTATTCTAAGATCAAGATGATTGGTGCCAAGTTATGCGTTGTGCAGTAAACGTTTTTTTATATTTTGACATCTTTAGAAAGAGAGAGACGGACATACTGACGATTAATTTTTCCGTAAAATTTTCATTAAATCTGAATTTGGAACCGGTCCATTGTCTAAATTCATAATATTTCTTTTGAATTTCTGAATGTAAATGTTTTTGTATGCATCTAGCTCTGAAAGATATTGTGCTTCCTTTACAAGTTTTAATTTGGATATGTCGGTTTTATGGCCATTCCCTATAATATGATCCGCTACACAGGATTTTACTAACCTGCCGTATTTCATATGAGCCACAGGTTCTTTGAATCAGGTTAAAATTTGTCTACGGCTTTGTCCAATGTATGTTTGTAAACACGAAGGGCTAAACTCTCTATGCTATAATTTCCTGATTTTTTTTCGTTTTGTATTTTGTCCTTTGGATTACCAAGGATCTGTATAATTTTAAATTTGCTCCTCGCATCTCTTCACATCTATCCATATGAGATCAGAAAGACACCAAGAAGACCACACTCTGAAGGAACCTTCCGCTAGACAGACAGGCCAAGTACTTTCTTGGGAACCAAAACTGCAAAAGATACAAATTCTGCATTGGCCTGAGCAAATGGATAGACTACGGCTTCTGACGTGGTTTCGTACATGGCGTTGTAGACTCCTTAGGAAGCTAGGCTCGGGAAATACTGATAACTGCAGGTTCTGTGGAGAAATGTAAGTAACATCGGAACATCTCCTAATAGGCTGTAACGCCGCATACACAAAATAATTAAATGTCTTAGAGTCTACCAGATGCGTTCAGAGGAGCTACAATTCCTGAACTCAATTCTGATCCTGTACTTTCTAAAAGAAACAGGGCTAGGTGAGGTGCTGTAAGACGAGAACACTCCTCGTTGGGCACCAGATGGGGGAACACAATAGGTCTACTCGGTCGCAGTGCACCAAATTCCCCCCAAAACCATTCATTCATTAAAATATGTATAATGATAGTAAAATTTCACAGATGAGCTCACACACTATTCTTCAGAGGTCAGCAGTCCAAGTGGCCGAGCGGTCTTAGGCGTTATGTCTGCGCAGTATGCTTACTTGGAAACTGGGAGGTTATGGGTTCGAATCCCGATATCGGCAGTTGGTCAATTATTAAGAAAAAAAAAGCGGCGGTTATTGACTAAACTGTCGGCGTATGGACAAGAACGAAGTAACCGGCTATGCTTGAGAAGGTTTTCTGCAGTTTTCTTTACGAACTTCAGATCAATATCGGCATAGTTCCTATCATAGTCGGCTGCAGCCGCATATCCTACCTATTCCTAGTCTATACACTAAAATTCCTTCACACTAAACATCCTCACATAATTTGACATCACAATGGACCTTATGGTCAAAGTGTAGCCAATCCAAGGCAGGCTCTACAATCTATCGATCTAACAAAATAGCTGCTCTAACGTAACAAATTTCTCAATTATTAAGAAGAAAAAAAAGGGGCGGTTGATTGACTAAACTGTCGGCGTATGGACAAGAACGAAGTAACCGGTTATGCTTCTGAAGGTTTTCTACACTTTCCTTCACGAACTCCAGATTAATATACCGGCATAGTTCCTATCATAGTCGGTCTGAGCCGCATATCCTACCAATTCCTAGTTTATACACAAAAATTCCTTCTACTCCACTCACATCCTCAGGCATCACAATGGACCTTATGGTCGAAGTGTAGCCCGTCCAGGGCAGCCTCTACAATCTATCTATCTACCTGTACACAGAGGTCAGTGATGCACATATACTTTCACTGCCTAAGCTTGAACTTAGTCGGTACGCATAGTACACTCAACTCAATCTAAAGTTGAGTGAGTGTTTGGTTGGTTGCCTATGTGATTTATTTTCAAATATGTTTATCACGTAGGTGGTGTGTGTTACTCACGTAGGTACATACTAACGGCTAACCAACCAACCAACCAACCAACCAAGCACCTATCATGATCATCAGGATGATGTAAGGTCATTACGATAATCATAAGCGTAAGTGTTATTTTATGTATTTTATATTTAGTTTGCACAAAAAGAGCTCTGCTCTGCGTTGGTAATTCGTCTCAATAATTTGACTACTTTCGCATATGGGCTTTTAAAATTAATTAATTTTCTATGCAAATGGGAAAAAAATCCGACGTGAAAGACTCGCATTACCTCTATATACTCGATCTGCCAGTGAACGATCAAAAAACATGACTGCTACTTATGCAGATGATACTGCAATCCTAGTATCACATTCAGATCCAAATGTAGCATCGGAAAAACTTCAATTGAGTTTAAACCAAATTCAGCATTGGCTGCATAAGTGGCGGATTCGTACTAATACAAATAAATCGGTCCAAGTTACCTTCACATTACGCAGGGGAATCTGTCCACCAGTAACTTTAAATAACGCGGTACTTCCACAAAACGAAGATGTCAAATATCTGTGTATGCATCTGGATAAACGTTTAACTTGGCGAAAGTATATATGGGCCGAATGAAAACAATTAAATATTCAATTCAATAAATATTTCTGGTTGCTTAATCGTAACTCTCTAAATTATCCCTCGAAAATAAGTTATTAGTGTAGAAAAGCATTTTGAAACCTATATGGACATACGGTATTCAATTGTAGGGTACTGCAAGTGTGTGTAACATTGAGATTTTACAGCGTTTTCAGTCTAAAATGCTGCGTGCGATAAGTGATTCATCATGGTACGTTCGAAACGATGACCTACATCGTAGTTTAAATGTGTCTACAGTGCGTAAAGAAATAGTGCGATTTAGTGAAAACTATATGTATCCGTTTAGAAATGCATCCAAATGTGTATGTGCTTAATCTTCTTGACAATAATAAGACCTTAAACAGACTAAATAAACTTAATATCTTAGAATTAAAATATAGTTTTATTTGACATTTTAGTTATAAATGTACTTAAATAATTTTAGTATATAATTCTTTATTCCTGTGCCTTCCATTGGGTAGACACAATTCACGATTTTTATCCAGTGATCACTCTATTCATAGTTCTTATTAGAACTGATAATAGTTAAAATTAGGACGCTAAAAAAAAAACCTGTTTAAACTAGTAAAAAATTTAAACCGGTCCGAATGATTGAACTGTTGATAAAGGCGTTCTGCTTGAAATTAGGAACTTGCTGGTTCGATTCACAGCACTGACAGTTTGTCAATTAAATTGATTTAAAAAAAAAATAATGGGGTGGTTAATTGACTAAACTTTCGACGTCGATGGACAAGAACGAAAGTAACCGGCTTTGCTTGTGTAGGTGTTCAACAGTTTCCTTTCACCAACTCTAGAGGAATATCGGCATAGTTCCTATTAATAATAATAATTAGAAAGAGGCATACCACAAATGGGTCCCTAGCACCTAGACCAAGGGGTCCTGTTTGCCCTCCTTGAGAATAACCTGTCACCCGAAGGCGAGACTTCTCCGAGTAAGTGGTGCTATTTTAAGCAGATGAAGCTATATGATTCTGTTTAGGTCAGACGCCACACAGAAGGCCCACAACTTCTCCGCCGGGATTGCTCCCAGGATTGATGGATCCAAGGTCTCGGACCCAAACATTCTATACCTGACACTCTGCAGGTTTCTGTAGGTGCTTATAACATGTATGGAGGATTCATCGTCCTCCATACAGGCCCTACAAGTGGGATTATCAGAGATCCCAAAGTTATGAAGGTGGTAGTTTAATCGACAGTGTCCTGTCAAGAGCTCCACCACCCTTCTCAACTGCATTCTATTGAGTTTCAACCGAGTACAGTCGAATGGCCTACCTGTGTTTATGCACAACTTGGCCTGTCGCATGCCATGCGCTAAGTTCAGGTAATTGAGATGAGCTTGTCGAAACCATCCCTTGATAGTTTCTACCAAAGTCGTCTGCAGTTGCAGAACCTACCAATTCCTAGTCTACATACAAATTCCTTGTCCTTTATTCAGGCTTTGACCTCCCCCCCCCCCACCAATACTACTACTACTACATAGTTTATCATGTGGCTTTAACATGTGGTGTAGGTAGTATTCGCTTCTAGATCATGTACATCTTCATATGGTCCCTGAGTTACATCTTGTAACTACCAACAGTTTTGTATTCGTATTTGATTCTAAAATTTTGTGACAAATAATAAACATTGGTTTAATAGTCTAACTGTAGATGGCGAATGAGTGTCGGAAATCATTCGGAATCTATTTTTTTTGGCAGAATGCTTTCAAAATATTATTTAAAAAAACCATAGTCCATCGTGGTCCCAATCTAACTAAACGTAATTTGTAATTATATTTCAAATTTTGCCCCTATTCCTAGAACATTTGTTTGTATTTTATAAATACGTATTTCGACTACAATGTAGTCATCATCATATGAATTACCTAATCGTAACTATCTCTGGGATATGGATTCAGAGATATGTTGCTTGTTGCTAATTTGGTGACACAGGCTGAAGCCATATCCCAGAGACAGTTACGATTAGCTAATTCAAACTGATGATGACTACATTGTAGTCGAAATACGTTTTTATAAAATACAAACAAATGTTCTAGGAATAGGGGCAAAATTTGAAATATAATTTCAAAAAAACCTAGAGTTCTCTTTGATTATTTTAATAATCTTTAGTAATTTGTAATGAATCGATAAAAATAAGTTCAAGAGAATCTTCAAAAGTATCATCATTGTACAGGGTGGCGTATAAGTAACGTTATGATTTATTTAATGAATGTGTATTTGTGTATCATTTGGTTTTAACTCGTGAACTAGTTGAATATTATATGGGAAAAGGTGAAACGTATGTAAAATTCTTTGCAAAGGCCGCCTAGACATCACCAACTGCTAAGAACGTCGTCTGAAGGAAGTTTCGGAGTTTTCCTCAACACTTGCTTACGAAGAAGATCACACACAGTCCCATGTTGCTAAAAACGCGGATCCAATCGGTAAATTGTCGGAACATGAAATAAATTTCGATATGATCTTTGTGTCTAAATAATCGAATGCTGACTTTGAAAATAAAATTGAACTTTGGTTCTTTGTTCTGTGCTGAGTCTTTCCATTATAAATTTCCCAAGGTTTTCAAAGTTAATTCTGAAAAAAAAAAGAAAAAAAATACTTTAAAAAAAATTTATTCACTAATTAAATCATAACGTTACTTATGCGACACCCTATACAAAGATATTATAACATTTTTTTTTCGGTAAATATTTCTGTATGTATTAGAGTAACTGAAAAAATATTGAGAATGTGTTGTGTATACATACGGGCGTCAAAAGTCACGCTATCATTTCAAAATTTTGAAATGATATAGTTATATTGTTTATTAGCGAATTTTCTCCAAAGGATTGCAACTATTGTTTTTGCACCAATGTTGGAATTTCGTAATAATTTCTTCAAATGTCTATCGATCCTACCTATTAGATGTTAAAAATCAATATCGCTAAAATTTGTATATATGCATATACATATATATATATATATATATATATATATATATATATATATATATATATATATATATATATAAATATACATATATACATATGTACTTTTTTAAAATGTCTGTGAACTCTCTAGCGGTCATAGTTTTCTTCGGATTGGAATGAAATTAGGTATTTGAGTCGCCTTTGGTATTCTAAAAGTCGAGTTCGTTAATGGGTAAAATCGGACGACGAGAAAGTGTTTAGACGGAGGGGAAAACCCAAAATTTGACTATCTCCCTTAATATTTGAAAAATCGAAAAATTTACCGGGAGTTAAGTTGTAGGTACTAAGTTTTACTGTAATTTTGTTTCTTATCATTTTTCTGTTACACTAATATTTACAGAAATATTTACAATTATTGATTGAAAGTTAAAATTCTGAATATCTCTTTTCACATTAGAGTTTGAGAAAAATGATCATGTAATGAATTGTAGCAAACTTGTTTTTCTACAACTTTACTCCTTAAACATTTTTCGATTATTCTAATATTAAGAGAGATATTTAATATTTTGTGTTTGACACGAATACATAAAATATATTTTATTGTAAAAAATTTTGATTGTCGTTTCCGTAGTAACTATAAATTATAATCGTTATACCGTTTTTTTTTGGCTATTAATAAATATAATTTTTGAAAATACTAAAGTCATATCAGATATTATATTTCATTTTGATCACACTAAAATTATGACCGCTAGAGAGTGATTTATGTATTCTAAGGAAATTCGCTTGACGCAGCTCCTGCGTAACGAATTTTTTAATATAACTATACAAACAACTTTAGGCAAATAAGTAAGACACAAATCAATTATTAAATTTTGAAATGATAGGGCAACTTTTGAAGCCGTATACACCCCAATGCACAAAAATTAAATCTATCTTAATTTGATTTTCGGAAAAGTCCAAGATTTTTATAGCGCATATAGAAAGTTTAATGCCTTTTTTTTTTTAATTTTATACATTGCCATATTTCTTAGAATTTTTCTGTTATGTCTATCTTTTTCATACAGAAGTGTATACAAACACAATCAATAATTATACACATATATAAGCGTGTATTTGTGAAAGTAATTCCATAATATATATACAGAGTGTTTCATAAAAGTATAGACAAAAAAATACCAGCGGTTTTACATCGAATTTTCAACCAAAAAGTTCCTATAAAGTTATGGTCTATCTACCTCTTGTTTCCCTAAATAGCGGTTTTTGTAATTTTTCAATTAGTTGTTGTTTTTTTCCTGCAAAATATCTTATGGCATTTAAACGAAACCAGATAGAAATTTTCTGTTTTAACCTTTCGAAAGATCACAATATTTTCGTTAGGACTCATTATCTGGTTTGTCAGAAAGGCTCTGTAAAGTGCCTAATAATGTTGGCCCTTATAAAGTTAGCAAAAAAAAGTGTGGCTAGTACAATGGACGCCCGCAAAACTAGCGATCCCATCTCTTTTTCTCTTTCGTCTATAATGTGCCCATAATGTACATCTTAAAGCCCACCTGCCATCCTTAACCCTACAGAAGTCGCGCGCCGACTCATAGCCCTTAAAAATATATTCCGCTCTGCTATTTTAAATTTCCCGACTCTATCGATTAGAGGTTTCAAGTACTTTCATACAGTCACTTTTTGCATGATAAAGCGTGTATCAGTGCGTGTATTGGTTTGTTCTAAGAATGTCCAGACTGTTTGGACTGTATCTTCGCATGTGACCACTGACGTAATTAAATTGGTACACGTAGATTGTACTTGTAGAGGTTTTTGTAAACTGAGCCGCTCTGTACCCAACTATCAATTTATATATATTATCCAATCACGAGTGGATAATATACACTTCAAAGCGAAAGATCCATTTGTATTTCGGAAAATTAGACTCCATTAAACTGTAAATGAAATACACTGTTATTTCAAAATGGCTGGTTTTGCTATTATTTAAAGTTCCTTTATACATTAGAAACCTTACCGGTAATGTTTGCTGGTATAAAGTGGAGGGGGTACTTGTTATGAAAATAATAATAATATTACTTCTATAATATCATATATATATATATATATATATATATATATATATATATATATATATATATATATATATATATATATATATATATATATAAAGGATATATTTCTCTATATTATGTAGTAATCATAGAATGTAATGTTGTTGAATTGTTGAATACACTCTGTACGATGTCCCATGTCTGAAAGGGCATGACGAAGCAACGGTTTTAGCTGTGTATGTGATCATAAAAGTATGTTGGGGCGTCCCGAGGGCGGTACTAGCGTTGCAGGGTACCAGGGCCCTCGGGTATGACGAACCCTTCGAGCGCAAGACCAAAAAGCTTCACTTAACAAGTAAAAATAACAACTAACTGAGTTAATGCTTAAATACCCGGATATACTGAAGTTATGTAAAAAAGTTTATAACAAAAGTTGTTTGTTTTTAAACAACAAAAATATTTTTTGTTATCAGTAAACTTCGAATAAGTTGCATTTATATATATATTCAATAGGGAATATGCATGAAAAATTTGTTTCACATTTTTTTTCAAAATATGAAAATACTGTTAATACTGTAATAATATTTAAAAACGAAATTAAAATCCGACAAATATCAAGGAAGCTATAAGCTTTTAAAGATTATTATCTGTTTCTTTCTTGCAAAAATACTAAAAACGGAGTTTTACGTGTATTTTAAATGGTGAAAGTGTAATATGACGTCACATAACATATCAAGAGGGCTATCACTCCCTTTGTTTAATCGGGAATTTCAATCATTCATGTCTCGCTTATTTTTAAAGTTATTTAAAAAGTAATTTACCTTGATATTTGTCAAGTAAACATGCTTCAATTCAAGTGAACAAAAATTTTCATGCATATTCCCTATTGGGGAAGTTATTACGATATCCTGACTGATGTGTAAATTCATATTTTAGTTAGTTTTTTATATTTTATGAATTTTTTATTGCAAAAAAAGGTAGAATCCGAAATACGAATTAAATAGATGGATGTGTGCATGTATTTACGCGCGTTAGAAGACATACAGCTGTAGCGTGACTTAAAACAAATTTTACAACCTAAATTTTATAAAATAACGCTTCTACATTTTTTGCAAATTGATTATCAAAAATAATATAATTTTTCGGACCCACCGTGAAATTACGGGAACATAATGTCGAATCCGCGAACTAAACCAAATTTCAGCCAAATTTCAAAATTGCATAACCACTTTTTTACTATTCAAAATTTGTATTTATAGTATTATAGGTATAACTGACTTATGTAGGTTAGAGTATAGAAGGAGAACTATCTCCATGTTATAAAAAAAGTGTCCCCTAAATAGAAGAAAATTTAGATGGCGCTGGTGTACTGTAATACCAATTTTAAAGAAACTAAAAGTAGATATTAAAAGTAGACAAGGGCAGACTAACATCCGCTTTGTAAAGGCGGAATTTTTAAATTATTACATAAATCATATGAAACCGCAGATATTAAAGAAGTAGAAAAACTATTTATTTAAGAAATTCCTTGAATATAATAAACAATGAATTAGTGATCAATTTTCAAGTCACAATAAATTTGAAAAGTTAAAGGTATTTTAATAACAAAATTATAATTAAGAAACTTAAAGTAATATATATTTCAATTCATAAATTTTGTTCAAAAAATAGAATAATCAAATTTTTATCGAAGATAGAAATTAAAAAATTGTTTGATAAAAATTTAATGAAGCATAAATTGAATATTTCTATATTAAACTGTATATATTTTTTTTAATGTATATTATTTTTTATTTATAAATAAAAATGATCACATTCAAAATGGGATTCAATTTAACTACTTCCGGTTGGCAACTTCACTTCGTTCTACAGTAACTATCTTCAGAGCAAGTCCACCTTCTCATAAGCGCCATTGTGGCCATTCACTGAAACTTAATTTTACGTTTTTCGGTGGACACTTTTTTAGTTTAACAACCATTTGAGATAGTTCTCCTTCTATACTCTAACCTCCATAGACTGACTGTTGAAATATAGCCTAACTAAATTGGCCATCTTGGACTATGACGTCATGAGTAGCTTTACCAATAGTTGTTGCATTATCATTTGTTCAACGGGTGGTTCGTCTCGCAGTTATAATAATAATAATAATAATGAATGATATTTGTACGTTAAAGCTGTCTATGTCTGTTTGGTTTGTTTAAATGGATTATTACATCACTCTTTGATTAATGTTTTCAAAAACATATCAAAAACTTTATAATGAAAATATCATTTTATTATGTTTTATTACCTATTATATATAAAAAGAAGTCTTTCGTGGTTTACTTATTTATTTCTAAGTATATATTCTAGAAAATTAATGATGATCGTTTTACAAGATAGTGTTGTAAGTAACACTATCAAGGGTAAATAGTCTGTGGGGGACCAGCTATGTAATTTTGCATATCTACTTAGTCCGAGATTCGATTCCTGGTTGACAAGTTTATTTCTTTATATCTATATTTAATTATAAAATTCAATGACATGTTTGTCTATATAGTATAAGCTAGTTCTTTCTTCTTTATTAATATTATTTAAATAATAATATGTGAATAATATATATGTATATATAAAGAATGTTCTGATATTCATTCAAAAAAACTATACCACAGTGTTATGCAATAAACAAACAAAAAAGTTTAATAACGTTTTTCGATTTGACGCTTAACTTTTAAGATTTAAACATCGATAAATTCAACCAATCACAGAGCGCAAATTGTAAGGTAATGCACCATGCTCAACTGAATGACCACGCCTCCTTATACTATGCGGTCTGTGTGATTGGTTGAATTTATTGTTGTATTTTAATTAATATTTTATAAAATAAGCATCAAATCGAAAAACTTTATTAAATATTTTTTGTTTGTATTTTGCAGCTCTACACCGTGGTATAGTTTTCTTGAATGAATTTCGAACATCCTGTATATATATATTTATATATATATATATATATATATGTATATATATATATATATATATATATATATATATATATATATATATATATATATTTATATATTTATATTTATAATATATATATATATATATATATATATATATATATATATATATATATATATATATATATATATATATATATATATATATATATATATATAAACAAATATTTTTTATAGAAATTATATTTTAATTTTTAAGTGAAGCATTTTGGTCTTGAGATATGAGGGCCCCTTATACCTGGAGTTCTGGTGCACCACTTGCAACCACCCTCACGACGCTTCTGGCTATGCAAATTGTTTAATATTTACGTTAAATTATCTCTGGGTATAAAGTCTGTCACAGCAAAACAGCCATCGAGATGATTCCCTTTTTTCGAAGTACTTCTTTAAGGTTTACCACAAACATTTATACGGTGATATTCAAATATATAATAATCAATAATTTTAAGAATTTTTATTATTGTTTTCAGATTAATAAATTAACAGAAGAATTACAGAAAATACAAAAGTTACGAAAACATCAAATGTAAAATTTGGAATTTGAATTATTTCAATAAAGAATTATTAAAAATTAGTAAATTATGATTGGTTTTATTTATTACTTTATCATTTTCAGATCTCCTGAATACATTGAATTGGGTATTGAGTTCCATATATTTATTTTCTTAAGCATTTCATTTTCACATCCAATATGTTGTTTTCATAGAAAATGATTCAAAAATCATTCTAGATTTAATAGCCTCAATCGAATCTATCCATACTCAAAATTATTTAGGTATTTACATTAATGAAAGACAGACTAAAAAGGTTATTTTTTATGTTTTGCTTTTCAGTTCCTTTCTTTTTTCGAAGGTTTAATTTTTTGTTTAAAAGTTTTTATTTTTTGCTTTTCAGTTACTTTCTTCTTTCGTCAGTTCTATTTTTTATTAAAAGGTTTTTATTTTTCACTTTTCTGTACCTTTCTGTTTTCGTACATGTTTTAGTGTCATTAGAACTACATAAGTGTGCCAACTTTCAACAGAATCGGTTCACAGATGACAATTTAGTAGGTGAACAATTTATATTTCTCTGATTTTTCTACCCTTGATGATGAAATTTTTTTTCAAATTTTATGGTACAACTTCGAAGTATATTGTACAGTGTGTCTACTTAAGTTGACTCCATATGGAAAACTTTTTTATTATAAGGTTTACGAAAAAAAGTTATCCTTTATAAAAATCTCTGCTTTCGAAAATATTAACATTCAGCTATTTACTTTTGACATCGCATATACAGGGTGTGCAGAAATTGAAAACGTTCGATAGAAATTTTTTTTCCACTTCAATTTTAAATTAAATTTGGCAAATCCTACTTATAAAACACGTTATCTGTTATTCTAATTAACCAGTCATCGTACTTCAAATGTTTATTTGCTGATTTGAAACATTTAATGAATGATATGTAACAAAATAATGAACACAGAACATTTATTTTTCATACATTACATTACAAATACAATTATTATTGTTGACGTAAGTAACAACAGTTATCTTCAGTTCGTTTTTGCCTCAACGTATCCACCTTCGCGTTCCATTAGTTCCATGTAATTGTTCTTTTACAAAATTCATTAAATCCAATCCTACATATCTCGGAAGTGATTTCTTGAACCGTTTCCCGTATAATCTGTTCTATATGGTCTACATTTAGAACAAAAATATACAAAATTTAATTTAAAATTGAAGTGGTCAAAACATTCCTATCGAACTTTTTCAATTTTTAGACACCCTATACATTCAAAGTCAAAAGTGAATAGCTGAATATTAATATTTTTGAATGCAGAGATTTTTATAAATAATAACTTTTTTTCGTAAACCTTATAATAAAAAAGTTCTCCATATGGAGCCAACTTAAGTAGACACACTGTATATATACCCTATCCAATAAAAAAGGAATGATTGAAATCGTACTACTCAGTAAAAATTTATACCTGGTCATACATAATATATATATATATATATATATATATATATATATATATATATATATATATATATATATATATATATGTATATATATATATATATATATATATATATATATATATATATATATATATATATGGGTTAACTTGAGAACCACCTCCGTTTTTTTCGTCGGTTAAAAAAGCATTCAAATTGCGCATCGATATTGAGTGCTTGCAAAGTGTTTACACACAGACAATATACAGCGATTATGATATTTGTTCTTTAGTGGAAGTGCTGGGAAGTCTTTTTTTTTTTATTTTTTTTTTGTGGCTAAAATTTGAAATTATTTTTTTTCAAATTTATATGGGACCAACTTTGAAGAATACCCTATCCAACAAGAATTATCAAAATCGGACTACTCTGTTAAAAGTAATGCGTGATCATACATAAAAAAAAATTTTACAGGTTGAATTGAGTATCTCCTTCTTTTCGCGGGTAAAAATGAGTTGAAACGGTAATACTGTCAAATTGGGTGCCATTTGTCCAATGTAGCAGCACGAGTAATGATACGAGGTGGCTAACTAGAAGTTTGAAAAGAACCCATCGAAATCTATATGAATACCTATTTTTAAAATCGTTCGATTTAAAACTACCAAATGATGGGACTATTAAACAAATATGTAAATTGTAAGCACAATTGAAGCGCAATTGAATGGTGTACTTTAACGTACACTTCCATGCAATATATATGATCCAGTAACTCACATTCTGAGCGTTTATGAAACACTTGGAGAAGGTTTCAACTGGTTAAATTTTTATGAACGGCAGTGTACATAAAATCAACATTTTCATTGTTAAAAATTAAAATAAAAAAATCCATCCCTAGAGGTTGATTATTTAATTATAAAAAACAAATACAAAAAGACGAAATAAAATTTATTCTGAGGAAATTAGCTTTGCTAATATAAAGCAATTCCTGCATAACAAATTTTTTTTACTCTCCAGGGATGCTATTTTTTATATGGTGCGTCTGACATAATTCTGAATCTATTTTGACTAATGTAGTCGTTACTTTGCTGGTTAATGGAGTTGGATTAAAACGATAAAATCTCTACCACGAAAATGAATCCCACATACGTGTTTTTGTCCTCTTGACAACAGCAGTTGACCAATATAAAAGTATGTAATAAATTATTTACCTTTAAAAAAAATAAATCTGGTGTGAAACACTCACACGACCTCTATATACATAATTTAACAATTGCTTCTAACATATATCATTGAATTCAACATTGGAATATATACAGACCGTTTTCAAAAGCATTTCTAATAGAGAATCAATGTTAAATAAATAAATAAAATATTTACTATAAAACCATACATACATACATACATATACATACTGAAACTGAATGTCTGGACTGGAATATTCAGTGACCATATTGTAGGACCATTCTTCATTGCCGGATCGTTAGATTCTCAAAAATATTTGAGTTTGTTACGAAATAATATTTTGCCAACTATTAGAGCTCTTCCTAATTTAGACCTGGAATCTGTATGGTTCCAACAAGATGGTTGCTCTGCACACAATGCCATGATAGTAAGGCTGTTCTTGGAGAAAAACTTTCTACTTTAATAATATCGTTATTATAATTTTAAGTACAAGAAAATTCTGTTCTCCATAAGATCCTGTGTTCAAAGTTTGATTTATAATTCATAATTACTCTTTGAAATGATCGACGACAGGTTTTAAATTTTTGAGGGAGGATAACTACTGAATTAAGCTATTCAATTCACAAAAATTATCTATTATCAAGCATGAACGTCCTTAAGCTAGTTGTTATTTTCACTTGTAATGCCTCATTTGTCTTGGATTATTGTTTTTGTTCCTTAGGACTATGTCATCTGGTGGCAAGCATTTGAAAAATAGTAGTCTGGCTCAACTGTGATAGTTACATATGTGTTAACAGGGTTCTGTTATTAAAATAAACAAAAAAATATTATTTTGTTAAGGACGGTCCAGCACTGTGTTATATAATCAGGACAAAAAACCAGTTTAATTTTATTATAGCACAATTACATAAACACACATATACAACACATAGACAAAAACACTGTTCACATATATAAAATAATGTTATTTTGAAGAAAAATAATAATTGTAAAATTTTATATTTCGAAAACAAAACGCTAAAACACGATTTAAAAAAAAAATTTATATAATAAATATTTATCTTTACTCTTTTAGTTTTTTTAATTTTAATTCTGTCGAATATTTTTTCTAATACAACAGATAATAGTTGGGTAGGCTTGAAGTTTGACATGCTTCTAATGAGAGAGAGTGAGAGAGAATGATAACTTTGATATTAATTATCTCGCGTTCTAAACGGTCAAAAATTCTAAAACTTCGGGATTTATTACAAAACGATATTTTTAGCCTGTGAAGAAAAATGAACAAAATCTGTTGAAAAGTGGTGGTAGGCTGGAACATCCTTTAGAACAAACTCATCTTTTTTTATGGAAAATTCAAATTATGGTGGTATGAGTTTATCAACATCGATTTCCACCGTCGAAAACAATACCTCTCTACTTACATACATATAGAGGTAATTAATCATTTATAAGCAAAATTTATTATTCTCATTTCCTCCAAATAATAAATTGGTTATAGGCTATAGGTATTATTATTTTTCACACAAAATATAAATTAAAATTTAATATTGAGATAAAAACTCAATTAAATTTGGGATAACCAGAACACACACATTTTAGTACAGTTGTAATAAACATCATAATTGGGAAAAGTTCGGAAAAATTTTAGGAAAGATGAATTTTGGTATAAAACACTTTCTTCTGTTGCAGAAATGAAAAAAAATGTACACCGATGGTCATTCTCCCAAAGTTTTAAGGAAAAATATTTCTTAGGAATTGAGGAAAGTATGTGTCGAATTTTAGAACAACCGACTGACTATATTGAGAAAGTTCGAAGTGATAAATTCTCAAAAACCATAGTGATAAATTCTCAAAATAATAGGGAATATGCATGAAAATTTTTTTTCACATTTATTTTCAGAATATGAAAATACTGTTTAATACTGTAATAATAATTAAAAACGAAATTAAAATCCGACAAATATCAAGGAAGCTATAAGCTTTTAAAGATTATTATCTGTCTCTTTCTTGCAAAAATACTAAAAACGGTGTTTTACGTGTATTTTAAATGGTGAAAGTGTAATATGACGTCACTTAACATATGAAGAGGGCTATCACCCTCTTTGTCTAATCGGGAATTTCAATCATTCATATCTCGCTTATTTTTAAAGTTATTTAAAAAGTAATTTTACCTTGATATTTGTCAAGTAAACATGCTTCAATTCAAGTGAACAAAAATTTTCATGCATATTCCCTATTCTGCTGATTTCTGAGTATTAATTTTACTAATATTGAGAATTTCCTGTAGTTCTTGACAACCTAATAATAGTTTGGAAAACCTAAAGTGTAGTATGATTTTATAACCATTTGAAATTCATGTGACTTTCGCTCTAGATTTTTTCAATTCTGATAATTTTCCTTCAATCAATACCTTTTTATCGTTTATCTTGATTTTATTCAAAGTTTTGGCAGCGATACTTTAGGAGATACAGAACTGGAGTACAGAAATTTCGAAGTGTTTTTTTTTTCCAGAAAAAAAATGCTCAGGAAAATTAAACACAAAATAATTTTACATTTTGGAAATCGTTTTTCATTTTGGAAATTATCATTATTATTTTATACTTTCTGAAGAAGAAATATTGATTGCTAAACTATAGTAAAAAAAAAGTCGTTACGTAGGAGCTGCGTCAACTCAGCGAATTTCCTTAGAATACATAAATTTCTCTCAAGTGGTCACATTTTTAGTCTGATCAAAATGAAATGTTGTATCTGATATGATTTTGGAATTTTCAATGTCAATTTTATAAATAAAATGCCATAGGTCCAAGGGAAAGGGGGGTATAGAGAGAGAAAAAAATACAAAACATAAAATATCTCTCTTAATATTAGAACAATCGAGAAATGTATAAAGAGTAAAGGTGTAGAAAATCAAATTTGATACATTTTATTACCCAATCTTTTTTCTCAAACTCTAATGTGAACAGAGATATTTACAATTTTAACTTTCAATCTTAAATTGTAAATATTAGAGTAACAGAAAAAATGATTAGAAAAAAAAATTATAGTAACTCTAATTTTCTACAAATTTATTGCTTATAAATTTTTTGAATATTAAAGAAGATATGCCAAATTTTGTGTTTCCCCCTCGTCTAAACCTCTCTTCCCTCTTGTCTGATTTTACCCATTAACGAATTTACTTGCAAGGGGTCAGATTTTATAACACTTAATAACCAAAGAAATAAACTGACTACTTGTCATGTAATATATAAAAACCCCACACCTGAGAATTACTTAGATTACCCTACATTTTGAAAGCGAAAACTTGGTCCCTTTCACATTTATGTATATTATCGGATTTAATAAACATTTATATTTTTTAATTATATTCAATCGATATTTTCATTGAATAGCTCTCAAAGTTATTACAGATGCAAATTTCTCCAAAGTTAAATGTTTAATATAACTGGATTATAAATATTATATTTAATAAATACAAGCGTTCATCTATAAACAGATTGTGGGCAGGCTACCGAATCTACAACTGACCACCACCAACTAATACCATATGTAAAATATTATTTTTATAAAATAAATATATATAAAAAACGGTATAGACATTTATATTTGAACATTATATTATCGAATGATATAATTAGTGAGAACTCTAGGTTTTTGAAATAAAATTTCAAATTCGCCCCCTTTACCTAGATCAGTTTTTTGTATTATAAATACGAATTTCGACTACAATGTAGTCATCATCAGTATAAATTAGCTAGTCGTAGTTTACTCTTTGATAATTAGAAATAGATCTAAAGTCGAGATCAATAGACAAAAATAAAAATAAATAGAAAATTAACTAAATTAAAATATACTAGATTTAAAAAATAATAAATTTTAAATTCTATTGAAATTACTCTTGTTAAAATTTCCTTCATTCACTTTTATTCCTGTTAATTTTACTCTTATTAAAATTACTCTTATATTGTCACAGGATATGTTACTTGTTGCTAATTTGGTGACAGTTTCACGATTTATATTTGAGGAAGATAATATAGAGCTTCATACAGGATGTCACTCGATTACTGTAAAGATAAATATAATATTTTACTCATTAAAAGCATACTTACACTTCTGTGCAAAAAATTTAATTAAACCGAATGCATAGAGATAGATGCGTAGACTGCCCTGGACAGGACATTTTGATGCCTAAGGATGTGAGAATGTGAGTGGGGTGGAAGGAATTTTAGTGTATAGAATAGGAATTGGTAGGACTATGCTAGGAACTATGCCGATATTCATCTGGAGTTCGCGAAGGAAACTGCAGCAAACCTTCTCAAGCATAGCCGGTTACTTCGTTCTTGTCCATACGCCGACAGTTTAGTCAATTAACCGCCCCTTTTGTTTTGGTAATAATTGACAAACTGCCGAAATCGGGATTCGAACCCATTACCTCCCAGTTTTCAAGTATAAGGCATACCTTCTCCATACAGGGTGATCCGTATAGACAATAAAACATATTTTGACAAAATGGAAACCCGACTTCAAAAATCAAATATTCTAAAACAAAAAATGCACTAAAAAGTAAAAAAATTATTGCATATTCTTGTGCCAATTTTAGTTAACCTAAGCAAAAATTTTTAAATATATATGAACAATTATTGTTATTTTTGGAGTCGGTGTCAGCATAGAGAAATTCACATAACTTTTGGACACCGCCTCCAAAAATAACAATAATTGTACATAGATATTTAAAAATTTTTGCTTAGGTGAACTAAAATTGGCACAAGAATATTATATATACTAAAAGTGGCAATTATTATACCCAGTATATTTGTAAATATACAAGGTATATTAAGTTTAGTCCCGACTTTGTAACGCTTGAAAATATTAATCCTTGACAAAAATGCTTCACATAGGTATTCATAAAATGGCCTAATTCGGCCTTTTTCACATGTCCGTCCGTCCGTCTGTCCGTCTGTCCGTCTGTCCGTCTGTGAAGCCGATTACTCAAAAACGAAAAGAGATATCGAGCTGAAAATTTTTTTGTGTATTCTTGACCAAAAAAGTAAGGTCAAGTTCGTTATTGGGCAAAATCGGAACGTGTTTCCCTCCGCTAGGGGGGAAAAATTATATCTTTGAAACCGTAGGAGATAGAAAAAAAATTTGTGAACAAAAAATCTTCTTCTCTTTGAAACAAACAACTTTTGTTTGAAAACTTTTTTCATAAACTCAATAGTTTTATCAAAATTAGTCCTCAAAGTTGAAAAAAATGAGAAATACAAATGACAGGCGAATGAAGGCATGGTCTCCATGGACCCGTAGGTATACATAACAACTACACATACTATTTTTTATACCCAGTATATTTGTAAATATACAAGGTCAATTAAGTTTAGTCCCGACTTTGTAACGCCTGAAAATATTAATCCTTGACAAAAATGCTTCACAAAGGTATTCATAAAATGGCCTAATTCGGCCTTTTTCACATGTCCGTCTGTCCGTCTGTCCGTCTGTGAAGCCGATAACTCAAGAACGAAAAGAGATAACGGCCTGAAAATTTTTGTGTGTGTTCTAGAGCAAAAAAGTAAGGTCAAGTTCGTTAACGGGCAAAATCGGACCATGTTTCCCCCCGCCAGGGGGGAAAAATTATATCTCTGAAACCGTAGGAGATAGAAAAAATTTTTGTCAACAAAAAATCTTCTTCTCTTTAAAATAAACAACTTTTGTTTGAAAACTTTTTTCATAAACTCAACAGTTTTCTCAAAATTTACCCTCAAAGTTGAAAAAAATGAGAAATACAATTGATTGGCGAATAAAGGCATGAGCTCCATGGACCCGTAGGTATGTATAACAACTGTACATACTATTTTTATACCCAGTATATTTGTAAATATACAAGGTATATTAAGTTTAGTCCCGACTTTGTAACGCCTGAAAATATTAATCCTTGACAAAAATGCTTCACAAAGATATTCATAAAATGGCCTAATTCGGCCTTTTTCACATGTCCGTCCGTCCGTCTGTCCGTCTGTCCGTCTGTGAAGCCGATAACTCAAAAACGAAAAGAGATATCGAGTTGAAAATTTTTGTGTGTATTCTTGACCAAAAAAGTAAGGTCAAGTTCGTTATTGGGCAAAATCGGAACGTGTTTCCCCCCGCTAGGGGGAAAAATTATATCTTTGAAACCGTAGGAGATAGAAAAAAAATTTGTGAACAAAAAATCTTCTTCTCTTTGAAATAAACAACTTTTGTTTGAAAACTTTTTTCATAAACTCAACAGTTTTATCAAAATTTGTCCTCAAAGTTGAAAAAAATGAGAAATTCAATTGACAGGCGAATGAAGGCATGGTCTCCATGGACCCGTAGGTATACAAAACAACTATACATACTATTTTTATATCCTGTATATGTAAATATACAAGGTATATTATATTTAGTCCCGTCTATGTAACGCTTGAAAATATTAATCCTTGACAAAAATGCTTCACAAAGGTATTCATAAAATGGCCTAATTCGGCCTTATTCGTCTGTCCGTCTGTGAACACGATAACTCAAGAACGAAAAGAGATAACGAGCTGAAAATTTTTCTGTGTGTTCTAGACCAAAAAAGTAAGGTAAAGTTCGTTAATGGGCAAAATCGGAACGTGTTTCCCCCCACTAGGAGGGGTGGAAATGTTCGCCTTTGAAACTGTAAGAGATAGAAAAAAAATTTATTGACATAAAATCTTCTTCATTATAAAATAATCAACTTTTGCTTGAAATGTTTTTCCATAAACTCAATAGTTTTCTCATAATTTGTGCACAAAGAGCAAATTTGTGCACAAATTTGTGCATAAGAGGGGGGAATTACACATCTTTGAAACCGTAACAGATAGAAAAAAAATTTGTTGACAAAAAAACATCTTCTCTTTAAAATAAACAACTTTTGTTTGAAAAACTTTTTCATAAACTCAATAGTTTTCTCAAAATTTGTCCTCAAATTTGAAAACAATGAGAAATATAATTGATAGGCGAATGAAGGCATGGTCTCCATGGACCCGTAGGTATACATAACAACCATACATACTATTTTTGTACCCAGTATATTTGTAAATATACAAGGTATATTAAGTTTATTAATATTTGTTTGTTTGTGTATACTTTCGTGTCCACATAACGTTGTTTGTCCAGATTCTTTTTCGAATACGTATGACAAACTGTAGAAGACTATAGCGTATACTCCGACAAATTTCATTGTCATTGAATTTATTAATTAAATTAAATACTTATATGAAAAAATTAACTCGTCAACCAGGAATCCAACCTCGGACCTCTGGATAACTAGCCCAGTGTGCTTGCCTGTACACCAAAGACGATTGTGATGTGACAGCCAACTCTTTCATATTATTCTAATTTTTGTTTTATTTATTAGATAGTATTTACTTCTTTTTGAAGTGATTTGTTTATTAATATTTGTTTGTTTGTGTATACTTTCGTGTCCACATAACGTTGTTTGTCCAGATTCTTTTTCGAATACGTATGACAAACTGTAGAAGACTATAGCGTATACTCCGACAAATTTCATTGTCATTGAATTTATTAATTAAATTAAATACTTATATGAAAAAATTAACTCGTCAACCAGGAATCGAACCTCGGACCTCTGGATAACTAGCCCAGTGTGCTTGCCTGTACACCAAAGACGATTGTGATGTGACAGCCAACTCTTTCATATTATTCTAATTTTTGTTTTATTTATTAGATAGTATTTACTTCTTTCTGAAGTGATTTGTTTATTAATATTTGTTTGTTTGTGTATACTTTCGTGTCCACATAACGTTGTTTGTCCAGATTCTTTTTCGAATACGTATGACAAACTGTAGAAGACTATAGCGTATACTCCGACAAATTTCATTGTCATTGAATTTATTAATTAAATTAAATACTTATATGAAAAAATTAACTCGTCAACCAGGAATCGAACCTCGGACCTCTGGATAACTAGCCCAGTGTGCTTGCCTGTACACCAAAGACGATTGTGATGTGACAGCCAACTCTTTCATATTATTCTAATTTTTGTTTTATTTATTAGATAGTATTTACTTCTTTCTGAAGTGATTTGTTTATTAATATTTGTTTGTTTGTGTATACTTTCGTGTCCACATAACGTTGTTTGTCCAGATTCTTTTTCGAATACGTATGACAAACTGTAGAAGACTATAGCGTATACTCCGACAAATTTCATTGTCATTGAATTTATTAATTAAATTAAATACTTATATGAAAAAATTAACTCGTCAACCAGGAATCGAACCTCGGACCTCTGGATAACTAGCCCAGTGTGCTTGCCTGTACACCAAAGACGATTGTGATGTGACAGCCAACTCTTTCATATTATTCTAATTTTTGTTTTATTTATTAGATAGTATTTACTTCTTTCTGAAGTGATTTGTTTATTAATATTTGTTTGTTTGTGTATACTTTCGTGTCCACATAACGTTGTTTGTCCAGATTCTTTTTCGAATACGTATGACAAACTGTAGAAGACTATAGCGTATACTCCGACAAATTTCATTGTCATTGAATTTATTAATTAAATTAAATACTTATATGAAAAAATTAACTCGTCAACCAGGAATCGAACCTCGGACCTCTGGATAACTAACAATCGTCTTTGGTGTACAGGCAAGCACACTGGGCTAGTTAGTAAACGCTTTGCTAACAGTTGGCGTTTACTAACGTTTCACGTTGACCTTACGCTTCCTTTTGACTTACACTTCTCATTAAGCTACACTTCGCGTTGGGTGATTTACGGTTTGCTTTAGCTTACATTTCGCTGTGCGTTTACAAACGCTTTGCGTTGATAAACTGACGTTTCGCATTGATTAACAATCGCTTGGCGTTGATTAACTAACGCTTGGCGTTGATAAACTAACGTTTCGCAATGATTAACTATCGCTTGGCGTTGATTAACT
Source organism: Nineta flava (assembly GCA_963920215.1). Classification (NCBI taxonomy): domain Eukaryota; kingdom Metazoa; phylum Arthropoda; class Insecta; order Neuroptera; family Chrysopidae; genus Nineta; species Nineta flava. Next base: position 4,544,908 of record OY986041.1, read on the forward strand.
AATGCTTCGCGTTGATTAACTAACGCATCGCGTTGTTAAACAAACGCTTCGCGTTGATTAACTAACGCTTCGCGTTGACTAATTAACGCTTCGCGTTGATTAACTAACGCTTCGCGTTGTTTATACAACGCTTCGCTTTGATTTACCTACGCTTCGCGTTGATTAACTAACGCTTCACGTTGATTAACTAACGCTTCGCGTTGATTAACTAACGCTTCGCGTTGACTATCCAACGCTTCGCGTTGACTAACTAACGCTTCGCGTTGATTAACTAACGCTTCGCGTTGTTTATCTTACGCTTCGCGTTGATTTACTAACGCTTCGCGTTGATTAACTAACGCTTCGCGTTGATTAACTACGCTTCGCGTTGACTGACTAATGCTTCGCGTTGATTATCCAACGGTTCGCGTTGATTAACTAACGCTGTGCGTTGACTAACGCTTCGCGTTGATTGACTAAGACTTCGCGTTGATAAACAAACGCTTCGCGTTGATTAACTAACGCTTCGCGTTGATTAACTAACGCTTCGCGCTGATTAACTAACGCTTCGCGTTGATAAACTAACGCTTCACGTTTATTAACTAACGCTTCGCGTTGATTAACTAACGCTTCGTGTTATTTAACTAACGCTTCGTGTTGATTAGCTAACGCTTCGTGTTGATTAACTAACGCTTCGCGTTCATTATCCAACGCTTCGCGTTGACTAACTAACGCTTCGCGTTGACTAACTTACGCTTCGCGTTGTTTATCTAACGCTTTGCGTTGATTTACTAACGCTTCGCGTTGATTTACTAACGCTTCGCGTTAATTAACTAACGCTTCGCGTTGATTAACTAACCCTTCGCGTTGATTAACTAACGCTTCACGTTGATTAACTAACGCTTCGCGTTGATGCACTAACGCTTCGCGTTGATTATCCAACGCTTCGCGTTGACTAACTAACGCTTCGCGTTGATTAACTAACGCTTCGCGTTGTTTATCTTACCCTTCGCGTTGATTTACTAACGCTTCGCGTTGATTAACTGACGCTTCGCGTTGATTAACTAGCGCTTCACGTTGATTAACTAATGCTTCGCGTTGATTAACTAACGCTTCGCGTTGATTATCCAACGGTTCGCGTTGATTAACTAACGCTTCGCGTTGATTGACTAAGGCTTCGCGTTGATAAACTAACGCTTCGCGTTGATTAACTAACGCTTCGCGCTGATTAACTAACGCTTCGCGTTGATTAACTAACGCTTCGCGTTGATAAACTAACGCTTCACGTTGATTAACTAACGCTTCGCGTTGATTAACTAACGCTTCGTGTTGATTAACAAACGCTTCGCGTTGATTATCCAACGATTCGCGTTGACTAACTAACGCTTCGCGTTGACTAACTTACGCTTCGCGTTGTTTATCTAACGCTTCGCGTTGATTAACTAACGATTCGCGTTGATTAACTATCGCTTCAAGTTGACTAACTAACGCTTCACGCTGATTTACTAACGCTTCGCGTTGATTAACTAACGCTTCGTGTTGATTAACTAAAGCTTCGTGTTGATTAACAAACGCTTCGCGTTGATTAACCAACGATTCGCGCTGACTAACTAACGCTTCGCGTTGACTAACTAACGCTTCGCGTTGACTTACTAACGCTTCGCGTTGACTAACTAACGCTTCGCGTTGTTTATCTAACGCTTCGCGTTGATTAACTAACGCTTCGCGTTGGTTAACTAACGCTTCGCGTTGATTAACTAACGCTTCGCGTTGATAATCCAACGCTTCGCGTTGACTAACTAACGCTTCGTGTTCATTAACTAACGCTTCGCGTTGTTTATCTTACGCTTCGCGTTGATTAACTAACGCTTCGCGTTGATAAACTAACGCTTCGCGATGATTAACTAATGCTTTGTGTTGATTAACAAACGCTTCGCGTTGATTAACTAACGCTTCGCGTTTACCTTACGCTTTCTATTGACTAACGCTTCTCATGACCAACGCTTCGCTGACCAACGCTTGGATGACTTACGGTTTACATAAGCTTACGTTTCGCGTGGGTTAACGCTTATCGTTTACCAACGATAATTTTACGATTTGCGTAAAATCACGCTTCGCGAATCACCAAAGCGACTCTCCGGCGCTTCGCTTTGACTAACTAACGCGTCTCTTTAACCAACGCTTCGCGTTGGCTTACTTACGGTTCAATTAAGCTTACGTTTCTCGTTGGTTAACGATTCGCGTGAAATCACGCTTCGCGAATCTTTGACGCTCCGCTTTGGATAACTAACGCTTCTCATTGACCAACGCTTCCGTTTACCAACGCTTTACGTTTACCAACGCTTTCCGTTAATTTTCTAAATCTTCGCGTTGACTACCTTTTCGCGTCGCCTAAAGGCTCGCGATGACCAACGCTTTGCTTCGCGTTGATTAACTAACGCTTCGCGTTGTTTATCTTACCCTTCGCGTTGATTTACTAACGCTTCGCGTTGATTAACTAACGCTTCGCGTTGATTAACTAGCGCTTCACGTTGATTAGCTAATGCTTCGCGTTGATTAACTAACGATTCGCGTTGATTATCCAACGGTTCGCGTTGATTAACTAACGCTTCGCGTTGACTATCGCTTCGCGTTGATTGACTAAGGCTTCGCGTTGATAAACTAACGCTTCTCGTCGATTAACTAACGCTTCGCGCTGATTAACTAACGCTTCGCGTTGATTTACTAACGCTTCGCGTTGATAAACTAACGCTTCACGTTGATTAACTAACGCTTCGCGTTGATTAACTAACTCTTCGTGTTGATTAACAAACGCTTCGCGTTGATTATCCAACGATTCGCGTTGACCAACTAACGCTTCGCGTTGACTAACTAACGCTTCGCGTTGTTTATCTAACGCTTCGCGTTGATTTACTAACGCTTCGCGTTGATTAACTAACGCTTCGCGTTGATTAACTAACGCTTCAAGTTGACTAACTAACGCTTCACGTTGATTTACTAACGCTTCGCGTTGATTAACTAACGCTTCGTGTTGATTAACTAAAGCTTCGTGTTGATTAACAAACGCTTCGCGTTTATTAACCAACGATTCGCGCTGACTAACTTACGCTTCGCGTTGACTAACTAACGCTTCGCGTTGTTTATATAACGCGTCGCGTTGATTTACTAACGCTTCGCGTTGATTAACTAACGCTTCGCGTTGATTAACTAACGCTTCGCGTTGATTAACTAACCCTTCGCGTTGATTAACTAACGCTTCACGTTGATTAACTAACGCTTCGCGTTGATTAACTAACGCTTCGCGTTGATAATCCAACGCTTCGCGTTGACTAACTAACGCTTCGCGTTGTTTATCTTACGCTTCGCGTTGATTAACTAACGCTTCGCGTTGATAAACTAGCGCTTCGCGATGATTAACTAATGCTTTGTGTTGATTAAAAAACGCTTCGCGTTGATTAACTAGCGCTTCACGTTGATTAGCTAATGCTTCGCGTTGATTAACTAACGATTCGCGTTGATTATCCAACGGTTCGCGTTGATTAACTAACGCTTCGCGTTGACTAACGCTTCGCGTTGATTGACTAAGGCTTCGCGTTGATAAACTAACGCTTCTCGTCGATTAACTAACGCTTCGCGCTGATTAACTAACGCTTCGCGTTGATTTACTAACGCTTCGCGTTGATAAACTAACGCTTCACGTTGATTAACTAACGCTTCGCGTTGATTAACTAACTCTTCGTGTTGATTAACAAACGCTTCGCGTTGATTATCCAACGATTCGCGTTGACCAACTAACGCTTCGCGTTGACTAACTAACGCTTCGCGTTGTTTATCTAACGCTTCGCGTTGATTTACTAACGCTTCGCGTTGATTAACTAACGCTTCGCGTTGATTAACTAACGCTTCAAGTTGACTAACTAACGCTTCACGTTGATTTACTAACGCTTCGCGTTGATTAACTAACGCTTCGTGTTGATTAACTAAAGCTTCGTGTTGATTAACAAACGCTTCGCGTTTATTAACCAACGATTCGCGCTGACTAACTTACGCTTCGCGTTGACTAACTAACGCTTCGCGTTGTTTATATAACGCGTCGCGTTGATTTACTAACGCTTCGCGTTGATTAACTAACGCTTCGCGTTGATTAACTAACGCTTCGCGTTGATTAACTAACCCTTCGCGTTGATTAACTAACGCTTCACGTTGATTAACTAACGCTTCGCGTTGATTAACTAACGCTTCGCGTTGATAATCCAACGCTTCGCGTTGACTAACTAACGCTTCGCGTTTATTAACTAACGCTTCGCGTTGTTTATCTTACGCTTCGCGTTGATTAACTAACGCTTCGCGTTGATAAACTAGCGCTTCGCGATGATTAACTAATGCTTTGTGTTGATTAACAAACGCTTCGCGTTGATTAACTAACGCTTCGCGTTTACCTTACGCTTTCTATTGACTAACGCTTCTCATGACCAACGCTTCGCTGACAAACGCTTGGATGACTTACGGTTTACTTAAGCTTACGTTTTGCGTGGGTTAACGCTTATCGTTTACAAACGATAATTTTACGATTTGCGTAAAATCACGCTTCGCGAATCACCAAAGCGACTCTCCGGCGCTTCGCTTTGACTAACTAACGCTTCTCTTTAACCAACGCTTCGCGTTGGCTTACTTATGGTTCATTTAAGCTTACGTTTCTCGTTGGTTAACGATTCGCGTGAAATCACGCTTCGCGAATCTTTGACGCTCCGCTTTGGATAACTAACGCTTCTCATTGACCAACTCTTCCGTTTACCAACGCTTTCCGTTAATTTTCTAAATCTTCGCGTTGACTACCTTTTCGCGTCGCCTAAAGGCTCGCGATGACCAACGCTTTGCGTTAACAGACGGTCGCGTTGTATAACTCAATTATATAACTCAATATTTAAACATATAAAAATCGCAAGAACATTAATATCAAATTTTGTAAACGCATGAACATTTTTACTGTTTCAATATTAATTATTAATACAAAACAAACATTTACAAATCTAGAGCACGGTAGAGCGCAAGGCCGAGTTTAAGGGACATTTGGCATTCTCACTTACAGTGCTATTACTACAGGAAATATCATAAATAATTTGACCCCGAAATATCTTCTGAACGAAACCAGCAACAGTGCTGATTTTTTGATAATTCATAATTTATAAACATTGGATAGGCAGAAATATTAACAATACTAAGTATATACAACTCAGTATATACTGGGTATTCAAACAATTAACTCAGTTAGTTGTTACATTACTTGTTTTTTTACTTTTTAGTTTTACTTTGAAGTTCTATAACTGATTTTATTTGTCTAAATATGGGTAGACCAACTAAACGACCAACTAATTTTTAGTGCATTTTTTTATAACAATTTTTTTTTAATTCGTTTTTTTTTTTTGTAATTTTTAGTGCAATTTTTTATAACAGATTTTCAATTTTTTTTACAAGCATTTTGTTTTTTTTTTGTAAAATTTTTTTTTTTGGGGTTGGTTTTTTTTTGTAAACATTTTTTTGAAGTCGATTTTTAAAAAAATTTTCTTATTTTCCAATCATGAATGAGTATATATCCTTTAAAAAAAAAATTTCGCAGAAATCGGTTAGCACATATAAAATGAGGGTTTTCCTCGATTTCCAGGGGATCCCTTCATCAGAATAAGATTTGGTGATAATGGGACTAATCGAAAGTCAAACTCTTTAAACCAAAAAATTCAAAATCGGTTAATAAATGACGGAGTTCTGAGGTAACAAACATAAAAAAAAAATACAGACGAATTGAGAACCATCCTCCTTTTTGAAGTCGGGTTAAAAAATACCAGCAATTCAACAATAATCCAACCAAAAAGTTCCTATAAAAATATGGTCTATCTCTCGCTTCGCTTAATGGCATTTTTTGTGATTTTTCGATTAGTTGTTCATTATTTCTGCAAAATATCTGTAGCGTTTGAACGAAAAGAGATAAAAATTTCTATTTTCACCATTAGAAAAATCACAAAGTTTTCATTATGACTGACTGGCCCGGTTTGTCAGAAAGGTTCTATAGAGTGCCTAATAATATTGGCCGATATAAACTTTTAGTTAAAATATCATCAGTTTCTATTTAAAAAATTAAAGTTTCTAGAAAACTCAAATCGGATTAAAATATTAAAAACATATCGTTGAAAAAATATAAAATTTGTAGGCTTATACAAATTTTCAGAAAAAATTTTGTCATTTGTGTGTCGTTTTTCTGAACTACTTTGTGTATAGAGTACCAGGGATGGGTAAAATACCTATTTATACATATTTAATAAAATGGATAAATGCATTTTTAAATACATTTTTAAGGTTGTTCGAACACATGTAAAATCGGCAATGTATAGATAAAAATCTGATATGTTATTAATTGCTAACTCATATGTATAAAATAATTTTTTGAAAAAAATCTGACGAAGGGTTTTCATGTAATTAATCATTAAAAATTTGGAATTTTAACATGTTGTGAATAACAAATGTTGAATGAATGCATACATTTTCGATAATGTTGCTCCACCTTCTATAGATTAAAAAGTAAAAAACTTATACTATTATATAATAAATCTCGTACATAACGTTAAAATTTAAAAGTCTGACGAAGAATTTTATAAATATCTTCATTAAAAAGAAAAAAATTTAACGAAATTTTCGTCCGCCATACTTGAATAGAGTCAAAAGAACGATTATTAGCGGATTTCCTCCAAAGGAAATGCAGCTATTGTTTTCGCACCAATGTTGGAATTTCGTAAAAATTTCTTCAAACATCCATCGATCCTACCTATTAGATGTTAAAAATCACTATCGCTAAAATTTGTATGTATATATATATATATATATATATATATACAGTACATAAACATATGTAAAATGTCTGTGGACTCTCTAGCGGTCACAGTTTTATTCCGATTAGAATGACATTTGGTATTTGAGTCACTTTTGGTATTCTAAAGGTCAAGTTCGTTAAGGGGTAAAATCGGTCGAGGAGAAAGGGGGTTTAGAGGGAGGGGAAAACACAAAATTTGACTATCTCTCTTAACATTTGAAAAATAGAAAAATTTATCTGGAGTTAAGTTGTAGGTACTAAGTTTTACTGTTATTTTGTTTCTTATCATTTTTCTGTTACACGAATATTTACAGATATATTTACGATTAAAGATTGAAAGTTAAAATTCTAAATATCTCTGTTCACATTAGAGATTGAGAAAAATGATCAAGTAATGAATTGTAGCAGACTTGATTTTCTACAACTTTACTTCTTATACATTTTTCGATTTTTCTAATATTAAGAGAGATATTTAATATGTTGTGTTTGACACAAATACAGGAAATACATTTTATTGTAAAAATTTTGATTGTTGTTTCCATAGTAACTATAAAGATATTATATTTAATTTTGATCACCGCTAAAATTATAACCGCTAGAGAGTGATTTATGAATTTTAAGGAAATTCGTTAAGTTGACGCAGCTTCTCCGTAACGAATTTTTTAGTAATTAAATAATTACATCAATCCGATGACTAGTGATGTTAGAAGCTATCTAAATTTAAATAATTAATTTATAGATTAAAATTTTTAATTTCAGTTAAAAAGGGTGTTTCTGTTTATTATGAAATGTACTGTATTGTCCGGTCAATCTTAATACAGCTGACCCACATAGGAATCGAACTGAAACTGTGCCGAAACTATTGGCTGTATGAAAAAAATTTTCACACAAAAGTTGTTTGTATTTATTAGTTAGACATTTTTATACTTTTGTATATCTCGCACCGTTTAAAAGTTAGGGTTTTACCTTGTCACGCGGACACGGATTTTGTAGCTGCCATACGAGGATGCATAAAATTTACTTTTGCCGTGATAAAAAGTTATTTTTGCCGTGATTTTAGGCGCACAGTATTGGTACTACTTACCAGTCCAAGTGGCCGAGCGGTCTAAAGCGTTATGTCTGCGCAGTATGCATACTTGGAAACTGGGAGGTTATGCGTACGAATCCCGATATCGGCAGTTTGTCAATTATTAAGAAAAAAAAAGAGGCGGTTAATTTACTAAACTGTCGGCGTATGGACAAGAACGAAGTAACCGGCTATGCTTGAGAAGGTTTTCTGCAGTTTCCTTTACGAACTGCAGATGAATATCGGCATAGTTCCTATCATAGTCGGCTGCAGCCGCATATCCTACAAATGCCTAGTCTATACACAAAAATTCCTTCCACTCCACTCACATCCTCACATCCTTAGGCATCACAATTGACCTTATGGCCGAAGTATAGCCCGTTCAGAGCAGCCTCTACAATCTATCTATTTATTGGTACTACTTATGTATGCTCTAACTGGTTCAATTTTTTTGCTTATGTTTGTACTCGACGTATATATAAAATTTATATCGTAAATACATTTGAGCATATTTAGTTTTTAATATTGAACATTTTTCTATCAAAGTACCTCCTACTGGAATATTTTTACATTAGAAATACTACCATTGAATATAGCTACGAAGCAAGAAGCAAAAATAATAGACTTTTGTTGCGATATACTTTGATATCACGTCTTTTATTATCTTATCACTGCACATTTGTAGCGAAGTTCGATAAAAGAGTTAAAATTATAGAGGGGATGTGAACCGCGCGCAGTTTCTGATTTAACTAAAAAAGAAACTTAAAGTAAAATTACAGAAAATTTAAGGTATACTACTATGACGTTTAAGTATGCACAAATCAGAGGCTGAACAGGATGCAACTGTTATCCCCAGGGCATTATCTCCGGCAGAAGCATCTGCATACAATGGGACTCCATAACGGGTCTATTGTGTGCAGATTGTGTGGCGACAAGGAAGAAACATACAGCCTCTGGGTTACAGCTGATACAGGATATTTGGTGCATCTCACTCCGAATATATGAGCCTTCAGAAAGACCTTCTGGCTATTGCCAACATATGGGAGAAGCGAATCTCGTAGGCTAAATTAGAAGGGGGAGCACAATGGACCATAAGGTCGAAGTGCAATTCTTTTTAGACCCCAAGATGTATCTATCTATCTATCTTTCTATCCAGTTGAATATGTAGCGGTGTCGCTTCATCATTAAATTATTATTATAATTTTTTTCTTCATTTTTTATTTGTTGCATTTCAATGTTAATCTTTTCTTAATTTATTTTGTTTTTAAATATAAGATGTATACATCAACTATTAAAGTTTTTTTTCGCGTGAACAAGGTTGTTTTTTGTTACAACCTTTTTCTAGTCGTTTTTCTTTATTAGTTGTTGGGGGAAGTATGCAGCGGTGTCGCTTCATCATTAAATTATTATTATAATTTTGGTCTTCATTTTTTATTTGTTGCATTTCAATGTTAATCTTTTCTTAATTTATTTTGTTTTTAAATATAAGATGTACATCAACTATTAAAGTTTTTTTCGCGTGAACAAGGTTGTTTTTTGTTACAACCTTTTTCTAGTCGTTTTTCTTTATTAGTTGATGGGGGGGAAGTATGCAGCGGTGTCGCTTCATCATTAAATTATTATTATAATTTTGTTCTTCATTTTTTATTTGTTACATTTCAACTATAACTTCCCTCTAATATCACGGTTGCTGTGAATGTTAACAACCTTGGTAATTTACCAATAAAAATAATAACATTTCATAAATCAAATTAATAAAGATCAATTATATCTTTTATATATATATTTATTATTTATTTAAATAATAATAATTTAATATAACTAATATTTACTTTACAAACACTATAAACAACACTTGATGGCATTGAAAGCGTTTAAGTGCCCAAAACGAATACACATTATATCAGTATCAATCTTAATATAATTATATTTATGTGTAGCCCTTAGCTCCCGTACTAAAAATAATGTAACAAAAAAATGTGAAGCATTTTTAATACCTTTTTTACATGAAATTTTATTGAAAAACAATTTTAATATAACTTATGAATTTTATTCAATTTTCCATTTTCTCAATGTTTCAAATATAATGGCTTTAATGAAAGCCATTTTTGGACATTCACTAGGTCGGCGATTGCGAGCCAGTGGCATGCGACTAAATTATTCGAACACGATATTGATTAAGGACTGATTGAGTCAGTTAGTTGTCGTTCTAATGGGCATAATTCTAGAATGTTCCAAATTTTTGTACACTTATTAAGACTATTAATCTACACTTACACTTAAAATTTGAATTCGATTGAGCGGCTCAAACTAGAGAAAAATTTAATTGAAGTTCGAAAATTAACATGGGATGCAATGGAGACGACCCAGTTTAACCAGTATTTCTACCAATTTTATATTTTTAATAAAATTCTTTTAAAATAAAACCTATTTTGACAAAATGGAAACCCGACTTCAAAAATCAAATATTCTAAAACAAAAAATGCACTAAAAAGTAAAAAATAATTACCTATTCTTGTGCCAATTTTAGTTCACCTAAGCAAAATATTTTAAATATATATGTACAATTATTGTTATTTTTGAAGTCGGTGTCAGCATAGAGAAATTCACATAAAATTTGGACACCACCTCCAAAAATAACAATAATTGAACATATATATTTAAAAATTTTTGCTTAGATGAACTAATATTGGCACAAGAATATGTAATTATTTTTTTACTTTTTAGTGCATTTTTTGTTTTAGAATATTTGATTTTTGCAATCGGGTTTCCATTTTGTCAAAATAGGTTTTATTTCTCGCTTTTTAGAGACTTTGAAGTTCTATAACTGATTTTATTTGTCTAAATATGGGTAACTAATTTTTAGTGCATTTTTTTATAACACATTTTTTTAACCGTTTTTTTTTTTTTTTTTAATTTTTTATGCATTTTTTCATAACAGATTTTCAATTCTTTTTACAAGCATTTTGTTTTTTTTTTTGTAAAAAATTTTTTTTTTTGGGTCGGTTTTTATTTGTAAAAGATTTTTATACCCAGTATATTTGTAAATATACAAGGTATATTAAGTTTAGTCCCGACTTTGTAACGCTTGAAAATATTAATCCTTGACAAAAATGCTTCAAAAAGGTATTCATAAAATGGCCTAATTCGGCCATTTTCACATGTCCGTCCGTCCGTCCGTCCGTCTGTGAAGCCGATAACTCAAGAACGAAAAGAGATAACGAGCTGAAAATTTTTGTGTGTGTTCTAGAGCAAAAAAGTAAGGTCAAGTTCGTTAATGGGCAAAATCGGAACATGTTTCCCCCCGCTATGAGGGGGGAAATATCCGTCATTGAAACCGTAAGAGATAGAAAAAAAATTTTGAGACAAAAAATCTTCTTCTTTTTAAAATAATCATCTTTTGTTTGAAAAATTTTTCCATAAACTCAATAGTTTTCTCATAATTTGTGCCGAAAGAGCAAATAAAAGGGGGGAATTACACATCTTTGAAACCGTAAGAGTCAGAAAAAAAATTTGTTAACAAAAAATCTTTTTCTCTTTATAATAAACAACTTTTGTTTGAAACACTTTTTCATAAACTCAATAGTTTTCTCAAAATCTGGCCTCAAAGTTGAAAAAAATGATTAATACAATTGATAAGCGAATGAAGGCATGGTCTCCATGTACAAACAGGCACATGACAAACATAACATACATCAAATAGTATTGTTATACCCAGTATATTTTTATACCCAGTATATTTGTAAATATACAAGGTATATTAAGTTTAGTCCCGACTTTGTAACGCTTGAAAATATTAATCCTTGACAAAAATGCTTCACATAGGTATTCATAAAATGGCCTAATTCGGCCTTTTTCACATGTCCGTCCGTCCGTCTGTCCGTCTGTCCGTCTGTGAAGCCGATTACTCAAAAACGAAAAGAGATATCGAGCTGAAAATTTTTTTGTGTATTCTTGACCAAAAAAGTAAGGTCAAGTTCGTTATTGGGCAAAATCGGAACGTGTTTCCCCCCGCTAGGGGGGAAAAATTATATCTTTGAAACCGTAGGAGATAGAAAAAAAATTTGTTAACAAAAAATCTTCTTCTCTTTGAAACAAACAACTTTTGTTTGAAAACTTTTTTCATAAACTCAATAGTTTTATCAAAATTAGTCCTCAAAGTTGAAAAAAATGAGAAATACAAATGACAGGCGAATGAAGGCATGGTCTCCATGGACCCGTAGGTATACATAACAACTACACATACTATTTTTATATCCTGTATATGTAAATATACAAGGTATATTATATTAAGTCCCGTCTTTGTAACGCTTGAAAATATTAATCCTTGATAAAAATGCTTCACAAAGGTATTCATAAAATGGCCTAATTCGGCCTTATTCGTCTGTCCGTCCGTCTGTGAACACGATAACTGAAGAACGAAAAGAGATAACGAGCTGAAAATTTTTGTGTGTGTTCTAGACCAAAAAATTAAGGTCAAGTTCGTTAATGGGCAAAATCGGAACGTGTTTCCCCTGGCCAGGGGGGAAAAATTATGTGTTCGAAACTGTAGGAGATCGAAAAAAAATTTGTTAACAAAAAATCTTCTTCTCTTTAAAATAAACAACTTTTGTTTGAAAACTTTTTTCATAAAGTCAACCGTTTTCTCAAAATTTGTGCTTAAAGTTGAAAATGAGCCGAACGATGACGGGCACATGTGCAATCATAATATACATCAAATAGTATTGTTATACCCAGTATATTTGTAAATATACAAGGTATATTAAGTTTAGTCCCGACTTTGTAACGCTTGAAAATATTAATCCTTGACAAAAATGCTTCACATAGGTATTCATAAAATGGCCTAATTCGGCCTTTTTCACATGTCCGTCCGTCCGTCTGTCCGTCTGTCCGTCTGTCCGTCTGTGAAGCCGATTACTCAAAAACGAAAAGAGATATCGAGCTGAAAATTTTTTTGTGTATTCTTGACCAAAAAAGTAAGGTCAAGTTCGTTATTGGGCAAAATCGGAACGTGTTTCCCCCCGCTAGGGGGGAAAAATTATATCTTTGAAACCGTAGGAGATAGAAAAAAAATTTGTAAGCCAAAAATCTTCTTCTCTTTGAAATAAACAACTTTTGTTTGAAAACTTTTTTCATAAACTCAACAGTTTTATCAAAATTTGTCCTCAAAGTTGAAAAAAATGAGAAATTCAATTGACAGGCGAACGAAGGCATGGTCTCCATGGACCCGTAGGTATACATAACAACTATACATACTATTTTTATATCCTGTATATGTAAATATACAAGGTATATTATATTTAGTCCCGTCTATGTAACGCTTGAAAATATTAATCCTTGACAAAAATGCTTCACAAAGGTATTCATAAAATGGCCTAATTCGGCCTTATTCGTCTGTCCGTCTGTGAACCCGATAACTCAAGAACGAAAAGAGATAACGAGCTGAAAATTTTTCTGTGTGTTCTAGACCAAAAAAGTAAGGTAAAGTTCGTTAATGGGCAAAATCGGAACGTGTTTCCCCCCACTAGGAGGGGTGGAAATGTTCGCCTTTGAAACCGTAAGAGATAGAAAAAAAATGTATTGACATAAAATCTTCTTCATTATAAAATAATCAACTTTTGCTTGAAATGTTTTTTTCCATAAACTCAATAGTTTTCTCATAATTTGTGCACAAAGAGCAAATTTGTGCACAAATTTGTGCATAAGAGGGGGGAATTACACATCTTTGAAACCGTAACAGATAGAAAAAAAATTTGTTGACAAAAAAACATCTTCTCTTTAAAATAAACAACTTTTGTTTGAAAAACTTTTTCATAAACTCAATAGTTTTCTCAAAATTTGTCCTCAAATTTGAAAACAATGAGAAATATAATTGATAGGCGAATGAAGGCATGGTCTCCATGGACCCGTAGGTATACATAACAACCATACATACTATTTTTGTACCCAGTATATTTGTAAATATACAAGGTATATTAAGTTTAGTTACGACTTTGTAATGCTTGAAAATATTAATCCTTGACAAAAATGCTTTACAAAGATATTCATAAAATGGCCTAATTCGGCCATCTGTCTGTCTGTGAAGTCGATAACTCAAAAACGAGAAGAGATAACGAGCTGAAAATTTTTGTATGCGTTCTAGACCAAAAAATTAAGGTCAAATTCGTTAATGGGCAAAATCGGAAAGTAATTCCCCCCGCCAGGGTGGAAAAAATATATCTTTGAAACCGTAAGAGGTAAACAAAAATTTTATTGACAAAAAATTTTCTTCTCTTTAAAATAAAGAACTTTTGTTTGCAAAAATTTTTCATAAACTCAATAGTTTTCTCAAAATTTGTCCTCACATGTACAAACATAACATACATCAAATAGTATTGTTTTTATGTTTATTTCAGTTTTTTCAACCAGGTGTGTATATAAGTTTTTTTGTACAAAAGTTTGCAAATAGTTTATTCAAAGGTCCATCGATCCTATCAAAAATTATCTATATATAATGTATATATATATATATATATATATATATATATATATATATATATATATATATATTTAAATATATATATATATATATATATACATATATTTACATATATATATATATATATATATATATATATATATATATATATATATATATATATAATATAACGCTTCGTGTGGACCTTACACTTCTCATTGACGCTTCGCTTTGAATACGGTTCGCTGTAGCTTACGTTTCGTGTTGATAAACGCAAAGCCTTGACCGAACAATTCTTACTGATTAACGGTTCTTATTGGCTCACTAACGGTTCGCTTTAGCTTACGTTTCGCATTAGTAAACGCATTGCGTTTACTAAAGTTTCGCGGTAACCTAACACTTCCTATTGACTAACGGTTCTCATCGACCAACGCTTCACGTTGGCTGACTTACGGTTTGCGTTGATTAACAAACGCTTTGCGTTGATCTGACGCTTCCTATTGACTGACGCTTCTCATTGATTAACGCTTCGCTGACTTACGTTTCATTAAAGTTAACATTAAGCTTACGTTTCGCGTTGGTTAACGCTTTGCGTTGGTTAATTATTCGCTTGGCATAACGCTTCGCGTACCAATGAAGCTTCGCTTTGCATAACTAACGCTTCTTATTGACCAACGCCTCGCGTTGGCTGACTTATGGTTCGCTGCAGCTAACGTTCCGCGTTAGTAAAAGCTTTGCTAACAGTTGGCGTTTACTAACGCTTCGCGTTGACCTTACGCTTCCTTTTGACTTACACTTCTCATTAAGCTACACTTCGCGTTGGGTGATTTACGGTTTGCTTTAGCTTACATTTCGCTTTGCGTTTACAAACGCTTTGCGTTGATAAACTGAAGTTTCGCATTGATTAACAATCGCTTGGCGTTGATTAACTAACGCTTCGCGTTGATTAACTAACGTTTCGCAATGATTATCTATCGCTTGACGTTGATTAACTAACGCTTCGCGTTGATTAACTAACGCATCGCGTTGTTAAACAAACGCTTCGCGTTGATTAACTAACGCTTCGCGTTGATTAACTAACGCTTCGCGTTCTTTATACAACGCTTCGCGTTGATTAACTACCGCTTCGCGTTGATTAACTAACGCTTCGCGTTGATTAACTAACGCTTCACGTTGATTAACTAACACTTCGCGTTGATTAACTAACGCTTCGCGTTGATTATCCAACGCTTCGCGTTGACTAACTAACGCTTCGCGTTGATTAACTAACGCTTCGCGTTGTTTATCATACGCTTCGCGTTGATTAACTACGCTTCGCGTTGACTAACTAGTGCTTCGCGTTGATTATCCAACGGTTCGCGTTGATTAACTAACGTTGTGCGCTGACTAACGCTTCGCGTTGATTGACTAAGGCTTCGCGTTGATAAACAAACGCTTCGCGTTGATTAACCAACGCTTCGCGTTGATTAACTAACGCTTCGCGCTGATAAACTAACGCTTCGCGTTGATTAACTAACGCTTCGCGTTGATAAACTAACGCTTCACGTTTATTAACTAACGCTTCGCGTTGATTAACTAACGCTTCGTGTTATTTAACTAACGCTTCGTGTTGATTAACTAACGCTTCGTGTTGATTAACTAACGCTTCGCGTTGATTATCCAACGCTTCGCGTTGACTAACTAACGCTTCGCGTTGACTAACTTACGCTTCGCGTTGTTTATCTAACGCTTCGCGTTGATTTACTAACGCTTCGCGTCGATTTACTAACGCTTCGCGTTGATTAACTAACGCTTCGCGTTGATTAACTAACGCTTCGCGCTGATTAACTAACGCTTCGCGTTGATTAACTAACGCTTCGCGTTGATAAACTAACGCTTCACGTTGATTAACTAACACTTCGCGTTGATTAACTAACTCTTCGTGTTGATTAACAAACGCTTCGCGTTGATTATCCAACGATTCGCGTTGACTAACTAACGCTTCGCGTTGACTAACTAACGCTTCGCGTTGACTTACTAACGCTTCGCGTTGACTAACTAACGCTTCGCGTTGTTTATCTAACGCTTCGCGTTGATTTACTAACGCTTCGCGTTGATAAACAAACGCTTCGCGTTGATTAACTAACGCTTCGCGTTGATTAACTAACGCTTCGCGTTGATAATCCAACGCTTCGCGTTGACTAACTAACGCTTCGCGTTCATTAACTAACGCTTCGCGTTGTTTATCTTACGCTTCGCGTTGATTAACTAACGCTTCGCGTTGATAAACTAACGCTTCGCGATGATTAACTAATGCTTTGTGTTGATTAACAAACGCTTCGCGTTGATTAACTAACGCTTTGCGTTTACCTTACGCTTTCTATTGACTAACGCTTCTCATGACCAACGCTTCGCTGACCAACGCTTGGATGACTTACGGTTTACTTAAGCTTACGTTTCGCGTGGGTTAACGCTTATCGTTTACCAACGATAATTTTACGATTTGCGTAAAATCACGCTTCGCGATTCACCAAAGCGACTCTCCGGCGCTTCGCTTTGACTAACTAACGCGTCTCTTTAACCAACGCTTCGCGTTGGCTTACTTATGGTTCAATTAAGCTTACGTTTCTCGTTGGTTAACGATTTGCGTGAAATCACGCTTCGCGAATCTTTGACGCTCCGCTTTGGATAACTAACGCTTCTCATTGACCAACTCTTCCGTTTACCAACGCTTTACGTTTACCAACGCTTTCCATTAATTTTCTAAATCTTCACGTTGACTACCTTTTCGCGTCGCCTAAAGGCTCGCGATGACCAACGCTTTGCTTCGCGTTGATTAACTAACGCTTCGCGTTGTTTATCTTACCCTTCGCGTTGATTTACTAACGCTTCGCGTTGTTTATCTTACCCTTCGCGTTGATTTACTAACGCTTCGCGTTGATTAACTAACGCTTCGCGTTGATTAACTAGCGCTTCACGTTGATTAACTAATGCTTCGCGTTGATTAACTAACGCTTCGCGTTGATTATCCAACGGTTCGCGTTGATTCACTAACGCTTCGCGTTGACTAACGCTTCGCGTTGATTGACTTAGGCTTCGCGTTGATAAACTAACGCTTCGCGTTGATTAACTAACGCTTCGCGCTGATTAACTAACGCTTCGCGTTGATTAACTAACGCTTCGCGTTGATTAACTAACGCTTCGCGTTGATAAACTAACGCTTCACGTTGATTAACTAACGCTTCGCGTTAGTTAACTAACTCTTCGTGTTGATTAACAAACGCTTCGCGTTGATTATCCAACGATTCGCGTTGACTAACTAACGCTTCGCGTTGACTAACTAACGCTTCGCGTTGACTAACTAACGCTTCGCGTTGACTTACTAACGCTTCGCGTTGACTAACTAACGCTTCGCGTTGTTTATCTAACGCTTCGCGTTGATTTACTAACGCTTCGCGTTGATTAATTAACGCTTCGCGTTGATTAACTAGCGCTTCACGTTGATTAACTAATGCTTCGCGTTGATTAACTAACGCTTCGCGTTGATTATCCAACGGTTCGCGTTGATTAACTAACGCTTCGCGTTGACTAACGCTTCGCGTTGATTGACTTAGGCTTCGCGTTGATAAACTAACGCTTCGCGTTGATTAACTAACGCTTCGCGCTGATTAACTAACGCTTCGCGTTGATTAACTAACGCTTCGCGTTGATTAACTAACGCTTCGCGTTGATAAACTAACGCTTCACGTTGATTAACTAACGCTTCGCGTTAGCTAACTAACTCTTCGTGTTGATTAACAAACGCTTCGCGTTGATTATCCAACGATTCGCGTTGACTAACTAACGCTTCGCGTTGACTAACTAACGCTTCGCGTTGACTTACTAACGCTTCGCGTTGACTAACTAACGCTTCGCGTTGTTTATCTAACGCTTCGCGTTGATTTACTAAAGCTTCGCGTTGATTAACTAACGCTTCGCGTTGATTAACTAACGCTTCGCGTTGATTAACTAACCCTTCGCGTTGATTAACTAACGCTTCAAGTTGATTAACTAACGCTTCACGTTGATTAACTAACGCTTCGCGTTGATTAACTAACTCTTCGTGTTGATTAACAAACGCTTCGCGTTGATTATCCAACGCTTCGCGTTGACTAACTAACGCTTCGCGTTGACTAACTAACGCTTCGCGTTGTTTATCTAACGCTTCGCGTTGATTTACTAACGCTTCGCGTTGATTAACTAACGCTTCGCGCTGGTTAACTAACGCTTCGCGTTGATTAACTAACGCTTCGCGTTGATAATCCAACGCTTCGCGTTGACTAACTAACGCTTCGCGTTCATTAACTAACGCTTCGCGTTGTTTATCTTACGCTTCGCGTTGATTAACTAACGCTTCGCGTTGATAAACTAACGCTTCGCGATGATTAACTAATGCTTTGTGTTGATTAACAAACGCTTCGCGTTGATTAACTAACGCTTCGCGTTTACCTTACGCTTTCTATTGACTAACGCTTCTCATGACCAACGCTTCGCTGACCAACGCTTGGATGACTGACGGTTTACTTAAGCTTACGTTTCGCGTGGGTTAACGCTTATCGTTTACCAACGATAATTTTACGATTTGCGTAAAATCACGCTTCGCGAATCACCAAAGCGACTCTCCGGCGCTTCGCTTTGACTAACTAACGCGTCTCTTTAACCAACGCTTCGCGTTAGCTTACTTACGGT